>BMAU01021210.1:0-247654 GCA_019973935.1 Trichonephila clavipes | reverse complement strand
GCTATTTGGGCTATATTTTTTCATAAAAATCTCAACAGATTTGAATCCACAACATGGTTTATGCCCCTTTTGGAGATGATTCGTGGTGTGGATATAATAGGTCCAAACTGAAAGGTGATACATATAAACATAAACATAATTTACCAATTGCAATTATGCATTGCATAAAAAAAAAAGTATTTAGAGATCTTTCAAGCCCTGAACTTCTGTCTAGATGTTTGCACGGTAAGACACAAAACTGTAATGAGAGCTTAAATAGTGTTATATGGTCCATAATTCCAAAAACTGTTTTTGTACAATTGGAAACTTTAAAAAACGGGGTATATGAATCTATATCTATATATAATCAAGGCTTAATTACCAAATTAAAAGTTTTAGATTTATTAAATATTCAACCTGGATTTTATACATGTCGAGCATTGCAAGAAGCAGATCATGCACGCATATGAAAGCGGAAAAGGCAATTTCACGAAGAACCAAAGAAGCTAGAATCAAAAACAGACAACTTAAATGCAGACAAGAGGATGATCTTGCAGATGATCCGAGCAATCCAAGTTATGGTTCTGGTATGTATTAATTAAATGTATGATGTTTTTACTTTAAATTACTATTTCTCAAAAGTGTAAATTTCAACACAAAAGGAACATTTTTGAAAAACTACTCATTTAATAGTTTTGAAATTTTGCACATATATTAATATCATACAAATAAATATTTTAATAAGAAATTTTGTCAATAAAATTATTCAAAAAAAAAAATTTATGGATTGAAATGTACAAGAATTTCCAGCGTTTTAAAATTTTTTGACGTGTTACTCCACATATGATTTTTTTTTAAAAAAACTAATCAAAATTATTAAAAAGCTCCCATTAAAATAAAGAAAACAGTGCAATAAATGTACAAAAAAATTCAGGATTGTACAAGTGGTCAATTTTTCAAAAATGTTCCTTACGCTTGATCATTTTTAACATTGCGGAGAGAGGGACAGATCATGCACATATAAGGAAAGCGGAAAATGCAATTTCACAAAGAACCAAACAAGCTAGAATTAAAAACAGACTGTTAAAATGCAGACAAGAGGATGATCTTGCAGATGATCCAAGCAACCCAAGTTATGGCTCTGGAATGTATTAGTTAAAGGTAAGTTTTTACTTTAAATCACTATTTCTCAAAAGTGTAAATTTCAACACAAAAGGAACATTTTTGAAAAAACTACTCATTTAATAGTTTTGAAATTTTGCACATATATTAATATTATACAAATAAATATTTTAATGAGAGTTTTTGTCAAAAAAATTATTCAAAAAAAGTTATGGATTGAAATGTACAAGAATTTCCAGCGTTTTAAAATTTTTGACGTGTTACTCCACATATGATTTTTTTTAAAAAAAACTAATCAAAATTTTTAAAAAAGCTCCCATTAAAATAAAGAAAACAGTGCAATAAATGTACAAAAAAAAATTCAAGACTGTGAAACTGGTCAGTTTTTCAAAAATGTTCCTTACACTTGGTCATTTTTAACATTATGGAGATAGGGAAAATGCTGCGTGAAGTGACCCCCTTAAAATCTTTTGAAGAATCGTTTTTTTTCATAACATTTTAACATATTAGGTGTACAACTTTGCTTCCGCCGTTTTGCAATAGATTGCTGTAGCGGTAAGTCGTAGTCGAAATAAATAGATCGTAGATGTCATACAATAAGGTTAGGTATTTGTTAACATAACGCCATCGAAATATTAGTCGATTTGTGTCTGCATCATAAAGTTATTCTCGATTAAACATGTCAGCTTACGAGCCAAATTCTCATCATTTGCGGGAGGTTTTAATTTTCTGCTTTAATATGAAGAAATATGCAGCTGAGGCTCATCGAATGCTCTCAAATACGTATGGTGAGCCGCTATCATTGAAAGAACGTGCCGAGAGTGGTTTCAACGCTTCAAGAACGGTGACTTTGACGTCGAAGACCAGCACGGCATTTGGTGGGACCAGCTCGGCGTAATGTATTATGGGTTATTAAAACCGACTGAAACAATTACAGGTGATCGTTATTGAACGCAATTATTGAATCATAAATGTATAATCACTTTTTACAGTAAAGCATTGATTTTGGAAAAAAATGGCGGAAGCAAAGTTGTACACCTTTTTTATTTACCTAATTATGAAGTTTTAACTTAAACTAAGTTTTAAAAATATCGAAAGGAGTAAAATTAGTTTGGTGTCTGTTTTTTTTTGTATTCAATGGAGAACACATGCTTGACTTTATCACGTGATCGTCATGAATTGAGCTCATTGGTTGGCTAGAAACACGTGATTGAATTCATAGCATAATTGTGACGTCAAATGAATTTAGCCCATGTACATCAATTTAATTTTAGCTATTCACTGTTTCTTCTTCTATTTTCCAGAAAATATTGCGCAAAAGAAATTAAGAAAAAAAAACTGCTGTAAAAAAGACTTCAGAACTGCAGTTTTGGATCAACTACTGGAAGAGTTTCAGATGATTTCTACCATCGCGTCTTGTTATATTTCGACAGTATATTTCTACGATTAGTAGGACAATCTTAGAATTTTCTACGTCTGGCTGATATAAGATCCATACTCCATACTTTTTATTAGCATACAAAATCTAAAATGGTCTTTAGTTCTAAAAAGAAGTATTTCTATTAGTGAAATAAACATTAAATTCGAAACCAGAACACAAGTATGTTTAAACAAATTAAAATAAAATATCGATTTCAATCTCAGATATAATTAAAACCCCTTTTTTCTCACCTTGAATTTGACAGATTAATATTTGAAATAAAAGTAGAGAGGTTTTGAAAAAAAATGAAATCAACTGACAGCTTTATTTGTATGAAAGTAGAATGCATACAAAGAGGAAGCACCGTGGATGATGAAATCCAAACTACACCGAACTCAATACAAAATGCGCAAAAACGAATACTTCGTATATATTCAAAAGAGAGGTTAATATGACATTTAATTAAACCAAAAAAAGAAGTTTATCTATATTTTGATCAATTCAAACGTTTTAAAGGCCCACTGTAACCTTAATATTCCATTAAAACTAACAATACATTCTTATTTAGAAGTATGTTTTTATATTAAAAAAGTTCCATGGGGAAACGTTCTATTATTTTAGTGAGGGGTTTAGATAATCTTTTTATAACGTGTTACAGTTTCAGATTGATCTAACTGGCAAATTTTATCATTTTTCATAATATTTTCCACTTCACAGAACCTTTTATTTATAACGAAAAATAGTCAAATGATTTAGAATTAGACAGGTTTTCGAATACGAGATGAGAAGTTAAATGCTACAGATGTTGGATTGTATCCAAATAAGAAGAAAAATGGCTCGAAACACAAAGGTATAACGTCGATTAGCTGAATAGCTCATATTGATAGTAGTTTAACCGTTTCGCCACGATATACAGGGGCGCTAGTTTCAAAAAATATGTACAGAAACAATTTTGTTAATGGAATATTAACGTGTTGTCAAGACTTCGCGGAACCTATGTGTGCGTTCGTAAAATAGAGAAACATTATTCCTTTTTTTGTGAAACAAATTTTAGTTCAAGGATATATATGAAGTTCAAGCGTAGTTGAAATTGTTCTACGGTATTTTAAGGTATCCGACTAAGTTCGGAACCGTGATTTTGCAAAAGTGTATAAATGGATATTACTTATGATATTTTGGGTCATTTAGATTAAAAAATGTATATAAAATTGTTTTAAGTATAGTATTACAATAAAAAATTATTTAAGTACAATATTTTGACAAAACATGAACAAAGAATGACCCATTTTCAAAATATTCTCCTTTTGTGAAAAATGCTTCAATTATAATAATATTTTGCCTGTGTGTAGCTTTGACCTCTGTACAGAGGCTCAACTAGAATTTTTAAAATATATAACTTAGAAGAAAATCTATCTATGTTTTACGACAACAGAGGGGAGAAATTTTAAGAAAAAAAAACGCCGATTATTATTTCAATGGGTTGTAACTCTGAAAATAATGTGAATGTTTCAAAAATCATAGTTGAGCCTCTGTAGAGAGGTCTGAGCTATATACAGACAAAATATTATTATAGTAAAACCATTTTTCGCAAAAGGAGAACATTTGGAAAAAAGGTTATTCTAAGTTACTTTTTTGCCGAAATATTGTATTTAAATAATTTTTTGTCAAAATATTCTTAAAACAATTTTATACATGTATTCTAAATCTAAGTGACACTAAATATTATGAAAATTATCTTTTTATGCTGATTTTCAAAATCACGGTTCCGAACGTAGTCGGATACCTTAAAGTATTTTATAATAGTTAAAATTGTTCATATCTGTAGACATCATTAATTTTATTATTTAGGCTTAGGGGAAACACTATTCTTAGAGCTATATGCGAATTGTATTGGGTTTTACAATCGTATTTCTGTTTCTCAGTCATATAATTAAATTTCTCACTCTATTTAATCTTACACAACTTATTTTCTATATTTATAATATACTTTTATAAGAAATACGTGCGATTTCACATTGATTTTCGGCACTTTTTTCATTAAAATCATTGGGTTTCACTTTATATTCTGGCAACATTTCAGGAATTTACAGGGCAATAACTACCACAATTTAAAATTTAATAATCATCAGCTTTATTTTCTTAAATACTCATTCATTTATAGAAAAAAATTACATATATATGAAAGTATATTTTAAACTATTCTTCCTTTTACTTTAACTTATCGAATTAATATAAACATATAAAATTTTAGAGGCCTATACGTTACCCTTTTTCAGAAATATTTTTTTGACAGTAACAGTAAAAATAATTCATGTTTTATATTCAGATTATATTATTAAGATTGATTCTCTCTCTCTCTGAGAAAGCTTAAAGTCACTTTGAGCAGCCATTATTTTACAATTATAAAGAAATTAAGAATTTTTCAAGTTTTTCCAATTTTTTATAAAAGGCCCAATTTTCAAAATTTTTTAGTCGTTTTAAGTGATTTATGTTTCATAGACTATAGCGAACAAAAAGTATGAATTTGAAAATCTGCTCTCTTGATAATTTTTAATAATTATTTTTTCTAACTAATCCCGAAAATAAACATGAAATTTTTTTATATATAAATATTAACTTAAGCATTTTCTTAAAAAATAACTAGAAAACTCAGGCTCTGTTCGAAAAATATAACGATAATTGTCAAGTAAGTAGGAAAAAATTTCTGCCATTTGCAAGCTATTCTAGCGTGCGCTGCAAAAAATGCACGCGACAGCATATATCTATCTTTTATGTGTGAAGAAAACTTTGCATTTTGTTTTGTCTACGCCAGGCACATGCTTCTAATTTATTGCTCTGATCAGTGTAATCACTACTTTTTTTATTTCAGAATAAAACTAGATTTCGAAGGGAGACGTTGTGTTAAGTCTTTCTTTTTATTTGAATAGCTACTATTGATTTTTTAAATGTGTAAGCCATTATCGCCATAATAGTGAGCGATAAATATATAATTTATTTCTTTGCGCGCACGTTTTTTTACGATTTTACTATGCACATTTGGTAGTAACAAACTGATCCTTAAATCTAAATAAATACTTTTATCGCTTCTGGAATTTAAAGTAGATAAACTTTGTCTTTCACACTACATCATTTGGACAAATTTGCATAATTTGTTTGTGGTTAGTAGTTAATTATAAAGCTAAAATTTTAATTGAATAGGCAGGTATTGCTTTTTTTTATTCTAAAAGTAATAATGACTACTGTACTGTATTTTTTGGAAGTGTAGAAAGAGTACTTACCAAGAATTATACCGTGAAAGCGTAAGTCTAATCTTTCGAAAAGCTCTAATAAAGCTCAAGCTATGAAAGTAGCTCTAGACAGTAACCAATTTGATTCTATCACCAACATTTTGCTATGTTTCCATTGAATCGCCCTTGTAGTTTAAGGAACGGCGTTGCTTGCGAATATTACAATTTTGACACAAAATAAATACAACAGAAAGTAATATTAACGTACTACACTTCCAGATATAAATTATTTACCCTATTTTAAGCGTTCATTACATAAAATTTGTAACAATGTGATACTTTTGCTGAGCAGAGATCAGTTTAGGAAGGTGCTTTCAAAAATTGACCCACAAGAGAGTTACGGGGAGTTATAAATAAAAGAAAATCCTTTTTATTAGCTATTAGATCAACTGACTTAAAATTTAACAAACATGCTTTTTTTGTTCAGCTTAGAAATGCAAAAAGGGTATTTTTATTTAATTTGAAATTCACGTAAAATTAACTCATTAAAATCTTCTTTATCCTTCAATCTGCATTAATTTTTCAATTCATCCGTGCGAAGAACAGGTATACCAGCACTTCTTTATATACTTTTCTATAACCTCACAAATTTTGAAAGCTCTTAACTTGAAAAACGCAGAGCTATGATACTTTTACGTTCACATGCCTGTGGCAAATCAAAACTTTAAACTGACTTATCTCAGGAAGATAAAATAACTAGTTTGTTTTCAAGTAAAGTGCTAAGGACTTTATAACAAACGTTGGTATGCATTTTTGAATCAAGGCGATACTTATGTTTTAAAAAATAACTGAAATCAGAGTGTGTACATTTTTTAAGGAATTTTCAATAAGCATTCATAGAAAGAAGTAGTGTACTCGTACTAATCATGTTATCGCAAAATCCATACTAACTTTCGTTATGAACTGTTTGATTTACTTGTAAATGAAATTTCATGCGTGTACGTAAATTTGTGTAGGAGTCGTAGCATTTTAAATTCACTTCACAAATTTTAAGTTTTTTCCTTAAAAATTTAAATGGCTAGCTTTTTATGAAATTTTGAGCACAAAATCTGTTTTACATAGTATAATACACACATAGGAGGCAACCAAAAAAATTTTGAGAATCCTTAAACTAAAAATTTTTGCGTAAATCGTACCATGTTTGTTTAACGCTCTAAAAAGTTTTATAATTAATTAATAAGATGAGTTTGGGAAAAATATGGCATTTCTTTATTGCATATATCTTGCTCCATAAGGCAAAAAGTTTTGGAATATTTTAGCTATTTTTTTTTAGTTAAGTGGGCCTTTGAAGATTATAAATTGTAAGTAAATTTGTAAAAAAAAGTAGACTCGGGTATTTATGTTATAGTTATGTTACAGAAAGCAAATTAACCGTTTTTTATTAGATATTTTATTGAAAAATGTTCATAAAATAACTCTTTTAGAAATTATTTAACAAATACCCTGCATTAGAAAAATATCTTAGTTTTAAAATTCAGGTTAACATCAAATCATGTTAATGTAACAGAGAGACGCATGTATCTTGTACGTTTGAATTTTACTAATGTCACAGCTCACGAATCATATAAGCCAAAACAACATATGAAAAAAAGTGAAGGTTTTCGAGTTATTTTAATGAATAATATTATTGGAATAATCTACAAATATATAGTCATAGGGGCTAACCTGACACCCAAAGTCAAGCGGCATAGGTTGAAGGGGGTGGGTGTCATATTAATTCTCGGGAGGAAAAAACCATATTACTTTCTAAGTGATTACAAGCATAACTTTGAAAATGTGGAAATTGACTGCCGAACTTAGTGTGGCCACATAATTCACAATTTTACATAGCCGTGTTATTAATCACAACCACAAGTCGAACAAAAAACTGTGCTTGTTTAATTTAAAATTATCGTAGTTGTGTGTGTGTTTGAGAAAGAGATTCACATAAATTTGATTCTCCATAAAAAGAAAACATTACATTTGGAAAGTTATTTCAAAAGATCACCAATTTTATTAAGATTCTAAAATACAGCAACACTTGTTCGTATTTAAAATAGCATTTTATCATTTTATTCCAATACCCAAAATTATGTTTTCAGCAGAAATATTACGCCAACATATTCAATCACAAAAAGTTCAATTTAAAATTCATATATAATATAAAATAAAAAGTTAATTGCAATAAATTATAAATATTCTATTTTATGCATTTTAACTAAAATATATGTTCCCTGATTTTACCCCTACATTTAAATAAACATTAAATTTCAATATTTCTTCCCTCTTTATCTTAAAACACTATTTTTATAAAAAAAATTCATCTTTTGCCTTAAAAATATACTATCTAACTTCTGCAAAGGTATATCATGTATAATTATATATTCAAATACTTAACAGAATTCCATAAAATATGTCTATTTATATTCATTTTGAGAAATACCTTTCTTGGAAATCTCTGCCATAAAATTGATGCATTGAGAAGGAAAATATGGTTTGGAAATATTTGATGATATTACTATCATTTCAGGAGTTAGAAATGATGTACTTTTATCGCAAATTGTTCTTTTTGGGAAACCTTTAAATCGAATTCTGGTCATTTTACAAACGTCACATTTTTATTCCGAATCAAGACCACTTTCACGGCAAATTTTTTATGAAGGCATCCCTATTTCTTTTTCAGAAGCTTTTTATTAGGTGGTAAGTTTCATTCAACATTTGGAAGTAAGAAACATATCCCATATTTCCAGGTAAATATATAATTTATTACTTTTTCAATTCTTACTATTAACTCACACTGTCTATTTATTTATTTTGGTGGGATTTTCAATCGTTTATAAAATACATTTTAAAGCGCTCAATTGAGCTGAAATTTTATATACATGATTATTTTGGATGACAATACAATAACTTAACTATAATTATTAAAAATTAATTGATTAAAACTAATTATTTAAAGAATTATAAATACAGCCAAGATGGCATCATTTTTGGCGACTTAGCAACCCTTTGGCGACTTGTGTCAAAACATGAAAATGTTTTTTCCCCACGTTTTAAAGCATTCAGTTAAACTGAAATTTTATACACACGATTGTTTTGGATGACAATACGGTACTTTAATGATAATTAATAAAAATTAATTATCACTTAATGTTGTGATTCTGTCATATGTATATACATATTTATATTAATTGTAAATATTTAATAAAAAGTAGCTAAACTAAAATTTTTGTTTGTTGATCTAAGTAGGAATTGACTTAAAATTTTTTTTATATTACTTTAACTAATTATCTGAATTTATACGTTTTTTGTAATTTAGAAAAAGCTTAATATGTATGATTAATTTGTGCATTATTATAGCTTAATAATATAAAATTTCCAAAGAACTCATTTCAATTATTTTTAAAGAAATTATATGATTTTAATTAAATTGATATTTCTAATAAAATCAAATAAAATATGAATATATGGTATATTGTTTAATGTAATTTTTTTTCACACATCAGAGGTAATTGAATGATAAATTAATCCTATTTTAGGTTACCTCTCCCTGAAACGTTTAGAAATAGGTTCACTAGAAGTCAATGTCTTCATTTATTTTTAACTACAACAATTCATAAGAATACTTCTGAATTTAGATGTTTTACTGATGGTTTTAGAGAATATTATGAATAATTTTATAGTATTAATTTATTTTATTATTAAGGATATAGTAAAGATATTATGTACAATTTAACAGAATTTTCTCTATTCATAATTATGGTTTTGAGGTAAGGTTAGTTCAGTAAATGTTAAGTATATAACTGTTAAATATGCTTTAAAAAGAGTTACAAAGAATCAAAATTATTTCAAAACTTTAGACTAAAAAAACTGTATTAAGTATAATTCTAAAATATGTAATTTAATTTTAAATTTGAAAAAATTAGCACATTTGTTTTGGTAGCAGTTATTCAGGTAACCTATTTACATTTTTATGAAAAACAACACATTAATCACATAGGTTTTTACCTACATAAATATGTTTTTAATCTATCTTCAGTTTACACCTAAAGTTTCTTTTTGTAATCCTTTAAAATATCATTAAAACAAATTATAGCCATTTAGCAGCATAACAAGACACAAAATAACATATTGTACATCTTGAGTTAAGTAATCGGTAAAATATATCGGCGTTTTTAATTTAATATAATTAAAGGTCTATTGTGGCACAAAAATAATGCATTATGCTCGGGTTTAAAGTATCCAAAAGCAATGGCTTATAATTACGGAACTACCTATAAGAATGTAACAAACTGTTCATCCGTGGATTGGAAAACCGTTCGAGATTTTTGGGTCTAGTCTGATCGACCGCACGTGCACACATTATTCGGCAATTGCAGACGATAAACTTTTTCTACACTGACTTCATTAGTAAAGATGTGTATGTCACAGTAAAAGATACAGAGCGTACTTTGGCTAACGGAATTTAAATCAGTCACTCGTGTACAGCGACGTGCTCGAACAGAATGGAATGTATCTCAAACTGGCAAGTATCCTTAAGTTTTCATGATAGAAGACACTGCTGGTCGTGTGTGTGATTCATTTTGTAGGAGTCCTGATGAGTCTATCAGGCAAGTCGGCAACTTTAATGTCAGTATGATTCAGTGTACAAATCTAACTTAAATTTTAAAACTATTGATCACTATACTTATCCACACACATTGGCTCTAACATTAATATTGTTTCAATAAATATTAGATTCCTTTAAATATGCTATTTCGCATTTAAAATGCACAAAAAAATATAACTTATTATTATAATATATTTATTGCAATATATTGTTATTAGTATTATATTGATTGCAGTATGTTGTTTTTATTATAATATTAATCAATATGTATAGTTATAGATTTTAAAGACGTTTTTAAAAAGCAGTTATTTTGAGGAATAAGCTGTCTCGTGTGTTCTACTTAATCTAGTTATACTATAGGTTGTGACGAATCGGTACGGAACTTTTCCACTAATCTTCTTAGGCGTCATTTTGGGGAATATAAATTCGCGTTTATTTCCAATCAATTCCAAAAAGATGAACGGGGTATTCAAATTAGATACGGTATTTAAGTCGAGCGTTGTGAGATAGCAAAGAGATGAAGGAAGGCTATTAAGCCAGCAACTTTAAACGCATCTTTAGATGATTCAAGGAGATTAGATTCGTGAAGACGTCATGCTGCTAGACGTACCAGAAAGCTGATATAAGCCAGCGGTAAATATGATTTACCTACGCTTAAAATAAGCGTCAGTTTAAGCGACTTAGTTAAAGTTAAGAATTAGAGTACGTGTATTTCTCGGATCTCCTATTTCGGTAGACCTTACTTGATCTTGAGCTTAATTATTAATTAATTACATTATTAGTAATTTAATTTAATATAAAGGCAAATCCCTTTAAGTGGCGTAACATAATAGTATTATATGTTATCAGATATTTTTTTGAGAACATTATAATAATAAATAAATATTATTATTATTCAAAATGGCTCTTAGTGGTTCTTTGCCTCAAATTAATCTTGGTGTTCAAGGTGAGACTCAGGGGGGTCTCCACAAGGTTGAGTAGCTAATTATAGTTGCAGTCCACTAATTTTAGAATTTTTTGCAATAGATTTTATTTTACTTGTACTGTGTACTTTTCTGTGCTGGTTCTTATCTTTCTCTGCAAATATTGTCAAAATGAAGTTCAAGTGAGTTAGTTAAGCATTTTCTTTTGCTCATTAATCAATATATTATCATTTGTTTTTGACACATAAGATTTAATTTCAAAAGAAAAGGGAGTTAGTGTGAATATTAAAAAAGTAAAATTACAAATTCAGCGATTAATGCTTTTAATCACATTTCTTTCAATTTTTTCTTGTCAAACAATATATCGCTTCATTTTTATTTTTTTTTAAAACTGTTTAAAATGCTTCATAGTTTCCCTTGCCAATCGATTTATAGAATTAAGTAATAAGGAAAAATAGTTTTTTAATAAACAAACTATATTGCAAGCAAATTTTGTAATTAATAAAATACTTGTTGAAGACCATGAGAAATTCAGTATCATACATTAAATTATTTACCTAACTCTTACAAAAATGTTTTTTATTTATCATATTTACAAAATCTTTTAATGATAGCACCTTTCAGACTATCCAGGAGCTTCTAAACTTTTTCAGCCAAATAATCATCTCAGGGACCTTTTGGATTTTTGTAGCTCAGTATTTCTAAAACTTTCAATATTTGCGACCCAATATTCAATCATAATTTTTATCGAGACCCCTTTCCTTACAATACAATTTACAATATATTCAATTCAATAATACTATACTTTCTGCTAAAGCTACAATACGACTTTAACTTCTTTAGTGCCACTGTCGTATATAAAGCTCTTTCAAAGCGTCAATTTCGATCTTTTTTGGGTACTGCTATCCACAAAATTATTCCGAAGGCTTTGGAATGCAATCGAAATACTTTGACAGTGTTTGCAAAGACTTGCTTATTATTTCTATTCCTTTTCCACCCCTTCTCCCAATACACCATATACATATGCATACGTCAAAAACGGTGACATTGGAAAGCGAATGACGTAATTTTTTATCGGTAGTTAAGGGATTAATTATAAACTTTATAACTTATTGAGGAAATTTTTGTTCCTTATTTTATATATATGATAAGCCCATGGGGTCACTGCTAATTATTAAACTTGTTCTTATAGTGTTGTTAAATCAGTTACGAAATATATTGTGCAGTACTGATACATTTATAAGTGTATTATATCAGTGTAAATTGGAATTTTATCTTTTATTATGTCAGAATGTATTTCGTTTTCTTGCTTTCAGTAAAATAAGATTTTTTTTTAAAAAAAATAATCTTTTGTTTATACAACTTTTCAATATGCTCGCGCATCGTCATAGATTTATCACGCCCCCCTAGGGGGTGCCCCCGACAGTTTGGGAAACACTATTGTAGCAACATCTAATTTTATCTCCTAATTTGGCAACATTTGTCACCAAGATCATTTACTATATTATTGATAGAGTAATCTACCTATGGCTCACAAATGATCTTTCTGGCAGCTATATCGTTTCAGCACAAAAGCGAACATTGACCGAATTTTCCATATGTTTATCTTATTCCGTTGTACTTCTATTATTCTTATGCGTAACTTCTGAGAGGAATTCAAATTATTCTACTCAGCTCATATTTTACTGAGAGGAATTCAAATTATTCTATTCAGCTCATATTTTAAATTAAAATTCTCAATAAGATCTAAGCTTCAAAAATTAAATAAAAATTCATTTTTTTCGCATATTTCACTTCAAAAAATAAATGCAAGTTTTGTGTAGTTCAAGCGGATAATTTTTTTGTAAAATAGTATTACTTAAGATAATTGTTTTTTCAAAAAATAAAACCAAACTGGATCCTAAGAGTCAATTTGAAAAACCTCAAATAATCAAGCATTTTAACTAACGGCCAAATACATCTGAATATCGTACTTTAATTGAAATTTGATTCAACAGGGAATGGTAACAAATTGCAGAGATTCATTTATTTTATACCTGAATCCTACGATATTCGTCATAAAATAAAATGAATCAAAATTTGAGTTCTAAGTAAAGAACTGAAACACATAAATTAAGAAGGAGTGTGTGCTTCTAGGATTGTTCTATAATTTACTTCTGAAAACCTGTTTTATCCATTATATATTTTTTTCGCTTACATTTACTATTAATAACCACTTATTTCAAATATTATTATACCATATATACTGATATGCACCTCCCCGTTCTATTAGCAATTACTTTTTTAAGGTATCCGACTACGTTTGGAACCGTGATTTTAAAAAAACCCACATAAATCAGAGGTCGGCAACGCGGCGCCCGCGGGCGCCACTGCACCCTTCAATACATTTTAGTGCGTCCTTAAACTATTGTTAATTTAGACAAGAAATTCAAAACGTAAATTTTAAAATTCCTAGAATCTACTGTACGTCAACGGTGACGCGCTTACGCGTTGAACTGAAATCAACTGAGCAATCATGTCAGTGCACAAGAGAGCAGAGGTCAAGAGAGTTTGTCACAGGTTTATGCCGTCCCTATTATGGACTGATCGAAAAGAAAACGTACTTATTATTTCAATGCCGAGTGGGAAGAAGATTTTTTTTCATCGAATACAACGGTAAATGCGTATGTTTACTATGTAATAAGAGCGTTGCGTTGCTTAAAAAAAGTAACATAGGAAGACATTTTAAGAGTTTACATGGCAAATTTAATTCTGAGTATCCATTGAAATCAGAACTATGTAAAAGGAAAATGCTATCCTTAAAATCGTCAATTACAAAGCAACAAAGAATTTTTACAAAACCCAAACAACAATCGAAAGCAGCAACCGTAGCATCGATTAAAGTTGCACATTTACTGGCAAAGAAGAAAAACCTTTTTTTGACGCGGAAATAATGAAAGAAGCTATGCTAGTAGCGGCTGATTCTCTTTTTGACGACTTCAAAAACAAGACGGAAATATTGGAAGCTATTAACATGTTACAATTATCAGCTAGAGCTGCAGCAAGAAAAATCGAATTAATAGCAAGCAATTTGGAAGCAAAATTAGCAAATGATGTGGAGACCTGTGAATTTTTTTCAATACAACTGGATGAATCAACTGATGCAGTCGATACAGCACAATTGGCAATATCCGTTAAAATGGTGTTTAATGACTTTTCTACAAAGGAAGAATTTTTGAAAATTCTTCCGTTAACAGCACGTACTGAAGGAAAGGACATATTTTCATTTTTCAAAAAGTTTGCAATTGAAAATAAGTTACCATTACGAAAATTATCATCAATTACTACGGATGGTGCACGAGCAATGACTGGTAAGGAAAACGGTTTTATTGGTTTATGAAGAAAAGATCTTTTATTTCCTAAATTTATTGCGTATCATTGTCTTATTCACCAAGAACTGTTATTTGCAAAAACAATTAATTTTAACCATATTATGTCAATTGTTACCAAAATTATTAATTCGATTAAAGCTAAAGCGACACAACACAGGTTGTTCAAATTATTTTAAGAGAACGAAAACACTGAATTTAAAGACTTACTTCTTCATACTGAAGTGAGGTGGCTCACTCGTGGTAAAGTTCTTGAATGCTTCATTAACCTTTTACCTCAAGTAAAAGAATTTGTTGCTTCGAGAAACAAGGTTTACGAAGAATTGGAAAATAAAAATTGGTTGTTGGATCTTGGATTTTTGGTAGATATGATGATGAAGTTAAATGAATTAAATATAAAACTGCAGGGGAAGAATTCCCATATTGCTGATATGATTAGAGCAGTTAATTCTTTCATATGATGTAAGTTGGAATTGTTAAAAGCGCATTTGTTGAAAAATTTCTTGTCTCACTTTCTAAGTGTCAAACGAATAATTGAAAATTTAAATTTGAGTGTTGATGAATTTGACACTGCATCATACATAAAAACCATTGATACATTATTAATTGATTTTTCGTCGAGATTTCAAGATTTTTTACCATTGGAATTCCATTTTTCGTCAATCCGTTCAATGTTCATGAACCTGATTTGTCTACCAAAATTTCAAATTATTTCGATGTTACTAACATGCAGGACGTAGAAATGGAAATAATTAATTTGCAAAATGATATTGTTTTAAAATCACATTATGTTGATAAATCAATTTCGAAATTAGTTACTGAGGAAAGTTTTCCTATTTTGAGAAAATGCACTCTAAAAATATTTTAAGAGTGGGTAATTCGTCGTATATGATCGATTATGAAAAAATTGCAGATGATATGGCAACCCAAATATTCCATTAAAATAATTTATATAAAAAATATGTCATTGCTCTTGCCACCATCTTTAATATACTTACAGACATTCTTCTGTATTTATGTAAGATTAATAATAACCTTGTTCTGTAATTAAATTTATAAATTATAAAATTAATAAATGAACATGTTTAATAAATATGAATATAATTTTTATATATTTGTTAGGTTAAAAAAAATAGTTGGCGCCCGCCATGAATTTTTAATTTAGTATTTCACTCTTTGCATTAAAAACGTTGCCAACCTCTGACATAAATGGATAATTTTCATGATATTTAATGTCACTTAGATTTGACTACATGTATAAAATTGTTTTAAGGAAATTTTGACAAAAAAAGGATTTAAATACGATATTTCGGCAAAAAATTAACTTAGAATAACCTTTTTTTCAAAATGTTCTCCTTTTGTGAAAAATGCTTCTACTATAATAATATTTTGCCTTTATATAGCTCAGACCTCTTTACAGAAACTCAACTATGATATTTGAAAAATTCGCATTATTTTCAGAGTTACAACCCATTGAAATAATTATCGGCGTTTTTTTCTTAAAATTGCTCCCCTCTGTTGTCGTAAAATATGGATAAACCCACTTTTGAGTAATTTACTTCAAAAATTCTAGTTGAGCCTCTGAGGTCTGAGCTTTATACAGGCAAAAAATTATTATAATAGAAGCATTTTTCACAAAAGGAGAACATTTTGAAAAAAATTATTCTAAGTTAATTTTTTGCCAAAATATTATATTTAAATAATTTTTTTTGTCAAAATGTCCTCAAAAGAATTGTATACATGTATTCTAATCTAAGTGACACTAAATATCATGAAAATTATCCATTTATGCGCTTTTGCAAAATCACGGTTCCGAACGTAGTCGGACACCTTAAGGGTATATTGAATTTTATTAGTAACAGTTATGAATTTTTCTCCTCATTTAATAAAAATGCGATTTTATTGATAAATTTGCTTAGCCCTTTATCTACCGATGGGATTTGTAAGTACCTCTCACTTTAAAATTAAATTGAATAAATATTTTTGCGAATATTCTGACGATACTTAGCATAAATATTCTTTTAAATCCACTGTTCCAAGATGTATGGCAGCACGGGTTCTATGAGTAGTATTTTAGCGGGGAAGAAGACTAGTTTTACAGCAGAAGTTGTGTTTTCAGCTGACATTTTGATCGGATTGCGAAGATTGTCATTTTTGTTCCGAAAAAATAGTTAATGTCAAAAGATAAATGTATCTTATTTTTTTATATGTTAAGGAAGACCTTAGAAAACGATTTGACTATTTATTTGAAGTGTGCAGTGTACATAATTATTTTTATAGTTGAATAACTGTGTGATACTTAAACGCATCGACAGCCACTGGGTGTTGGAGCAAGAGCTTAGTTTTTTTTTCGTCCGCGTGTATTATTGGTGTTTTTTGTTGTATTGTAGATTCATCACTATAGTGAAATAAATTTATGCTTTTTTTGGCATTTTTTTAGCTACACTTATTTATTTTGCTTTTTTATTGTTTCATTTTAGCGTTTTCAAAAAACTTTGAATCTGAGCTTTTTTTTTTTGGCCACACAATTACATGAAATAGCTATCCTTATTTCAAAAATTAACATTTGAATTTCTTTATGGGTAACTGAGATCCAACAATAATTATTATCATTATTATTTTCTTTTCTTTGAATGCCTGAGAAAAAAGAAACTCTATCTTCAAGAAGCTTTGGATTTATTACCAAACCTACTATTTGACTATGTAACCTACTATGACTAACCTACTATGTACTGACAGATGAAGAAGTTCCAGTAAATTATGTGTTGGAGTTTTCGTTAGATTCTTAGGATGACGATCAAGAGACTGAACTCAAGGTGCAGTAATTCATCTTAAGAAAAAACAGCATTCCTTCCCCAGGATTCAGTGCTTTAAAAAATATTCCATCGAAACCTCACTCATAATGCCTAACGTGTAATAAATTTATGTGTATTAATGTAAAAAAAAACTGTTTCATTGAATGTCATCAAATATAGTTTATGTGTAAAAAAGTAAAGAAATTTTAAAACTTTAATAATCTTTAAAAATAAATATTTTTGGCTGTAAAATATTTGTCTTCTCTGTTTATTAGACATTTTTAAGAGTTAAAACTGTGTTAAAAAGTCATTCGATCTTTCCGTATTATGAGAATATTTGACACCTTTTGTGGACTGATGGTACTTTAAAAGTACCAATTTAATTATTTACCTCTAACGAATTAAATTTCCTAAATTGTGAGTATTTTATTTATGCATATTCTTTAATTTTCAATGCAGTGATTAAAAAAAAATTTTTTTTTTGCATGAAAAAATTTGCAGTAAGATAAAGTCTAGATAAAGATTTGTAGTCTAGATAGAGTTAGAATAAGAGCTTTGATTCTTCTCTTCTATTAAAATCTATTTGAAATGTATTAGAAATATTTTATCGCTTAAAAGAAAATTTTGCTCTTAATCTGGAATGACTTTTGCGAACTTTGATACTTTTTTCTGTAGAAGGCCTTATCTTTAAATATTAGTGTATATATTCAGTTTATAACATATATGAATATCAGTTTTATACAGAATTAAAAGGAAAAGTCATGATTACATTGTTGTAACATGAGCATTATTATTGAAATCTAAGAATCAAATGCTATAAAAACAAATTTTTAATTATTTTTAAAACTTACGTAGTAAACGAAAAAAATATCATCCCTAACTAAAAATTAAACAAAAGTATTCTGCATGGAATCACAGAAGTTCTTTAAAAGGACAAAACAATTAGAAGTTAGTAATTAAATCGTACGAGGCAATTTTAACTGATTTTAATTGTTGGATTAATTCTTCCAATTTCCATCATACATAATTTATTTATGCATTAATATATGCAGTACCTATAGTATATGCTGTGTGTAAAATGTATATTATATTATATAAATAGTTAAGGCGTTCGACTACGTTCGGAAGCATGGTTTTGCAAAAGCGTATAAATGTATAATACTTAGGATTTTTAGTATCACTTAGATTAGAAAACGTATATAAAATTGTTTTAAGAATATTATTAGAATAAAAGATATTTATTTTGACAAAAAGTGAAAGTAGAATGACTAATTTTCAAAATATTCTCCTTTTATGAAAAATGCTTCTATTATTATAATATTTTGCCTGTATATAGCCCAGACCTCTGCAAAGAGGCTGAAATAAAATTTTTGAAATATATAACTTAGAAGTGGATTTATCCATATTTTACTACAACATAGGGGAGAAATTTTAAGAAAGAAATGCCGATAATTATTTGAATTGATGGTGACTCTGAAAATAATGTGAATTTTTCAAAACTCCTAGTTCAGACTCTCTGGGGAAATCTTTACTTTATATAAGCAAAATATTATTATTATAGAAGCATTTTTTATAAAAGGAGAACGGTTTGAAAAAAGGTTATTCTAAGTTAATTTTTTGCCAAAATACTGTATTTAAATTATTTTTTTTTGTCATAACGTCCTTAAAACAATTTTACACATATGTTATAATCCATGTGACACTAAATATCATGAAAATTATCCATTTATGAGCTTTTTTAAAATCACGGTTTCGAACATAGTCGGATACCTTAATAAGGGTGAATTTTCAATTAATTTTTTATACAGAATTGGAAAAATTGCGGAATTTTTTTGATGAATTAAAATATTAATTTATGTAAATTGAACAATTTTTTATTCAATTAACATTAAGAACATTTAAAGTTTTCTTCTAAACTGTTTTCCATCAACTCGTGACATGAATCACATCATTTTGGGGGGATGAATAAGAATTTTTACAAAAATGTCCCTCTTTTTTACTTTTAGTTGCTTGATAGGTTAATTTAATCAAAACCTTGAACCCATTGCATGTACGAAATTGTTATCATTGGAAAACTTGTACTATTAGCTGATAAGTTGCACATTGTCTTATTTACCTAACAGACTGCCAATAATCAATGCTCCGTAGAGCTTAGAAAGGGAGTCTGAATCATTCTTTGGTTTTAACCTTTTACCTTAATGAGTATAGAATAATGAGAATCTCTATCTGAGTTCCATATTCGTTTGCTAAATTGACATGCCTCAAAAGAGTATTTGCTATAACAGTGCTTCTCAAACTTTCGATATTTACGACCCAATATTCAATCATAACTTTCATCGTCCCCCCCCCTTCTATACAAATAAAACTGTTGCTATTCTTTGACACTAAAACTACAATAGGACTTTAAGAGGTCTCAGGGGTGTTAAATTTCTCTAGAGGTTTGAAAATATAAACAATTTTCAAACAGGTATAAATTCTTTAAATTTAAGTTAAATAATTCGATTCTTTTGCACATTATTTATAAAGGAATGGCGCTTCAGAAAAGTATACAATGTTTAAAATATAATCATAATTTTATAAAAATTATAAGCATATGAAAGTAAGAAACTTTTCTATAATAAATATTTATTACGTTTTACGTCGCGCATGCTATTTTTGAAAAGAGTACGTTTAATTAATAGCTATAAGTTGATTTATAAAGACAAATGTATTCTTAATACTTTGTAGCTACTTTTATATAAATAGAATAATAACTTACATATTTTAATAAATAAAAAATATACATTTTTAAAAAATATTTAAAAAATTACAATATTTTACAAATATTTTTAAAAACAAAAGATATATTAAAATTAGGTAGGGTTTAAAGAGTATGATGCATTGTATAATTCTATGAAGTTTTATACATCAGAGGCTAATATTGTAGAAAATAGCGCGCGCAAAGCAAAAAATACTTAATATTTATTATAGAATTTTCATATGCTTATAACATTTAGAATTATTATTATATTTTAAACATTTTATACTTTTCTGAAGCCCCATTCTATTATAAATAATGTGTAAAAAATTCGAATCATTTATTTTAAATTTAAACGAATTATACCCGTTTGAAAATCGTTTATATTTTCAGACATCTAGAGAAATTTAACACCCCTGAGACTTCTTAACCTCTTAAGTGCCAACGGCATATAGATACGACTCGCTCAACCAGTGCGTTAAATGCCCCGGACGTATATGTACATCTTCTAGAAATACGATCTTTTCTGTTCACTGTTATCCATAAAATTATTCCGAAGGCTTTGGAATGTAGTACAAGGACTTTGGCAGTGTTTGCGAAGGATTTATTTATATCAGAGGATTTCCTTATTTATTTCTTTTCTTCTCCAGCCCCAATATATCGCATAAGCACGCCTACGTGGAAAATTGGGGCATTAAAGAGCTAATCGCTTAACTTATAATCGGCAGTTAAGGGGTTATTTATAAACCGTACAAATTATCAAGATAAGTGCTAATTTTTGTACCTAACATAATATGTGACAATCCCATGGGGTCACTGGAAATTATTAACTTTGTTCTTAACTTAGAATTGTTAAATTATTTATAAAATAAAATGCGCAACACTCTTACATTGATAAGTGTAAAATGTTAATTTTATATTTTATTATGTGAGGATGTGGGTGTATTTTGTTTACTTTCAGTAAATTAATAATTTTTTTAAAAATAATATTTTGTTTTCGATTTTTCAATATAATCCCGCCCTAATCGTATAGTTATCACGTCCTCCTAGGGGGTACACCCCCATAGTTTGAAAAATACTGAGCTGCAATGTAAAGAAAAAGTAGGACAGGAAACATTTGCACATGGACCAATGATGAATGAAATTCACATTTTATTTAAAATAAAGAGCTGTGGCAGCAGCAACAAGTAATAATACAGAAAAATACATCAAATGACAAGTTGTTAGTGATTTTAAATACAAAACTCAAAAACGCCTTTTTATGTGTGAATTGTTTTTTTATAATTACATTCAACAAAAGTTTTATCTAGAATGGAAGAGACAAGAAGTTTTTAAAATCCTATATATATATCTATATACGAGGTATATCCAGAAAATAAGTTCCGTTTGATAATAAAAATAAATTGTATACAGATACAGAAAAAACATTTATTGGACAAAAATGTAAAACTCTTAAACTACCTTTCCACATAACTGCTGAAAATTTGCAGGCATGTGTCATATCGTGGCACAAGTTTTTCTATGCTTTCTTCATAGAAGGTTGCCGCCTGTGTCTTCAACCAGTTGGAAACATTTTCTTTCAGCTCTTTGTCATTGTTGAAGTGTTTACCGGCAAGGAAAGACTTGAGATGTAAGAAGAGATGAAAATCGCTAGGAGCGAGGTCAGGGCTGTACGGAGGATGATCAAACACGTCCCAGCCAAATCCTCGTAGGAGGGTTTTCGTCACATTTGCAGTGTGTGCTCGTGCATTGTCGTGAAGAAAAACAACACCTTTTGACAGAAATCCTCGGCGCTTATTCTGTATTGCGCGGCGCAATTTCCTAAGTGTCTCGCAGTAACCAGCTGCATTGATTGTTTGACCTCGCGGTAAAAAATCAATCAGTAAGATGTCTTTGCTGTCCCAAAACACTGTGCACATGATTTTTCGAGGTGTCAAGATGTGTTTCGGCTTAACCCTTGTTGGGGATGAAGTGTGCCTCCATTCCATTGATTGCCGCTTACTTTCAGGGGTGTCATAAGAAACACAAGTTTCATCTCCTGTGACAATCTGTGACAGAAAATCTACGCCGCCTTCATGATAACGGGTCAAAAACTCAAGTGCACAACCCATCCGTTTTGTTTTGTGAGACTCAGTAAGAATTTTTGGTACCCAACGTGCGCAAAGGTTATGAAATTTCAGTTTGTCAGTAACAATTTCATGCATTAGTGATCTTGAGATTTGTGGAAATTCCCTAGTGAGAGCACTAATTGTAAACGTACGGTTTTCCTTGATCTTCTCATCAATCGCGTGAACCAGTTCTTCTGTAATCAAAGATGGATGCCCACTTCGTTCTTCATCGAGCACTTCACTACGTCCTTCATTGAACTGTCGGACCCATCTTCTCACCATTGAATCACTCATCGCATTTTGTCCGTAAACTTCACAAATTTGCCGATAAATTTCGATTGGTTTCACTTTCTTAGCATTCAGAAAACGAATTACACATCTGATTTCGCACGCAGCGGGATTTTCAATCAACACCGACTTTGTAAACAAGCACAACAAAGCGTACGTGGCTGACAGTGATCTAAAAATGACGCATGTGTGCTTCTTCTCCTTGATACTGAGTGTCTGCCGGGCATGCGCGGAACTGCGATCTGCGCGCTGGAGCGGATATAAATAGAAACGGAACTTAGTTTCTGGATATGCCTCGTATATATGCATATATTCGTAAACACACCCATATATACAGGGTGTTCCGAAACTCAACGCCAAGCAGTCATGTGAGGAAATAAATTATGGGAAGAATTTTAAAAAATCCCTATTTCTTTAGTTATAAAGGATATTCAATATTTCTTTGACTGTATGTTTTTGAAAATGTGGAAAAATGACACTTTCTATCAAATCCTCAAGGTATCATGACTCTGATTTTTTCCTTAACGTGATCTCACGCAGCCATGTTGTTAATCAAGTCACAAATCTATTACAAATTTGCTGGATTACTTAAAATTAATGTAGTTTTAGTCTGGGTTTGAGAGAATGAGGCTACGTAACATAGTTTCTCCACACAAAAAGAAAGAAAATTACATTAATTATTAAGGTAAGTTATTTCAAAATATGACTCATTCAGTTGAGATTCCAAAATATTTTGCATTTGCTATTTTTTCTGTGCATAACATTTATTGTCAGCTTTTTAATGCATTAATAAATGCAAAATAGGTATTAATTATTTCGGAAAGAAAAGTAGAACATGTGACATTTTGAAATCTCAACTAAATGAGTCATATTTTGAAGTAACTTACCTATGATAGTATGTTATATTTTTCTTTTTAAGGAGGATTAAAGTTAGAGGTTTTTGCTATCCTTTGTAAACTTTTTACAACTATTTAACTTACCAATGTTGTAAAACCTTTTTGAAAAAGAAATGTGCAGTTTAGGTTGCAGAGAATAGAAAAAAAAATAATGCCTGTAAGTTCTAAATATTTATTATTCAAGGAAAATATTAAAACACATACACATTTTTTGAGCGATAAATATTTTGCTGTTTCATTTGTCTTTCTATATCATTTTAATTAAACCAAACTTAATAAATGGAAGACCGATTTTTAACGCAGTTTTTAAATTAATCGTGTTATATATATTCAAATAATGTACTTTTAAATCAAATTTTTGAAAAAATTTCTGGTGATGATCTTGAAAATAAGAATCATCCTAATGATGCTTCTTGTTTCATCAGCACATATTTTTCAAAGTGTTTGATACAGTATTCCACTGATTGTGTGGAGTGTTGTGTTCGTTTTTTTCTTTATTATTATTTTAGAACTAAACATTTTTTTTTCACCATATTATGTACTTTTAAATATATTTTATTAATACTTTTGTATGGAAGTAAGTTATTTTGATGTGTAACTTGTACTTTATTTTGTATATAATTATTTTTTATATGTTTTGATGCACGATTTATAATCTTTTTTTTAAATTTGTGTTTATATTATTTTTATATTATGAATTCTGCTTTTTAGTTTAAAATACAATTGTATTAATATTTTACCTACTTTTTGGTTATGATTTTAGATTATTGGCTGGAAATTCAGTTAGCTATTAGGTAGGTTTTGCCCTGCGGTGTACTGATAAGTTAAGAACAGTATTGGTAGAAAATTATCTTTTTATGTTTTGATTATACATTTTGTAATTTACCCTGCGTTGTACTGATACGGTAAGGACAGCATTGGTAGAAACTTATCTTTTTATGTTTTGATTATACTTTTTGTAATTTACCCTGCGGTGTAATGATAAGGTAAGAACGTCATTGGTAGAAAATTATCTATTTATGTTTTAATTATACATTTTGTAATTTTTCAGTGATTGCGTTAAATATACTATTCCCCCCCGCCATTATCCCCGAGCTGGTTAAGGTCGACTCAGCCTTTCATTCCTACTGCAGATGGTCGATAAATGAGTACCAAACTTGCTTGGGAACTTAAAAACACTGGGGGTCTCGCTTCAGACTGACCACCTGATAGGATCGTCTTCTCATGCACCTCAGCGCCCAGTGGTCACGTACACTGCGATGGCCACAGTAGGCCCTGGCCCTCATGGGCTGTTGCGCCACTGAGTTTCAGTATTAAGTCATTATTGTGTTTGTAGGATCACTTTGTTATGAGTATTCATGAACCTTGCTTGATTAATATAGTCAATTAGTTTTAGAATTATTATTATTAGGTTTTTTTACATTTACTACAAACTAATAAAATATAGTTATAGAATTTTTACATATGTACTCTGAAAACATCGTATGCGATTATATAACGTATTATTCGTATTCATTTAAATAATAATTTAGCCAAACGAAGAGAAAAAAAATTGCAGAGATGTTATAAGTGTGATTTTTTAAGAGCTCATTATTTTTAGAGTTCATTTGGTAAATTTAGTAATCATAATTATGGGCATTTTAACCGTCACAAGATTAGATTTCTACGGTAAAAACTACTTTAACAGACCCAATATATACAGTAAAAATGGAGAAGTAATATTTAAAACACTATAAATAAACTCGAGTATTTACTTCAATAAGTTTATTAATTTTTTTTAATGCTAAAAATATCAATAGATTAAAAAGAAATATAAAGACATTAGATGCAATATTAAAATTTTTTTAATAAAAGATCAATTTGATAATGATTTTAAATTTATTTATTGCACACATACTTTTAATTACATGTACTTTTTGTTATGTAAAACTCACCAATACACTTGTACTGATAAAACCTCTAATAAAATAAACATGAAAACTAATCATTACAAAATGGCACAAAAAGTTTCATTAGTATTAAAAATCCCAATAAAATTAAGACGTTTTTATTTTTAGAATATTCCAAATGGTGAATTATGCCTCATTTAAAAGTACTCGAAACATTGGCTTTGGTGAAAAAAAAACTCAAGTTCTTATTAAAAGTTCTGGTATGGCTTATAATACATATGGATTTAATTTTATGTACTTTAGCAAAACACGTTATCTTACAAAGAAATAATAAATATTATTTATAAAATAGTATTACAAATGCTAATAAAATTAAAAGAAACCCCAGAAGAAACAAAGTCCAGAACTGTATATAAATAATTTTTCTACTTGATAAAACTAATTAAAATGTAAATAATTTTAAATAAAATTATTCAAATATCAAGAAAATTAAGTATTACATATTTTCTTTAAACCAAACAGAAATTTTTGTCTGAATTCTACTATTTTAAGCAATGATTATTTTAAGGTAGTTAAACTTTATATATTATCAAATATATATATATGTATATATTTTTTGGGACTCTAATTAGACTTCTTGTGTGCCGACAAGTATATATATACAAAATCAAATACATTAAAGGTCCTCAATTTCTAAATTTAATATAAAAGTCAATAAATAATATTTCTTCTAAAACTGAATACAGTACTTGATCTTTTTATGAATAAATATAATAACACTATGAATTTTAATTATATTTTTACTGAATATTTATCATTTTATCTAGATAAACTAAACAACATTAAAGTATGACAAAAATAGATAGGTTAATATTTAATTACATTAAGGGTTTAGTCCCTCACAGTATAAAAGAATGTAAATGTTTGTAAATCATAAATTTACTGATGAACTTTTCTAACATGCAGTTACAACTAATTTGAAAATATTTTAAGAAATACAGTATATAAGTAAAAAGATTTTTATTAAATATTTGTAAGAACAATAGCATACAGTCTCTCTCTCAACACTATATTACACACTAAATAAATAGAAACTTGACTAAGTTTAAAACGAAATTGGCACTAAATTATGGTTTATTTTTAGAAGCCTTGCAGAATATAAATGAAATATATTATAAGATCTTATTAGATTAATGTTAACTTTTTTATGGAAGATAAAGATGTTAAAATATTGATTAAATATTTACAGAAATATTTCATTATAGTTGGAATAAATAAAGTGCCTGAACCAGTTATGCCATTATTTGTAAGTATTATTATGACATTCTCAGAACAATAATTCTTTCAAAAAGTCTGAGCTATGAAATAAAGAAATTAGTAATCATTTACTTGCTTTCTATATAAAACTTATTGTACATCCGCCAAGATTTAAATTTTCACATTTCTTAAGCCATAGATTTCATACAAACAGTAATTAATTTCCTAACGTAACTAATAAAGTTGTAAAATAGGATGTATATTACAAATTTGAGTAATTATTACAAACTATTTTACAAAATATGAGTGTGATCAATAATCTAAGTGATTAAAACTATAATTCAATAATAATACAAAGAAAGACTTAATTATTTAAATTTCAAAGATATATATATATATATATATATATATATATATATATCATGATTTTAAAGACAGAATCAGATTAAAGTTAGAAAAGTCAAAAGACGACCTTTATTCGTTCATTTGTTCTGACGCTAAGAGCAGGGAGTAAAAAGCACGCCATGGTGGTGGTTTCAAGTGGATAACACTTGAAAAACATATGGTAAGTATCGCTGCTTTGAAGAGGGGCTTGCAAGTTAATGCTGGCAAATGTTGACTATTAAATCTAACGATCTGGAATTAGACATGTTTATTGGCTAGGCCATATGTTCGGAAGAAATAAATGGGTGATTAGTTGATACTTGAAGATGGGAACGGAGGAGAAAGATGAGTCAAGTGCTAGACAGGGAATTTAATTTTTAATCTAATTTAATTATCCTTACATTTGCCCCCCAATTTTAAAAGGGAGTCATGGCGTGGTTTTTTCTCTCTTTACAAACTTAATCAATTTTCAACAAACACAAAACAATACATAGTTATTTAGAAAGACATATTACACACAGTAGAAATATTTAAGCAATAGGAATATTAAAATAAAAATGCGATATAATAAACGAAACTATAACAACAAACACAGTAATGACAATTAATTGATAAAAATGAATTTCCATACATATAATTGAAGATTAGCTTGTTTAAATCTATTCGACATCCAGAAAAAGAGCTCGCGTTTCCTCCTATTTCTTCATAATAATAGATTCGTATTATAGCTAGTAGATATTTTCAAGAAATTTATGTTGGAAAATAATGTATCAAACAATAAGATAGTAAATATAAAAATACATGAAATCATACAAATGTTAAAATAATAATTTTGTATAAAAATCTACTCTGGCGCCATCGTAGTAATACCTTATATTGTTACACATATTTTGCATATATGAAATACATTTTTTAAAAAGATAAAAAAAATATAGACACTAATAAAATGAAATTATTAATAATATGAAAATGGTGTATAACACACAACTTATATGCACTATTCAACACAATAAACAATATTTTATTTCACATGCGTTATAAAATATAAAAATTATAAGAATATAGGAATAAAAGAATACAAGAATATAAGACCACTTTTTTATTATTTTTGAGTCGGAAAAGTGGACTCACTTCAATATAATAACTTTTAGTATGTATGAAAATTTTCTCAATATTCACTGTAACTTAACAATATCGCATACAATATTTTGAATCTTTCCGTAATCTTCTAAAAATTCGTTTCATAAACAAAAATTCTTGATTTTCTCTTACATCACACATTCACTAATATAAACTGTATCACCTTACTTAATTTTGAACACATATCTCTGAGAAATCTGCGTGATCAACTCACAGATGTTCAGGGATGCTGATAAGAAACAATGAGAGGTGTACATATCAAACTAAACAAGTTTGTCCTCTTAATGTTTCGAGACATATACAAAATTATAATGATTGTATTCTCCCTTATCCACTGTATAATATCCAAAAATTAGACTTCAAGTTATTAAGTTAATTTTAATTTTAGATAAGAAAAATTTTAAGAAATAGTGAATCCTGATATATGGCCGGTATATCAAAACACACAATTTCAAAATAAAAAAAATTAAATGACATGCAATAAGATTACTGCTGAATAAAATAATTAACAAAACTATAAAATTCAGTGAAGAAAAAAAAGAATACAACTTGACTTCACTTTTTGTTTCTTATAAAAATCAATCAATATATCTAGTATTAGTTCATTAGTCATTTTTCTAAAAACATAATTTATATCTTTCACTTTAAAACACCAATTTCTATCATAACTCTTAACTCATTCGACATCTTAAGAGAAAATTATGTGAAGTATATATTAAAATTTCTCAAAATTTTGTATGATTAAACCTATATACTTTGTTTTCTCAATTAAAATATAAAGAAAATATCTCATTTATAACACAACTATATTATAAAAATTAAATACCATATAATATCATATATTATTCTTTTTCTAAGTTCTGTTCAGCAAAACTCAGTTCTTCAATGTTACTAAAATTGGAAATATACCATTTAACTGACCTCCACTTTGCAGCGCCAGAAACTCTTGGTGAACGGTAATCCAGATGCTGTTGTCACGTTATTTCACTAGTAAAATTTTATTTATTTATTTATTTTCAATGTTGTTGCTTCACTATTTCACAGTATTATCGTGCAGACTTTCCGGCGAAAAAGATTTTTTTTTCTGGTACTGTTGGTCCTTCCATCATTGTATCACTGGAACTAAATCACAATACCATTCGGAGAAAAACATATTTTTTATCTATTTTGGCGGAAGGGATTGACATCTTTCATCATGGAGTTTAGGGGATTCACGCTTTCCCCCCTTTTTTTCTTTTTCTCTCCATTAGAATGTTTCTTCCATTCACAGTAAACTGGATGGCCTCTTCAGCAAAGACAGAATATCGTTCGGCTGTAAACAGTGCATTCTTCTCGATGTTCAGAGTGATGTTCTTTCGGGGATTACAAGCGCGTTTCTTTTTCCGTACTATTTTTTATTCCGGCAATCTGACGTCCTCAGCAAAGAGAGAAATATCGTTTGACGGAGTCCCGTAATCGTTATTCGCAGCATTTATTTCGATAGCTGGCATAATTTGCACTCGTTTTTTTTAAAATTCTTTAACTTTAAGAACTGATTTAAGTTAAACATTTCGAACTATATTAGCAAGTAAATCCTTTACATTTCTAGGGGGTAAAAGTTTTTTAATTATTTCGACATTTGTATTATTTGGAGTGTATGACCCTTGTTTTATTTCATATCCTAAGAAATCAATTGTATCTTTGCCAAATTTACACTTTGATAATTTTAATTTAATATTTTCTATTCAAAATTTTAAAAATTCCTCTAAATGTTTTGCATGTTCTTCAATGGATTCCGAAAGTACTATTATATCGTCAAAATAATTTAATGCAAATTTTATTTGGTATTTATTTAAAATCTGTCTAATAGCTCTTTGAAATATAGCTGGAGAATTTTTATATCCAAAAGGCAAACGATTAAATTGAAAAATACCGTAATTTGATGTAAATGCAAGTTTTTCAGATTCATTATCATCTAATTTAATGTGCCAATAACCACTACATAGGTCGATGGTTGAGAAAAATTTTGCATGTGTTAATTTGTCTAAAACTGCATCTATTCGGGGAGTTGGCTCTGCATCTAATTTTGTGATAGCATTTAGCTTTCTGTAATCGATACATAATCGTGTACGAGCATTATCCTCTTTTTTAAAAGCCAATGTTATAGGGGCAGCGTAAGAACTATAAGATGGTTTTATTATTCCTGCTTTCAATAATGCATCTAATTGCTTTTTTATCTCCGTATCATCTTTAAAAGATGTCCTATATGGTCGATTTACAATGGGTAATTCTGAGGTAAGTATTATTTTAAGAGAATTACTTTTTAAGCGGGTAATGATGGTTTGATTTACACTTTCAACCTTTCCATTGGTTTGTTGTCTGTGAGAAGTAGTTAATAATTGAGTGACATTATTATGTTTTAAAAAATGCTTAAATTTTGAAGAGGTGAACGCAGTATTTCTATCACTTAAAATTTTTTCCGGTATGTGATTCTGAAAGATTTGTCTTAAACAATTTATATAAGTATCTGTTGTTGCATTTTTTGATGGGAAAGTCCAAATGTACCTAGTTGCATGATCAATAATAATGTGTAAATATTTTTAACAGAGTTGTAATAATTTAAACCACCTACACTATCTATCGATAAAAGTTCAAAGGGTTTTTCACAAAGGGGAAGTGATTGCATCAGTCCGTATTTTCTCTGATGTGACTTCTTATTTATTTGACAAGTTTCACAGTGTTTCACATAATTTCGTATATCAGTAATAATGTTTATCTAATAATATTGTGGTGATATTAATTTTAACATGGTAGCTACACCAGGGTGGCCAAATGTTTTATGAGTTGTTTCCATTAATTTCACTCTTAGAGCTTTGGGTACAATTATTTTAGTTAAACCTTGTCTTTTAACTACAAAAACACCATCTCTCTTAAAACATTTAGGAGCTGATGTATTTTCTATATTTTGAAAATGACTTATTTCTTTGATATCTAATAAAGGTTCTGGGGTGTATTAATTATATGATAAGCAATAGGATTTCTTGTTAACATATCAGCTTCAACATTAGTGCTACATTTCTTATATTTTATATCAAAATCATTCATAGAAAATTTTAAAGACCATCTAAAAAGTCTACCCGTGGGATTTTTGAAATTTTTAAGCCAAACTAATGCATTATGATCGGTATGAACTGTGAAATGAGATCCATGAAGATAGCAATGGAATTTCTCTAAACTATCAATTATAGCTAAGCATTCTAATTCAGTTATTGTATAAGTAATTTCATAATTTCTCAGTCGTCTCGAGTGGAATGCACTGTTTACAGCCGAACGATATTCTGTCTTTGCTGAAGAGGCCATCCAGTATACCGTGAATGGAAGAAACATTCTAATAGAGAGAAAAGGAAATTAATTCTGTCATGATTTTAAAGACAGAATCAGATTAAAGTTAGAAAAGTCAAAAGACGACCTTTATTCGTTCATTTGTACATCTATGCTGACATATGTTGACTATTAAATCTAACGATCTGGAATTAGACATGTTTATTGGCTAGGCCATATGTTCGGAAGAAATAAATGGGTGATTAGTTGATACTTGAAGATGGGAACGGAGGAGAAAGATGAGTCAAGTGCTAGAAAGGGAATTAAATTTTTAATCTAATTTAATTATCCTTACACACACACACACACACACAAACACACACACACACACGCACGCACACACATATATATATATAAATTGGGTTTTTGCATTTCTAAAACTAAGTGTCCATACATATTTATAGCACCAAAATTCCATAAAAGTCCCGTTAAATTGAGAACTGTGAAAAATAATTTTAAAACATATATTACTACTGCAGGCAAATTACTTCATAATATTATACAAAATTTAGATTTTTTAAAAAAATAAAAATATTTATATTCAGTTCATAGTTATGACTTTGAAGATCTTTTCAATTGCACTGATATCAATGACATTATTAAAGTAATTTTAGAAAACCACAGTAATTATAATCTTAACATTAACTTTTACAAATTTAAAACTCTCATAGATTTAGTCTTAAAAGTAAACTACATTAATTTTAATGCTTCATTATATAAACAAAATAAAGGCTTGTTGCAAGGAGGCCCGGCCAGCAATAGTTTCGCTAGTTTTTATTTACACTTTTATGAATATAATTTTATTATTAAGAATGACTATTACCTTTTTAGATATATTGATGATTTAATTATTTTTGGTAAAAATAATAATTTTAATTCCAATATTAATTTTTATCCCGATTACTTAGACTTAGATAAAATTAATCATAATCCAGTTAAAACTAATTACTTAGATGTAACATTGTATATAAAGGATTTTAAACTACATAGTAATATTTATGATAAAAGAGATGCCTTTAATTTTAACATTCTAAAATGCCTTACGGGAATTCAAATTTATCTGTATCTATATATAGAAGTATTATTTTTGACTACATTTATCGTAATAATGTATTAGTTAGAGATAAAGCTAATATATATTTAAATTTTAATAACTTTATTAAACAAAGTATTGACCATGGATATCTTGCTAATTTTCTTTACGATTATATTTCTAATAGTTCTTAGTGACTTTATGTTTAACTATTAGTAATTTTAATTAATTATGCAATTATTCAATAGATGGTGCCACATATTTAATAAATTAATAATATTATTTAAATATTTCTTGTAATCATTTATTTTCTGCAAATATTTATATCAATATATATTTATGGGTTTTTAAACGTACATATATATATAAAACTTTATATTATTCTATCTTAATTTATTAACTTTATACGGTAGTGATATTCCTCTGTTGTATTTAACGGGAAACATAGCTAGTTGGTATATACTCACGAAGCAAGTTTTAGTATCTACCTTATTGCATCAGCTTTAAATCTATAACTGCGAATACTAGTAGGCTATAATTTATCGTTATATTTTAATAGTATAGTGATTTTATTTGTAATATTTAAATTTCTCCTAATATTATTCTTTCCTTTCTCCTTGGCACAGTGTATAGGAAAATTACAGGTGAAGGTTGGCTAGCCCTAAAACTTGTTTAACCCTACAATCTTGGTTCCTAAGGCCAGGAGTTTGTTATTGCGCTACTGTATATATATATATATATAGTATAATAAAATAAAAGTGAAGAATTTCTAGTACCTACAGTGCTAATATATAGAATGCTATATGTATATATATTTACTCTCTATATAAATGCAAAGCTATGATTACATAAATATATTCAACTCAATATATATTAATGATATAAAATAAGAGCAGTTATGATTTGTATAGTATTAAAAATGTTCCACGGGTTTAACACTCTTATTATTATTAATTCGGGATCACTCGCTCCTGTTTTTTACTTCGTCGTTGGTCGCGGGGAGTTGAGAACACCCCTAGCCCTTAACACGTTTATTCAATAATGATAAAAAAAAGTCAATTTTGATGCATATTTATGAAAACACAAGGTGCGTTTTGATTTAAAAAAATAAATTTATTACATTTTTTGCATATTAATGAGACTAATATTGATATGAACTAAATCTACAACATTTTTATTTTAAAATGCATAATTTTATATTTTTTCATAAAATATAGGTAAAACCAGTAATAAACTTACTTTGTAATAAATGTTAAGGATAGTAAAAAGTAGAAAAAAATACCTTATTTATTTTCCAAATATTCACAGCAGACTGTATTCATGTACCTTAAGCACATATTCTTCTTACATTACGGACAAAAGCAGTTATTTTTCGCATCTTTTACCAGTGGACAAACAGTGCAGCGCCCCCTTTCTTACGGATTAATGCTCTTTTAAGTAAGTTCAGTGTTTTATAGATGGTAAAATATTAGAAGTGGCCAATAGTTACATATTCACGTGACACATCATACATAATACACGTTTCGTCAATGTTATCAACACCGTCTTTGGACAAATTATAAAAATTCAATATTTCAGGTTTCATCACTCCAGGTTTGATTTCTACTAAAGAATCGTCATTGTCATGCTTATTAGAGATAAGTAGAACGTTTTGTCTTCTTCTTTTTTCTACAATAGGAAATGAATGTGATCGAGATTTTAGGATGAAAGCCAACAGTGGAAGTGTCAGCCTTTTGTTTACTGATGAAGGACAACAGCATCTCCCTTTTATTTTTTTGGAGTGTGCCCACCAGTGTTAATTTCTCTTTCAATAATTCTTCTGCATGTGGTATACTAGTATATCAGCTGTCAGGAAAAATTTTACTTACATAACCATAAAATGATTGGCATAAACACAATACAAAATATAACGTAACTATCTGCATGGCCCGGCGTTGCACGGGCTGTCTCTACTGTTATAAATTTTCCTTTCTTTCACAAAATCAGAACATCTAATACTCATTTTCAAAATGACTTCCATTCCCCTTCCACCGCTTAGCCCGGCGTTGCTCGTGCCTTGTCTTTTCCTCATGACACCAGCATTTCTGTGTGTGTGTGTGTGTTTGTACACGCACAAAGTGAGTGATTTCTAAAATTGTGTCAAAAAATTTCTCTTTTTCGGAATAGCTGCATGGCCCGGCATTGCACGGGCTATATCTACTTTAAAAAAATTTTACTTTCTTTCACAAAATCAGAACTTCTAATACATTGCTCGGGCTTTCTATTTTCCTCATGACACCAGCATTTCTGTGTGTGTGTTTGTACGCGTACAATGTGAGTGTGTTGAAAAATTATGTCAAAAAATTTCCCTTTTTCGAAATTTGTTCCATTCCACTTATTTTCTTAAATGGACTATGTACTTTTTAATTAACAAAGAATTAATTTCGCAATAAAATAATAGAAATAATCCTTTTAAAAAACATATTTGTTTCTTAAAATCAAAACTCTATAAGTAATAAATGAAAAAAAAAAATTAACAGATAGCTATTGAAATGATTGCTTTTTTCTGAACGCTTGATTCAACATCTAAATATATAAGTTAGAAAAAAACAGTATGGGGAAGGTCTATATATATATATATATATATATATATATATATACATGTATTGAAAAAAAATGAAACAAAAAAATGATCTGATAAAAGCATTTTGGTATTTCATTTTAATTTTAACCTTCAAAAAATGTAACAAAAATAATGCTTAAATATTTCTAGCAAAAAGGGAAGAAAACGGAAAACACAATTTTTGTAAAGAAAGTGGCGTGATATGAAATGGATAGTCTCTTCCTGTTCAGATTCGAACCTGGGAAGTACCGTTCTATAAAGAAGCGCTTCAATTACTCCGGGGAAGAGTATTGAATTGAGCTTTAAAATAAAGGTAGATTTTTTTCAATACGCCATTTCGTTATTCGTTAAAGTAAAATATTTTTTTCGGGCTAAATTTTTAAGTTAATGCTTTCAAACTTCATATATGGATTGAAAGCAACGCTAATTTTTAAACAAAAAACTTTAAAAATAGTTATGTTTGCATAATTATCGCAAAAGAGAAAAAAATTGAAAAACACATTTTTTTAACCGCAATTTTTAAGATATTTAATCATTCTTTGTACAGATTACGTATAATATTGTTCTACACGCGGAAAAAAAAAGAAAAAACATGAACTTTTTTTTAGTGTAAAATATTTTTTTCATTAACGCGAAAGAAATTTTAAGCGGAACAACTTATATATCGTATTCAAAAAAAGGAACCGATGTCCTATTTTAACTACAAAAACTTTTTTTTAAAAAAAGTAGTTAATGAAAACCATTTACAGTGTAATTAGTTTGAATTGTTAAGAATGTGTTATTCAAAGAGAGAGAAATTTTGCCTGAATGCTTTTTATTTAAAAAAAATAGCGAACCATTCCATAAATTTAAAAAAAAAGAAGGTAATTTCTAAATTTATTTTGAAATAGTTTCAAACATTTCTTTACGTAAGTATTTTTTAAAAAAAGATATTTCGTTCGTTTTATCTGCAATATTTTATAAGCAACTTGTAGATAAAACTTCAAATTTCAAAACGTGATTAATACCTTTAAAACAAAAATTTTTTTCGGACTTCATTTGATAAAGACTGATAAGAGAAATATATATATATATATATATATATATATATATATACATTATATATCTAAATTAATATAATAAAATTATATATATATAATTTAATTATATTAATTTTTAAATATTTTTAAAAAACCCTGAAAAAAAGGAAGTTCCGAATTTTCCTCTGCAAATAAATGATCTTTCCGATTCTCTGCACCACGTGCATAATAAATGCGTTTTAAGGTTTTTAATTAATATCTTTTTAACTAATTGGAATATGGGAGTATAAATGGTCAAAACGGATTCCTCGGATCATTCCCGAAATTTTGATACCCTCTGCGTCTTGTGGTTCTTGAGATCATAGGGCGTCATTCCTACCTACATAGATACGTTTGTTTACCTTTGGATTTTAATAGTGTAGATCATTTGCGGCATAGGTTCTCAACGTGGGTGATAACGCCTCCTTGTGGGGTTTTGAAGATTTCAGGGGGCAGTAAAAGGCCCAGAGAAAATTTGAAGGCATTTGAATGACATAGAGGAGCTCATATTATAGTCTTAAAAAGACTAAAAAAACACACGCTGATTATATACTAAAAAAAGTAACTTTAATACTGGTTACCTCATGTTGATTGTATTTAAATCAATTCTATTACATGTACGAAAATTCACATATTTTAGTAGTTCGGTAAGTATATGAGAAACTTAAAGATTACATGTTATCGTAAATTTTAATTCCTGCAGTGTACATGTTGCCTTTGTCTGTGAGCAGTAGGAAAAATGCTTCATCCACTGCATTTAATTACGTATATTAGCCAAGAAATATAATTAAATATGTTAACCAGGAATTAAAGTGTGATTCTTTAAAGTCTGAAACTGTCATCTAATTGTTTTGAAAGCAATAGTTTATTGTGAATTACTTCATAGCATCAAACCTTCTTTCAAAAGCGTCTTTATAACAGGTATATATATATATATATATATATATATATATATATATATATATATATATATAAGCTAAAACCTTTATTCCACTCTTTTAAATAAAGAAAAAATTCACTAGCGTTTTCAATTCTGACAATATCTATTTAAAACTAAAATATATAATATTACACATTTAAATATATTTGTCACAATAGCTATTTCAGATTCGCAAGTAAAAAAAATAGGGACCGTAGAAAAAAAATAAAATTAAAAAAAAAGCTCTATTAGTAATAGAACATTATTTTAAAATTAATTTTTGATTTCACCATGTATTATTTACGCTAATATTTATCTTAAGCTGGAGGGTGGTGGTGTCGAAATATTCACCAGAAAAGGGGGCGCCAGTTCCAAAGAGGATACGAACCATTGGTTTAAGGGGTGTCCTCAGCAACCCATATAAATTTTTGTAGGTGATGGCATCAGACCTGAAGGTTCAATGACCTAAAATGCGCAGTTGCAGAAAAATTCGCGGTTCTGTGTGTTGATTTTGGAATCCTGGGTGGCTTTTATAGTTGCTGGGCTTACAGAACACCCCGTGCGCCAGATCCTGGGTTAATAAAGTAATCGTGGAAAATTATAATAGTTAACATTTATATTATATATAAAAAAATTAAATGACTATGTCATAATCCCCCTGGGTCACACCAAGATTAATTTGAGGCAAAGAACCACCAAGAGCCATTTTAATAATAATGTTGTTTATTTTTGTTATAATTTCCTCAAAAATCTCTGATAACATGTAATACAATAATGTTACGTCGCTTAAAGGGATTTGCCTTTATATTAAATTAAATTAATAAGAATACAATTAATTAATAATGTTGCTCAAACTCAAGTAAGGTTTACCGAAATAGGAGATCCGAGAAACAAACGTATTCGAATTCTTAACTGTCATGAACTTTAACTAAGTAGCTCAAACTGATGCTTACTTTAAGCGTACGTGAATTATATTTACCGCTGGCTTATATCAGCTTTCTGGTACGTCTCGCAGCACGACGTCTTCACGAATCTAATTTCCTTGAATCTTCTAGTAATGCGTTTAACGTTACTGGCTCAATAGCCTACCATCAACTCTCTTGCTATCTCGCAACTCTCGACTTAAATACCTTATCTAATTTAAATTTCCCATACCTCATTTGGAGTTGATTGGAAATAAACGCGAATTTATATTCCCCAGAAAGACGCCTAAGAAGATTAGTGGAAAGATTCTCTACAGATTCGTCACAACTACTATATGATGCACACAAGTTCAATATTTTAGATGGCTTATATTTTTGTGAAAAACAATACATTATCAATAAATTTTTTTATTTCCATCGATATTTTCATTATATAATAGCATTTTTTCAAAAAAATACGTACAAGTACTTTTTAGTCAATTTATTTAAAAATATATTAAAATTAGTGATAATCACATTAGTACATTACTTTCTTAGTACAACTTTAAACATTTTAATTCTTCAATTAAATTGTAATATTTTAACAGAAAAATGCTTTTAGTACTATTGCATTTTCCTTTGAATTACTTACTTGGATACTTACATATCTATTTATAGATAGATCGCTCTTAATTATTTATAAAGTAACACTTTTTAAGGTAACCGACTACGTTCGAAACCGTGATTTTAAAAAAGCGCATAAATGGATAATTTTCTTGACATTTAGTGTCACTCACTTATGCATGTATTTTAATACATGCATAAAATTGTTTTAAGGACATTTTGACAAAAAAAGTTATTTAAATATAATATTTTGGCAAAAAGTTAATTTAGAATAATCTTTTTTCCAAATGTTCTCCTTTTGTGAAAAATGGTTCTATTATAATAATATTTTGCCTGTATATAGTTCTGACCTCTCTACAGAGGCTCAACTAGAATATTTGAAACATTCACATTATTTTCAGAGTTTTAGTACCAATTGAAATAATTATTCGCGTTTTTTTTTCTTAAAATTGCTCCCCTCTGTTGTCGTAAAATTATGAATAAACCCACTTCTCTAAGTTATATATTTCAAAAATTCTAGTTGAGCCTCTGAACAGAGGTCTGAGCTATATACAGGCAAAATATTATTTTAATAGAATCATTTTTCATAAAAGGAGAACATTTGGAAAACAGATTATTCTAAGTACACTTTTTCCAAAATTTTGAATTTAAATAAATTTTTTTTGTCAAAATGTCCTTAAAATAATTTTATGCATATATTTTAATCTAAGTGACACTAAATATCATGAAAATCATCCATTTATGCACTTTTGAAAATCACGGTGCTGAACGTAGTCGGATAACTTAATAAAAATAGCAAAATATTGAACGATATTAAGAAATTACTAATTAAATAGACCTAAGTTTTGTGCATTTTCTTCTAATTACAATTATAATAAGTTTCATTTTATTGTTTGGCATAAGAGTTTCTTTTAGAACTTAATACTTTTAGTTTAATATAAGTTTTTTCCGTCTGTTAAATCTAAATTTATGAACTCTAACACAGATGGTACCGTCAGTGAGTTCATTAGTTTTGTTTTAATTTATAAAGGGTTTTAAATATTACTTACTACACATTTACACTTTTACATTGTTTTCATGTTTTCTAAGTTTTTTAACTGTTGTTTTCTATTGAAATATTTTTATGAAAAATTTTACCCTTAAATGCTATTCTACGGTCATCAGTGTTTTTGGGTGCTTATAAATGGATTGATATACTACTTTTGATGTATTTGGTTTTGAACAAATATAATTTTTAAATTACTTCTAGCTTTTTAAATTTTTTTTTTATAATTTCAAATAAATAGTTTCCTGCTTTACTGTTTTTATTGGTATGTTTTTATTTTTTTAGATTAAAAAAACTGCACCTTCTTTGGTTCAACTCGGTAACATAAGCAAATGAAACTGAAAGTAGGTGTCTTGAAACTAAATTTAACCTTACGATTCTAGTCCTAAGACTAAGATTTTCTAATGGATTGCTGCGGCTGTTCTACGTTGTTCTATAACAGGGGTGGTGAACCCTCATGGATCAACGTGCCATATTTTTCTAAAGAAATGCTAAAGGAGGTGTAGACGTGTCGTCAAATAATTTTGGCTTGTAATTATTGGGAAAATATCAATACTACATACTAACAACTCGAAACTCTTTATTTACCTTCAAAAAATACATTTTGCACTGTATAGTAGTAAATATTTTAGTTGTATTTGCAAAACAAATTAAAGTGCAATTAGTGTGACTTCTGTTGTAGCAGTTTAGATGACAAATAACTTATATTAGGCTTGTAAGATCTTACTTTCAGCAGACACACACAGAATGCATGCTGAATTGGAGCTATCTGCCAAATGGTTTCTAAGCGAGTCTTTATGTAAATCATCTCTGAAAATAATGACTCTGAGGCATAGGTAGATGAAAATGTGGTTAAAATTGCGGGAGCAGCCCCTTTAAACGGTTAAATAAATCTGAAATTAAATTCCATATTTCCGAAATTTCGTTACTGGGATTTTTACTTATATTGCTTTTGTGGCCATATCAAATCAATGAAATTTTCCGATGGACGCAAGAGCTTTGAAATGAGCCCGAACTGTTCTTCTGAGCCGCCACGCCTGCTCACATCCTCGAGTGCTTAGGGCTCACCAAGCAGGATCTAGCAAACGATCCCTTGCTGGTGTTGGACTTTCTGAAAGCGTACGATGTCATGGACCTGGTCTAGTGCTGCTGACCAATGGGGGAGTCCAACAACAACAAGCTTTCTGTTTCAGTTAATCCTTTTCCTCCTTTTCTGATCATGCCATATTTCTTGGTCTACCAAGTTCGAAATTTCCTGTTACACTTACTACCTTGTCCTATTTTTTTCTTTTTGTGCTGAGCTAGCCATGTTAAATAACAGTTAAAATCGTAAATATAACACAAATAAACTTTAAAATACAGTTGTGTGAATGAAATTGTCTATTCTGTGCGTAGACAAATCTTGAAGGATTAGCAATTAAAGTTCATTAATTAACTAAGGATAGACAATAACAAACGAGTATGCTCCCCGCCGTCCCGAGACCGATCAGCCGTGTTTGTTGGTAATACTTCATGAAGTGTGTTATTTTCAACAAAAATACAAACCTTTTACATCGGTGTCGTGCCCTAAGTATTGGGTCACGTGTTATTGGTTCGCCATCCCTGTCCTATTTTGTCATGTTCTACGCTTACATTTTGTAAGTTTAAGTTAGAATATATTATTAAATTTTAGTTTTAATTTAAGGATTATCTATATACATCATCACTGATATTACATTAATTGCTAGAATTCTTTACTATGTATATATACACATATAAATCTACATTAGTAAGTAGTTTTTTTTTAATTTTTCGGCTACATTTTATTAAATTAGCACTAGTGTATTTTTTTTGTAAGAATTATAAATTCATAATACTTCTTCCTTTCCCTATGGCATAGTAGTCTAGACAAGTTTACAACACACACACAGACAAACATAAATATTACAGAATTCTAGAAATATCTAGGAAAGAAAAGATTTGTAATGAGGTCTTATATTCGGCAGTTTGTGAAATCAATATAGTATCACACAATGGTTTTTAAAACTCTTTTAAGTGTATTGAATGCTTCATTCAATTCCTATATATATATATATATATATATATATATATATATACTTTAGCGCAAACTCCCTATATTTATTTATTTATCTTGGTGAGATTTTCAATCGTTAATAAAATACATTTTAAAGCGCTCGATTGAGCTGCAATTTTATATACAGGATTAATTTGAATGACAATACAGTAATTTAATTATAATTAAAAAATTAATTGATTAAAACTAATTATTCAAAGAATTACTAGCACAACTACGTTGGCATCATTTCTGACGATTCAGCGATCCTTTTGGTGATTTGTGTCAAACCTTGAAAATATTTTTTTCTCACGTTTTAAAGCATTCAGTTGAACTGAAATTTTATAAACACGATTGTTTTGAATGACAATAAGATATTTTAATGATAATTAATAAAAATTAATTACTATTTAATGTTGTGCTTCTGTCATACGTGTATACATATTTATATTAATTGAAACCATTTAAGAAAAAGTAGATAAAATAAAATATTTCTTTATTGATCTAAGTTGGAATTGACTTAAAACTTGTTTTTTTATATTACTTGTTATACCTGTTAAACATTATATTATGAGAAAACACAAATCATCTAACACAAAAAGGTTTACCAACTATTGCACGATTTTTAATATATTTATGTTATGTGTGTTTTGTGAAGTAGGCTATTTTTCATCAGAAACTACTTCTAATACTAGTAATTTAAATAAACAATTGTATTTCTACGACTGTTTCGATTACGTTATTAAAAGTTATAATTTTAAAAGTATTGCATACCGAAAAATATCTTCAACAATATAATTTTTCAACTTTGATACTCATTATATTTTCATCATTATATTAATATTATTAAATAACTCAGTGTATATTTTTTAATGAAGTCCAAATCGAATATAGTTACTCATTTTACTCTAAAAGATGCTCTTAAATCACTCATAAAAAATTTTGAAAACTTTTCGAATATTTAAATTTAAATAGCATTTACGAAAATTATGATATATTAAAAACAATAATTTATATACTTACTTAGATATTTCATTTTAAGTTTTATTCCCATCTGAATACCTTTCAACTTGTGTGAATTAGAAAGCAAACCACATTTCTGTGTTTGGTTTTCAGCATTTAAAAGAGTTAAGTGAAAAAATGTTTTGTTTAAAAATTTATATTAGAAACAATTTCTATCATTATACTAACTCACTTACCGTGAAATCCGGCGTATAACGCGCACTTTTAACTCAAGAAACCAAGAACGAAATTTAAGGTTGCGCGTTATACGCCCGGTAAAAAGTGCTAGCTTAAAAAAAAAGACGAGTTTAAAACAAATTAGGCTTCTACTTAGATCGGAATGCTATTTATTTAAAAGAAATGACATACTTAATGAACTTAAAGGGCTGTAGAGTTCTAGAAGTATACTATTTTTTCAAAAACGTAAGATAATACCGCGAATAAACGATTTCAAAACATAATAACATTTGTGACGTCTTACGCGTCTTTTCTTTAACAAGTCCTTTGGGTTCTTTGGGCCAGAATTAATGGCAACTCTTTTCCAACCAAATCCAAGAAACGAGAAGTGAAGAGATGCAAATAATATAGGATAAATATAGGATCTTAGAGTAAGCGGGATGACAATGCAAAGGAATGTTAGACATTTGAGGTGCGTTGTGGTATTGGATGATTATTGAAGTTCGTCGTTCAAAGATTCAAGTTCTACGTGTCGTAGATAAACATATTGGTGATCGATTAGAAGTTAATCGTCAAGCTACATACCATTGTAGATAAAGGACAAGTTTATTACAGAATAATATAAGGTAGGATTGTTTACTTGTTATTATATTTGAAGATTAGGCGGTTCAATTGTTGAGATTGATCTGAATTATATTGTGTGTTGCGTATTACGTCATCGTAGATTCTCTAATTCATTATTAATATTATATTTGTTCAAAGTTTAAGTTGAATATCTTAATAAAGTCGTATTAAGATAATGTATGATTCTAGTTCTTTCGTTAACCCTACACCTCTAGCTCACGCTGATACTTCGAGGGATGTACTTCCAAGGGGAGGAACATCACACATTGCATACGTACATTTCAAGTTCCTCTTAAAAAGGGGGTGTGCGAGCGAATATGCTATAAATAATATACGGCGAATATGCCTAAAAATTAAAAAAATGCAGCTTGCAAGTATAGGTGCGCGTTATACGCCGTGTTTTCTTATTTTGTAAATGAAACGTATTTTGTCTATATCTGATATACTATTCTAGTACTATTAATTATTCTGTTGCACATTATTTTAACGTTATATTAAATTTCAAGTAAACAATTAAAAGATATTTTTATAAGAATGTATTTTTATATTGTTTAATTACATATTTTTTAGTTATTATTGTTTATTGTAATTGTTCTTTACCAGTCAAGATATATATATTTCTTAGATATAATATTTTTGTTTCGAAAAAATGCAGAGTTCTAAACTATCATTTATTTATGAAACACGTGTAAGGTACAGAAAAAAAGTGTAATGTTGAACAATATTACTTATTCTTCCAAAACCATATGAAATCGAACCTCTATATTGAAATTTTTTCTATATAACGAACTTTTTCTTTTATAATTAAATTTTTGTTCTCCATTTTTTTAATAGTATTTCTGAAAAAAGTTCAAGTTATTCTCTCTTTAACACATTTTATGTTGGTCATAAATCTTGAACTGGTTTTATTAGATCCTAACTCTTTAAGAGCAATAGAGTTCTCGACGTTTCATCCAAGAAGTGCAACCTTTAACCTCCATTGCCTAGTTTACTAGAAGCATCTTCGATATCCTCTTTCACACTCAGTGGAGCTGTCCCGCGTTCTAATTATAAAATAATGTATTTTTAATATTACGTGTATGCTTTAAATTATAAAATGTCATTAAAATTCATTAATTTAAGTATAAAATAGTTTCTTAATATTTAAAATACAGTGAATTCTTCGACATTCTTTTCTCTTGTTTTCCTTGCAGTTTTTTTCTTTCTTTCTTTTTTGACGGGTATTATACATAAAATAAACATAAATGGATTTAAAGGTGTGAATAATTACTTTTTTTAATATATAGTACTTATGAATTTAAAATTTGTATTATGTGGTTTATATAAAGTATATTAAAAGATGAACCTCTGTATAACAAATTTTCCACATAACAAACATTTTTCCGGGATTTAGCGACTTCGTAATATATAGGTCTGACTGCATTTTTAAGTCTAGACAACATTATAATTAATAGATTTAGAAGTCAGAAATAAAATTTTTAGTTTTTAACATTTTAGAAATATGTACAGTTGGACCTCTGTATAATGAAGTCGCTAAATCCTTAAAACAAGTTCGTCATATGGAGAATTCGTTATATAGAGGTTCCTCTTTCAATTTTCTTCATGAACTACAAGAAAAGCTTTCTGGAAGTCTTTATCTACTTCTTGAAGAATTGAATTCTTTTCTTTGATGTTACAGCACTTACACTTTGACATTTTCGAGAAACAAGAAACGACATTACTAGTACGACTGATCAATACTACAAATGAACTGAGATAGTTAAAGGGAAGGATACTTCATTGAGGGTAAAAGGGGATATCGAAGATGTTTCCAGAGAACTGGACAAAAGGGTTACATGTTGCACTTCTTGGATGAAATGCCCAGAATTCCATTGCTCACAGTAAGTTAGGCATGTAATAAAACCAGTTCAAGATTTATGATTGCCATAAAATGTGCTAAAAGAGAAAATAACCCGAAATGTCCAAAAATACTAAAATAGAGAGTAAAAAAAATTATTTGCAAGAAAAATGTTCGTTATATAGAAAATGCTCTTCGCTATTGGGAGGTTATTTTACGAAGAAAATCGTGAAATGTTCTTGGTTCTAGGAAAAGGTTCACTGTATAGAAAATTCGCAATATAGAGGTTCGTTATATGGAGGTTCGACTGTATATATATGCATATAAAGATGCGGAAAAATGTTATTCGAAAATTTGGTATTTTACATAAAGTTTTCGTAGCTCTCCTTGCAGCGTGATGTAGCAAAATTGAATTAAATGATAACACGTGCTGTCAATAACGTTGATCGTATCATGTTATTGACAGAACGTGTAGGAACATGTGGCAGGAACTAGATCAGGGGACGTCAACCTTATGGCACGCGTGCCACATGTGGCACGAGGTACAATTCTCAAAATCCTTTTGCATTACTCATCAAATTTATCAATTTTTGAGTATAGAAGTTGATAAATTTATAATGAACCTTATTTGAATAACATCTTCAGTATTATCCTCACTTACGGATTTACGGAAAGATAAGAAGGATAATTTAAGATAAATTTACAGCTACTTTGTAAATTACTGAATGCGATTGCTGATCAAATTTAATTGTTCGCAGAGAGAAAAATGCATGTACTTTGCCTTCCACTTTAGGTTCTCCATATCTGAGTAAATAATTATTTCCTCATATGAAAAATATTTCGAGTCCCCAGAGAAAATGTTTAACCATTGCATGCTCAGAATTATATCAAATTGAAAGTCACAAATTACACTCCTGGTTTTGCTATATGAAAATAAAGCGATGCAGGCATACCAGGTTCGTATTAATCTTTTCATTTAACTAAATTGAAGAGAAATACTTACATTTTATGCCGTCAATGTCTTTTTTTGATAAATATGTTTAAAAATACATAATATATGTAAATTTTTAATTTTTAAATTTTTTTCCAATGAATAGTTATATTTTATGCTGTTTATTTTTGTCAGGGTTACACAGTAATGTTATTAAATTACTCGTTTTTGCGATCACGAGATAATATTTTGAACGAGCTACTTTTGTATTTTTGTCTTTGGCAACGAGCCAAAATATGTAGTTGATGGAATTCGCTTGAATAAAATGTGGAATTTTGTGCTGTTCTTATGAAAATTTCGTTTTGAGTATAAACTGGGTTCACTGCTGACAATTTTTATGTTAAGAAATAATTTTAAATGATGCAAAATTAATAAATAATAAAACTGTAAATCTATATTATTGACCTCTATTCTCTAACTTTGCATGCATCATCATAAGAATCAAATTATTTAAAAAATGCCCTACTGTGTGGCACGCTGAATTATATGATAGATTGGTTTTGACACGCCTTAACTAAACGGCTGCCTACTTCTGAACTAGACTATTGCATAAATTATATGTCATAAAAACAAGGTTTCACACACAGAACACGTGTAAAATATGTAAACAAAACTTGAATTGTTCTCCTGTATTGCTATTTTTTTACTATAACTATTAGAGGGCCTAGAGATAATTACTAATAATCCTGTGTTACAAATTTAATATTAGGTTGGGGAGAAATAAATCCATTATTTTTCGGTAGAGGGCAGCAGTGTCGAGATCTCGTAAAGTATCAAACAATTTCCAATTTATGCTCGTTGTCCAGATGACATTTCACACTAAAAAAATTATTTGGCTCTTTTTTGATTGGTCCATTCAGTTGTGAGTTACAGGGTGTTAAAAATGAAAGTAAACAAAGAGAAAAATCGGCGCGTTTTACAGTTTTTTCTTGTTAAAGGCGAAAATGCAAACCAGGCGTCTGAAATTGTTAATGGTGCTTATGATACCGATACTGTAACAGCTAATTATGCGCAATTTTGGTTTCGTCGATTCCGATTAGGCATTTTTGATGTTAAAAATACACCTCGCACAGGCAGGCCCGTTATCGAAAATGTCAATAAAATCACAGAAATAATCGAAGTTGACCGGCATGTTAGTTGTCGCAGGATCGCCCAGGAGCTAAAGATTGTCCGTAAAACAGTTTTAAGCCATTTGAACAAAGTTGGATCCAAAAAGAAGCTCGATGTTTGGGTGCCACACCAATTAACACCAAAAAACAGGATGGATTGAATTTCCATCTGCGAAGGCCTGGCCAAACGGAATGAAATCAACCCATTTCTTAAGCGGGTGGTGACTGGGGAGGAAAAATGTTTCACATACGACATTATTGTGCTAAGAAGATCGTGGTCAAATAGCGGTGAAGCAGCTCAAACGGTGGCCAAACCAGGACTAACGGCCAGGAAGGTTCTATTATGTATTTAGTGGGACTGGAAAGGAATAATTTATTATGAATTGCTTCCGTATGTCCAAACACTAAATTCAGATCTCTACTGTCAACAACTGGACCATTTGGAGCTAGCGATTGACCAGAAACGGCCATAATTGGCGACCAGAAGAGGTGTTGTGTTCCATCAGGACAACACCAGGCCACACACGTGTGTAGCGAGTCGCCAGAAACTTTGAGAGCTTCATTGGGAAGTTTTAATGCATACATCATATAGTCTGGACCTGGCACAAAGCGATTACCACCTTTTTCTTGCATTGCAACACTTCCTGAGTGATAAGGAATTGGGATCAAGAGAATATTGTGAAAATCAATTACTAGAGGTTTTCGCCAACAAGAACCAATACTTCTATGAGAGAGGCATTATAAAGCTACCTTTAAAATGGTAACAAATTAAACAAAAAATGGTGCATATTTGACTCAAATCGGACAATCCGAAGCATGTTAAATAAAGTCTTGAATTTCAAGCAAAAATAATGGATTTCTTTTTCCCCCAACCTAATATAATAATCAGCACAAGTTAATGCATTTGATAATGTATAAGGAATACTTATATTAGATAAATTATAGTAAAAATCATTAGGAGAATATCATGCTAAATTGTTTTTCTGTTAAATAAGGACATGAATATTTGAAAGTATCTAACTAGTGTAGAGTAGAAATTGAATTGTCTTGTATATATATCATTTTATAATTTAAACGAATTTATCTAACATTATATTTTCTAACATAAAAAATATACTTCTTATTGCTACAATATCACCCATGAAATTTACAATCCAAAATTACTTCTAAAATACTCAGAAATTCAAGTAGAGGAAATTGAATTCTCTACCTGTGTGTGCCACTTTTGGCACTGTACCTGTCAAATAGCAAGATTTACGCGGCAGGCGTTCCAGATATCAAGGAATATCCAAACGATAAATCGATTCAAATTTCCAAATGCACTATCTCTAAAACGAAGTGAAGGCATTCAGAAGATTCACCGAAACGGCTCCACAAGGAAGTAATGTCTTTCGAAGTCTCACGATGCCAACTTGTTTCAGTAATTCCTTTTTTTTCTATTTTGGAGACAATTGTTTTATTGGGAAGAAGGTAGGAAATAATAGAGAATTCTATAAGTATTGAAAATATATACTTGAATAGAGAATGTTTGAATGTTTTTTGGCATCTCTTGGGAGATGCGTTTGAAAGTAAAGGTATGAGAAAATGCTATTCAGGATTTGAGAAACAGAAACTGAAAAAAATTCTTAAGAACATGTAGCAAATAAAACGTGTGTATTAGAAAGGATCAATTTTTTTCAGAATTTCAAAACTTAACTGTGGAGAAAAGATGTTCTATGGTGTTTGAATGAAAATGAAAAAAAAATTAAGAAATAAATTATGTTAAGTACTGCTACAAAGGGAATGAAATTTATGCATTTAAGCTTTTTTATAGTGAAAAGTCAAAGTAATTTTTCCCATTTATTAGAATGAGGGAATACATTATTAAGGTATCCGACTGAGTTCAGAACCATGATTTTAAAATAGCGCATAAATAGATAATTTTCATGGTATTTTGTGTCACTTAGATAAGAATACAAGTATAAACTTGTTTTTAGAATATTTTGACAAATAAAATTATTTCAATACAATATTTCTGCAAAAAATAAACTTAGAATAACCTTCCTTCAAAATGTTCTCCTTTTGTGAAAAACGCTTCTATTATAATAATATTTTGCCTGTATATAACTCAGACCTCTGTACAGAGGCTCAAATATGGTTTTTTGTAAAATTCACATTATTTTCAGAGTTACAACCCATTGAAATACTTATCGGCGTTTTTTTCTTAAAATTTCTCCCCTCTGTTGTCGTAAAACATGGATAAACCCACTTTTAAGTTATATATTTCAAAAATTCTGGTTGTCTCTGTGCAGAGGTATGAGCTATATACAGGCAAAATATTATTATAATAGAAGCCTTTTTCACAAAAGGAGAATAATTTGAAAATGGGTCATTCTATGTTCATTTTTCATCAAAATATTGTACTTCAATAATTTTTTATTACAATACTATTCTTAAAACAACTTTATATACATTTTCTAATCAAAGTGAACTAAATATCATAAATATTACCCATTTACACTCTTTTGAAAAAGCATGGTTCCGAACGTAGTCCGATACCTTAATAGTTACAAGAAAAAACATCAAAGTACATTTAATAACCTATTCAAAATTAAATGTTTAAAAAAAAAAAACTACTACCAAATTTACAGTGTACGACAAAGTGAAAGACAAAGGAAAGCTTGAATCAGAGTGTTTCCACGACACTGTGGAAAAGGATTTGGATTACGAAAAATTGCAACGTCCATTGTACTCCTTCGTACTCTCTAATCAGTAATACTCATTTTTGGTTATTTATATTGCAAGGCAAGAGCTTTTTTGAGCTTTAAATAACTTGGCAAACATTAATCCTTTTACGTTCTTCTTTTTTTTAAACTTTCAACACCTATGGGGCATTATTACATTTTAAAATTTTTTGTTTTTAATAATTTTTCTCCTAATCTTCATACTTAAGCATGTCGTATAGGAGGATACTGACCAATCATTTATAACAAATAAAAAGTTTTCCTGTACTTAAATATTTCGTGATCTTGGCGTGACTCTGTGTCTCAAGTTACCACACTCCCCAGGTTAATAATATGTTGTCTTAAACTTAAACTCAGTGGCGCAACACTCCATGTGCCCATTGCAGTAAGTAAGTGAATAATAACGTCGCACTGTTCATCTACACGACGGCTTTTGTCGACGGACCACGTAATTTTGAACCATGGTCAAGTGACGTGGACGACACCTGAGCTGGAACCCCCCTCTCCTAACTACCACACCCTACCAAGGAAGGACGTTTCAGCTCTCGACAGATTTAACTTGCATCGCTGCCCTGCACGGCGGGTCTTTAGTGGTACTGGGCTCGAATTCACATGACATACCTGCTATGATCCGATACCTTGGCCAATGAGCTACCGCAGCCCCGTTTCCATTCCAGTATACCTGATCATTAGGCACTGAGGTGCATGAGCAGATGTCCCGACCAGGTGGTCCGTCTGAAGCGTGACACCCCCAGTGTTAAGTCCCCAAGCAAGCTTGATACTCATTTATCGACCCACAGCAATAGGGATGAAAGGCTGGGTTGATCTTGCCCAGCCCGGGAATAGAATTCCGGACCTCTGGTGAGGAAGCGCGATACGCTACCACTCGACTACTTACTTGGGTTAAATTCTTTACTGGGGAAAAATTAAAATTAAATATTTCTAATCTCTCCTCTAGAAATTGTAATTCAACTTAATTTGTTTCTGGAACAAAGTCTGGTACTCCTTACCCACCCACATACAATTTTCTAAAAATCACATTTTTAATATTCAAAAGCTTACTATGAAAATCTTCGAAGTTTTATTCAACTCGCGAATGGTTTAAAAGACTAGAAAGCTGTCACAAAAAAAGGAAATTGGTGAACTGATTTGATTCCCAAAACAGCGTAAAACATTCCAGTCTTCTGAATATTTCGAGAATCCTTGAAGTGGCAGTATTTGCTTTACTTTTATAAACAAGAAAAAAGGTTATTCCGTATAATGTTGGAAAATCCCATGCTGGCTGTAACTTTCTACAACAAATGTCTCTATTTGATTCAGAAAGCGATCTGACAAACACTTCAGGTGATAAAATGGAAAGGGCACTTCTTGATCTTTCAAGATCTTTGTATAAGGTTCACATGGAAGTATTACGTCGAGAATTTGAAAACATGCAGTCGCAGGATAAAATGCATTCTTGGGTAGAATTTCAATGTCGTTGCAAGGAGAGGTCTAAATGAGGAAATGTTTGAAAGTCAGAAAGATAAAAAGAAAAGTCTAAAAGATCTATCTTATGTTTTGAGTAGTAAATAGGATTATTAGATAATGGAAAATTGTGCTAATTTCATATACGAGTGCTACGCGCCAAGTTGTTGTTTATGTTCGCCAAGATGAACGATAATATTACAATTTTGTTAACTCGATACTTTTATAGTATGATGATGCAGTTGCCATGTAGATGTATATTATGGTTAATTTTTATTGCTCTTTTCCTACTGGAAACCATATTAATTTCAGAAGATTAATGCATTTTTAAACGTTCCTTGTTTGATAAGTTTCATTAAAAAAAACTTGCAGTTTTTGGAATTATGCAAGTTTTCTGCCCTTATTAATTGGTATTCATTATTAATTTTAACATATATTCTGTAATTACTTTATTTATAAAAATACAATTATTATTTTATATAATAATAACTACTATATTATATTATTCATTTATAATTACAATTTTTTATATATTATATTTATTTATAAATATTATTATTACATATTACACTCATGGAAAAAAAATTAGCGCACCAAGAAATAATTTTTTATATTTAAGATTTTCCTTGAGTGTTTTGTTTGTTTAACACTGGTTATGGTAATTTTATCAAATTTAGGGCTTAATTTTTCTGTTTACGATAACTTTTTAGTTTAAATTAATGCTATAATTTTTATTTTAGTGTCACACAGTTTTATGTTTGTTTATTTTCTGAACTGTAATTTTCTTGCTTATATTGTAGTTTAAATTATATGATACCCTGACTCAAAAGTTAGACTTCAAGCCAAAAAATCACTTGTGAAGCTTTTTGTAAACATAAGCTTAGATAATGAGGTACTTATGTATTAGCGTCACCGCACCAAAATTGGTCCCACGCGAATCCCACCTTGATAGATACCAAAACAGCGGAAATTCTAACACATATTTTAAGTAAAAAAACCAATACGTCAGATGTTGGCGGGAAATGGCACGATTTGTGTGGTGCCAATTTGGCTGCGGAGACGCTAATACGTAAGTACTGATAATAATTACCATAAAAAATCCACCGTATAACGTGCACCTATACTTTCAAGCTGCAATATTTAACTTTAAGGTATATTCGTCGTATAACGCACACCCCCTTTTTTACGTTCACCACCGTACGTGCACAATGCACTTATGTTTTGAAGTCATTTACTCGAGATATTATTCCAAACTTCAAAAAAAAATAGCATACTTTTGAAACTACAATTCCTTAAGTTCACAAGGAGAACTTCATTTATTTTAAATAAACAGTATTTTGATACATATAAAAGTTTAATTTTTTTTCTATGCTCATCTTTTCTTTATTTTTACTGCTCTGATTTTTATAACCGGCGTATAACGCGCACCTGCACAGAAACTATGGATGGGATTGAACGTTCAACTTAGTGGCAAAACGGAGAATATTAGGACCCCCCTGCAAATAAGGTTTTGGGTCCCAGGTCGGATCTTAAAAAGGGTACGTATTTATTGTCAGTAAGACTTTGGGCCCCTTAGAGCAATGCGGGGATGTACTTTACGCCACTGGCTTAACAAAGTAATTTCTTTTTGCCCTTAAAAATTCAGAGTTAATGCACTTTTTGTCGTGTGGCATCATGGTTTAACTTTCCTTCTTACCATATGTTTCTCATGTAGATTTTTAAAGATTTTATATATGTACATTTCTATGACATTTTCTTTGTTGGAAACAAAAAAAAAAGATTATTTCTTTTTTACCTTCATCACAGCAAATTCTATGTTCTCATCTTTATAGGAAAACGGATCAGATGCTGATCAGATTTTTTGTCACAAGGTATCATGCATCAATTTTGCTCCTGACAATCTTCAAATATATAAATCTATTTATATCATTTGTGATCCAAAAGTGTTTGAGGAAAAAAGATGCAGCTTGATGCAATTTTCTCATATTTCTCTTTGGATTTATTTGAAATTCAGTGTTGATGTGATTTTACGTCCTATGCATCACGGTTTAACTTTGATTCTGAAATGTTCATTATTGAGTTTTATGAAGATAATATATACTTTGTGCATATACTGTTCATATATAATATATATATTTCAATTATCACTATAATTAATTATAATTGTATTTCATCATCTGTTTGTTCTTTGCAACAGAATAACAAATATTATTTTTGTAAATAAAATATTGCAAAAAAGTATTGTTTAAAAAATTAATGTTTTATCAACAAGGTTTATTATTTCTTTTATTAGGTTCATTGTGGTTTTTTCAACGTCGGCTTGTTTTAGATAGTTTATTTTGGTCCTTACTAATGTATTTTTTTGCTATTGTATTTCATATAAATTTTATATTAAATCTAATGTAGATGTTAGATAGTATTACATCCCTTCCCCATATAATATTAATTTAATGCTACAGTAAATTTTTGTTTAATGGTTTATTACAATGCACGCTTATTTTATCTATTTTTTAAAATTTTAGTTTGTACTAATTTAATTTTTTTCCAGTTGAATGCTTCCTAATATGTTATTTATGATAATATTTTAGTGAAACTGTTTACCTCATAATAAATTTTTTCTTTTGGTTTATCCATTTCAGGTTATTTCACTCATAGTTCCCACAGCAGAAACATATTACTGTTATTTTTTTTCTGTTATAATTTTTATTTATAGATTTTCATTCTTTCATTTCTATTTACCTTTTTAGCATGTTAATTTTCTCTCTTACATTAAAATATATGTTTTTATGAAATCATTCTTTTCTGTGAAGCCGAATTGCAGTGTGAACACTCATTAAAATACTATTTTTTACTTATGAATACTCTGCTCTGTAATGGCTCTACCCTTCTAAAAATGTTTGCAAAAAAGCTCAATTTTATTTATTTTAAAGTTTAACTCGTGCGAAGAACGGACATTTCAGCTTTAGCAGACAATTGTTTTAAAGAGTACATGTTTTTATTTTTTGTAACACACAACTGATACTTTTCTTCATTCTTAAAGAATTATTTATTGAAGATCAGTGGAACGAAAAACCTTATAAATAAAAGAAAATTCTGAAATATACTTTTAACACATAGTATTATTTTCTTTTTGAATGATTTTATAAAGTTAATGTGTAAATATAAGTTTCCATGCTTTTTTTTTACCCTTTTATTCAAATACTTTAGTAGTCTAACATTCAAGAACAACCCAATAAAGAAATTAATGGTCGTTTCAATAAACAACGGGGACAATTTTTTCCCATTAATTCTTTAGTGAAATTATTTTCTCTGTCGAAAAAGTTTAATTGACATTTTTGCAAGAATTCCTAAATGCGAAATTACAGGAAAAAAAAAATTTTTTACAATTTTTAAGATACTCAAAATTTAAATCAAACATTTAACAACTTCATAATTGCATAAAACTTTTTTTCCTGTGTGTCAAACATTTAAAAAAATGCTCACAGTTTTAATTCTACATTTAATATTGTTGCGGAATTTTCTAATTATAGAAATTTCTACTTTTCTATCTTTTTTTCAACATGCGTCTATTTTTTATAAAGGTTCATTTTCACTGGGAGCTGAATAACTGCAACGAAAAAATTACAAAGTGAGTGAGTGAATATTAAAGTCGCACTATTCACCTATTTGAGGGCTTTTGGCGACGGACCTCAAAATTTCAAACCATGGTTAAGTGACGAGTACGATATCTAAAATGGCACCGACCTCACCAGCGGATCAATAAAGGAGATTTTTTATTTACGGCTATTTTTCAAGCAAACGGTATGTCACAGTTACTTACTAAATGAACATTTTTAATTAATTTTATTATTTCAAGTCCCAAGAAGGAAATGATGAATATGTTATTGTTGTACAATTTACTAAACACAATGGAATGAAAAACTTAAAAATCAAAATAAAATATCAAAATGTTCTTGTCAGATAGTTTCTTTTAAATTTTTTTTCAGTAAATGTAAATATATGTCTAGGCTATCCTCCATACTGTATTTTTTTTGAAAACTTACATATATATATATGTGTTAAGGTATCCGACTACGTTCGATTTTAAAAAAGCGCATAAATGGATAATTTTCATGATATTTAGTGTCCTTAGATTAGAATACATGTATAAATATGTTTTAAGGACATTTTAACAAAAATAATTATTTAAATACAATATTTTAGTAAAAAATTAACTTAGAATAACTTTTCTCAAAATGTTCTCCTTTTATACAAAATGCTTTTAAAATAATACTATTTTGATTATATAAAGTGAAGTCTTCTTCAGCGAGTCTGAATTATTTTGTTTAAAAAATTCACATTATTTTCAGAGTTACAATGGATTGAAATAATTTTTCGGCGTTTTGTCGTAAAACTTCTCCCCTCTGTTGTCGTAAAACATGGACAAACCCACTTCTAAGTTATACATTTCAAAAATTCTAGTTGAGCCTCTGTACAGAGGTCTGAGCTACATACAGGCAAAATATTATAATAGAAGCATTTTTCACAAGAGGAGAATATTTTGAAAATGGATCATTCTATGTTCATTTTTTGTCAAAATATTGAACTTAAATAAATTTTTATTGTAATACTATTTATTCTAAAACAATTTTATATAATTATCTAATCTAAGTTGCACTAAATATCATAAATATTATCCATTTATACGCTTTTGCAAAATCACGGGTCCGAACGTAGTCGGATACCTTAATCAAACGTTCAGAAAAAAGCAATTGTTTCAATAGCTATTTGTAAATCTTTCTTTGAATTTTTATTTATAGAAACAGATTTTAACTAAATTATATATACTTTTTAAAAAGAATTATTTCTCTTATTTCGTTACTAAATTTTGTTAATTAAAAAGTACATCGTCTACTATTTTGGATAAAAGTACATTTTAGATACACTTTTAAGCTAACTATATGTAAAGATTGTTTGATTAATGGTAAACTGAAATCTCTTTTATTATTTTAGATTCTTAGAAACTAACTTTTATTAAAATTGATGAAAGTTTTTTGTGTTAATTTTGGCATCATAATGGTTTTCTTTTTATTACTTTACATTAATAATTTAATTAACGCAATATTGTTCTTTATAAGTGTTAGATCAAAATTTAAAAATAAATCTTATCTGTGAGGGGGGAGAGGGGGAACAATTATTTTACATTAAAAAAAGCTCGTGTAATGCCGGGCCTATAGAGAGGGAAAAGAAACCTGTATTATACTTTACATTAATAATTTAATTAACGCAATATCGTTCTTTATAAGTCTTAAATCAAAATTTAAAAATAAATCTTAACTGTGAGGGGGAGAGGGGTAACAATAATTTTACATTAAAAAAAGCTCGTGTAATGCCGGGCTATAGAGAGGGAAAAGAAACCTGTATTACTTTACATTAATAATTTAATTAACGCAATATCGTTCTTTATAAGTCTTAAATCAAAATTTAAAAATAAATCTTATCTGTGAGAACGAGAGGGGGAACAATAATTTTACATTAAAAAAAGCTTGTGTAATGCCGGGCTATAGAGAGGAAAAAAAAAAACCTGTATTACTTTACATTAATAATTTAATTAATGCAATATCGTTTTTATAAGTCTTAAATCAAAATTTAAAAATAAATCTTAACTGTGAGGGGGAGAGGGGAACAACAATTTTACATAAAAAAAGCTCGTGTAAAGCCGGGCTATAGAGAGGGAAAAGAAACCTGTATTATACTTTACATTAATAATTTAATTAACGCAATATTGTTCTTTATAAGTCTTAAATCAAAATTTAAAAATAAATCTTATGTGTGAGAACGAGAGGGGGAACAATAATTTTACATTAAAAAAAGCTCGTGTAATGCCGGGCTATAGCGAGGAGAAAGAAACCTGTATTACTTTACATTAATAATTTAATTAATGCAATATTGTTCTTTATAAGTCTTGGATCAAAATTTAAAAATAAATCTTATCTGTAAGGGGGAGAGGGGGAACAATTATTTTACATTAAAAAAAGCTCGTGTAATGCCGGGCTATAGAGAGGGAAAAGAAACCTGTATTATACTTTACATTAATAATTTAATTAACGCAATATCGTTCTTTATAAGTCTTAAATCAAAATTTAAAAATAAATCTTAACTGTGAGGGGGAGAGGGGTAACAATAATTTTACATTAAAAAAAGCTCGTGTAATGCCGGGCTATAGAGAGGGAAAAGAAACCTGTATTACTTTACATTAATAATTTAATTAACGCAATATCGTTCTTTATAAGTCTTAAATCAAAATTTAAAAATAAATCTTATCTGTGAGAACGAGAGGGGGAACAATAATTTTACATTAAAAAAAGCTTGTGTAATGCCGGGCTATAGAGAGGAAAAAGAAACCTGTATTACTTTACATTAATAATTTAATTAATGCAATATCGTTTTTTATAAGTCTTAAATCAAAATTTAAAAATAAATCTTAACTGTGAGGGGGGAGAGGGGAACAACAATTTTACATAAAAAAAGCTCGTGTAAAGCCGGGCTATAGAGAGGGAAAAGAAACCTGTATTATACTTTACATTAATAATTTTATTAACGCAATATTGTTCTTTATAAGTCTTATATCAAAATTTAAAAATAAATCTTATATGTAAGGGGGGAGGGGACAATAATTTTACAAAAAAAAAGCTCGTGTAATGCCGGGCTATAGAGAGGGAAAAGAAACCAGTCTTACTTTACATTAAAAATTTAATTAACGCAATATCGTTCTTTATAAGTCTTAAATAAAATTTTAAAAATAAATCTTAACTGTGAGGGGAGAGGGGAACAATAATTTTACATTAAAAAAAGCTCGTGTAATGCCGGGCTATAGAGAGGAAAAAGAAACCTGTATTACTTTGCATTAATAATTTAATTAATGCAATATCGTTCTTTATAAGTCTTAAATCAAAATTTAAAAATAAATCTTAACTGTGAGGGGGGAGAGGGGGAACAATAATTTTACATTAAAAAAGCTCGTGTAATGCCGGGCTATAGAGAGGGAAAATAAAACCTGTATTATACTTTACATTAATAATTTAATTAACGCAATATTGTTCTTTATAAGTGTTAGATCAAAATTTAAAAATAAATCTTATCTGTGAGGAGGGAGAGGGGGAAAAATTATTTTACATTAAAAAAGCTCGTGTAATGCCGGGCTATAGAGAGGGAAAAGAAACCTGTATTACTTTACATTAATAATTTAATTAACGCAATATCGTTCTTTATAAGTCTTAAATCAAAATTTAAAAATAAATCTTATCTGTGAGAACGAGAGGGGGAACAATAATTTTACATTAAAAAAAAAAAAAGCTCGTGTAATGCCGGGCTATAGAGAGGAAAAAGAAACCTGTATTACTTTACATTAATAATTTAATTAATGCAATATCGTTCTTTATAAGTCTTAAATCAAAATTTAAAAATAAATCTTAACTGTGAGGGGGGAGAGGGGGAACAACAATTTTACATTAAAAAAGCTCGTGTAATGCCGGGCTATAGAGAGGAAAAAGAAACCTGTATTACTTTACATTAATAATTTAATTAACGCAATATCGTTCTTTATAAGTCTTAAATCAAAATTTAAAAATAAATCTTATCTGTGAGAACGAGAGGGGGAACAATAATTTTACATTAAAAAAAGCTCGTGTAATGCCGGGCTATAGAGAGGAAAAAGAAACCTGTATTACTTTACATTAATAATTTAATTAATGCAATATCGTTTTTTATAAGTCTTAAATCAAAATTTAAAAATAAATCTTAACTGTGAGGGGGAGAGGGGGAACAACAATTTTACATTAAAAAAAGCTCGTGTAAAGCCGGGCTATAGAGAGGAAAAGAAACCTGTATTATACTTTACATTAATAATTTAATTAACGCAATATTGTTCTTTATAAGTCTTAAATCAAAATTTAAAAATAAATCTTATAACTGTGAGGGAGAGGGGGAACAATAATTTTACATTAAAAAATCTCGTGTAATGCCGGGCTATAGAGAGGAAAAAGAAACCTGTATTACTTTACATTAATAATTTAATTAATGCAATATTGTTCTTTATAAGTCTTGGATCAAAATTTAAAAATAAATCTTATCTGTAAATCTTATCTGGGAGAGGGGGAACAATTATTTTACATTAAAAAAAGCTCGTGTAATGCCGGGCTATAGAGAGGAAAAAAGAAACCTGTATTACTTTACATTAATAATTTAATTAACGCAATATCGTTCTTTATAAGTCTTAAATCAAAATTTAAAAATAAATCTTAAGTGTGAGGGGGGAGAGGGGTAACAATAATTTTACATTAAAAAAAAAAATAAATCGTGTAATGCCGGGCTATAGAGAGGGAAAAGAAACCTGTATTACTTTACATTAATAATTTAATTAACGCAATATCGTTCTTTATAAGTCTTAAATCAAAATTTAAAAATAAATCTTATCTGTGAGAACGAGAGGGGGAACAATAATTTTACATTAAAAAAAGCTCGTGTAATGCCGGGCTATAGAGAGAGAAAAAGAAACCTGTATTACTTTACATTAATAATTTAATTAACGCAATATCGTTCTTTATAAGTCTTAAAACAAAATTTAAAAATAAATCTTAACTGTGAGGGGGGAGAGGGGGAACAACAATTTTACATTAAAAAAGCTCGTGTAAAGCCGGGCTATAGAGAGGGAAAAGAAACCTGTATTATACTTTACATTAATAATTTAATTAACGCAATATTGTTCTTTATAAGTCTTAAATCAAAATTTAAAAATAAATCTTATGTGTGAGAACGAGAGGGGGAACAATAATTTTACATTAAAAAAAGCTCGTGTAATGCCGGGCTATAGAGAGGAAAAAGAAACCTGTATTACTTTACATTAATAATTTAATTAATGCAATATTGTTCTTTATAAGTCTTAGATCAAAATTTAAAAATAAATCTTATCTGTGAGGGGGAGAGGGGGAACAATAATTTTACATTAAAAAAAGCTTGTGTAATGCCGGGCTATAGAGAGGGAAAAGAAACCTGTATTACTTTACATTAATAATTTAATTAACGCAATATCGTTCTTTATAAGTCTTAAATCAAAATTTAAAAATAAATCTTAACTGTAAGGGGGAGAGGGGGAACAATAATTTTACATTAAAAAAGCTCGTGTAATGCCGGGCTATAAGAGGAAAAAGAAACCTGTATTACTTTACATTAATAATTTAATTAACGCAATATCGTTCTTTATAAGTCTTAGATCAAAATTTAAAAATAAATCTTATCTGTGAGGGGGAGAGGGGGAACAATAATTTTACATTAAAAAAGCTCGTGTAATGCCGGGCTATAGAGAGGAAAAAGAAACCTGTATTACTTTACATTAATAATTTAATTAACGCAATATTGTTCTTTATAAGTCTTATATCAAAATTTAAAAATAAATCTTATATGTAAGGGGGAGAGGGGGAGAATAATTTTACATTAAAAAAGCTCGTGTAATGCCGGGCTATAGAGAGGGAAAAGAAACCAGTATTACTTTACATTAATAATTTAATTAACGCAATATCGTTCTTTATAAGTCTTAAATCAAAATTTAAAAATAAATCTTAACTGTGAGGGGGAGAGGGGGAACAATAATTTTACATTAAAAAAAGCTCGTGTAATGCCGGGCTATAGAGAGGAAAAAGAAACCTGTATTACTTTACATTAATAATTTAATTAACGCAATATCGTTCTTTATAAGTCTTAAATCAAAATTTAAAAATAAATCTTAACTGTGAGGGGGAGAGGGGGAACAATAATTTTACATTAAAAAAGCTCGTGTAATGCCGGGCTATAGAGAGGAAAAAAAAACCTGTATTACTTTACATTAATAATTTAATTAACGCAATATTGTTCTTTATAAGTCTTAAATCAAAATTTAAAAATAAATCTTATCTGTGAGGGGGAGAGGGGGAACAATAATTTTACATTAAAAAAGCTCGTGTAATGCCGGGCTATAGAGAGGAAAAAGAAACCTGTATTACTTTACATTAATAATTTAATTAACGCAATATCGTTCTTTATAAGTCTTAAATCAAAATTTAAAAATAAATCTTATCTGTGAGAACGAGAGGGGGAACAATAATTTTACATTAAAAAAGCTCGTGTAATGCCGGGCTATAGAGAGGAAAAAGAAACCTGTATTACTTTACATTAATAATTTAATTAATGCAATATTGTTCTTTATAAGTCTTAAATCAAAATTTAAAAATAAATCTTATCTGTGAGGGGGAGAGGGGGAACAATAATTTTACATTAAAAAATCTCGTGTAATGCCGGGCTATAGAGAGGAAAAAGAAACCTGTATTACTTTACATTAATAATTTAATTAACGCAATATTGTTCTTTATAAGTCTTAGATCAAAATTTAAAAATAAATCTTATCTGTGAGGGGGAGAGGGGGAACAATTTTTACATTAAAAAAGCTCGTGTAATGCCGGGCTATAGAGAGAAAAAAAGAAACCTGTATTACTTTACATTAATAATTTAATTAATGCAATATTGTTCTTTATAAGTCTTAGATCAAAATTTAAAAATAAATCTTATCTGTAAGGGGGGAGAGGGGGAACAATAATTTTACATTAAAAAAAACGCAATATTGCTCGTGTAATGCCGGGCTATAGAGAGGAAAAAGAAACCTGTATTACCTTACATTAATAATTTAATTAACGCAATATTGTTCTTTATAAGTCTTAAATCAAAATTTAAAAATAAATCTTAACTGTGAGGGGGGAGAGGGGGAACAATAATTTTACATTAAAAAAGCTCGTGTAATGCCGGGCTATAGAGAGGAAAAAGAAACCTGTATTACTTTACATTAATAATTTAATTAATGCAATATCGTTCTTTATAAGTCTTAAATCAAAATTTAAAAATAAATCTTAACTGTGAGGGGAGAGGGGGAACAATTTTACATTAAAAAAAAGCTCTCGTGTAATGCCGGGCTATAGAGAGGAAAAAAGAAACCTGTATTACTTTACATTAATAATTTAATTAACGCAATATTGTTCTTTATAAGTCTTAAATCAAAATTTAAAAATAAATCTTATCTGTGAGGGAGGGGGAACAATAATTTTACATTAAAAAAGCTCGTGTAATGCCGGGCTATAGAGAGGAAAAAGAAACCTGTATTACTTTACATTAATAATTTAATTAACGCAATATCGTTCTTTATAAGTCTTAAATCAAAATTTAAAAATAAATCTTATCTGTGAGGGGGGGAGAGGGGGAACAATAATTTTACATTAAAAAAAAAAGAAACCTGTATTACTTGTGTAATGCCGGGCTATAGAGAGGGAAAAGAAACCTGTATTACTTTACATTAATAATTTAATTAACGCAATATCGTTCTTTATAAGTCTTAAATCAAAATTTAAAAATAAATCTTAACTGTGAGGGGGAGAGGGGGAACAATAATTTTACATTAAAAAAGCTCGTGTAATGCCGGGCTATAGAGAGGAAAAAAAAGAAACCTGTATTACTTTACATTAATAATTTAATTAACGCAATATCGTTCTTTATAAGTCTTAAATCAAAATTTAAAAATAAATCTTAACTGTGAGGGGGAGAGGGGGAACAATAATTTTACATTAAAAAAGCTCGTGTAATGCCGGGCTATAGAGAGGAAAAAGAAACCTGTATTACTTTACATTAATAATTTAATTAACGCAATATCGTTCTTTATAAGTCTTAAATCAAAATTTAAAAATAAATCTTATCTGTGAGAACGAGAGGGGGAACAATAATTTTACATTAAAAAAAGCTCGTGTAATGCCGGGCTATAGAGAGGAAAAAGAAACCTGTATTACTTTACATTAATAATTTAATTAATGCAATATCGTTCTTTATAAGTCTTAAATCAAAATTTAAAAATAAATCTTAACTGTGAGGGGGAGAGGGGAACAATAATTTTACATTAAAAAAAAAAAGCTCGTGTAATGCCGGGCTATAGAGAGGAAAAAGAAACCTGTATTATACTTTACATTAATAATTTAATTAACGCAATATTGTTCTTTATAAGTCTTAAATCAAAATTTAAAAATAAATCTTATCTGTGAGCCGGAGAGGGGGAACAATAATTTTACATTAAAAAAGCTCGTGTAATGCCGGGCTATAGAGAGGAAAAAGAAACCTGTATTACTTTACATTAATAATTTAATTAACGCAATATTGTTCTTTATAAGTCTTAATCAAAATTTAAAAATAAATCTTATCTGTGAGGGGGAGAGGGGGAACAATAATTTTACATTAAAAAAGCTCGTGTAATGCCGGGCTATAGAGAGGAAAAAAGAAACCTGTATTACTTTACATTAATAATTTAATTAACGCAATATCGTTCTTTATAAGTCTTAAATCAAAATTTAAAAATAAATCTTATCTGTGAGGAGGGAGAGGGGGAACAATAATTTTACATTAAAAAAGCTCGTGTAATGCCGGGCTATAGAGAGGAAAAAGAAACCTGTATTACTTTACATTAATAATTTAATTAACGCAATATCGTTCTTTATAAGTCTTAAATCAAAATTTAAAAATAAATCTTAACTGTGAGGGGAGAGGGGAACAATAATTTTACATTAAAAAAGCTCGTGTAATGCCGGGCTATAGAGAGGGGTAAAAACCTGTATTACTTTACATTAATAATTTAATTAACGCAATATTGTTCTTTATAAGTCTTAGATCAAAATTTAAAAATAAATCTTATCTGTGAGGGGGAGAGGGGGAACAATAATTTTACATTAAAAAAGCTCGTGTAATGCCGGGCTATAGAGAGGAAAAAAGAAACCTGTATTACTTTACATTAATAATTTAATTAACGCAATATCGTTCTTTATAAGTCTTAAATCAAAATTTAAAAATAAATCTTAACTGTGAGGGGGAGAGGGGGAACAAAAATTTTACATAAAAAAAGCTCGTGTAATGCCGGGCTATAGAGAGGAAAAAGAAACCTGTATTACTTTACATTAATAATTTAATTAACGCAATATTGTTCTTTATAAGTCTTAAATCAAAATTTTAAAATAAATCTTATCTGTGAGGGGGAGAGGGGAAACAATAATTTTACATTAAAAAAGCTCGTGTAATGCCGGGCTATAGAGAGGAAAAAGAAACCTGTATTACTTTACATTAATAATTTAATTAACGCAATATCGTTCTTTATAAGTCTTAAATCAAAATTTAAAAATAAATCTTATCTGTGAGGAGAGGGGGAACAATAATTTTACATTAAAAAAGCTCGTGTAATGCCGGGCTATAGAGAGGAAAAAAAAAAACCTGTATTACTTTACATTAATAATTTAATTAACGCAATATTGTTCTTTATAAGTCTTAAATCAAAATTTAAAAATAAATCTTATCTGTGAGGGGGGAGGGGGAACAATAATTTTACATTAAAAAAGCTCGTGTAATGCCGGGCTATAGAGAGGAAAAAGAAACCTGTATTACTTTACATTAATAATTTAATTAACGCAATATTGTTCTTTATAAGTCTTAGATCAAAATTTAAAAATAAATCTTAACTGTGAGGGGGAGAGGGGGAACAATAATTTTACATTAAAAAAAGCTCGTGTAATGCCGGGCTATAGAGAGGAAAAGAAAAACCTGTATTACTTTACATTAATAATTTAATTAACGCAATATCGTTCTTTATAAGTCTTAAATCAAAATTTAAAAATAAATCTTAACTGTGAGGGGGAGAGGGGAACAATAATTTTACATTAAAAAAGCTCGTGTAATGCCGGGCTATAGAGAGGGAAAAGAAACCTGTATTATACTTTACATTAATAATTTAATTAACGCAATATTGTTCTTTATAAGTCTTAAATCAAAATTTAAAAATAAATCTTATCTGTGAGAACGAGAGGGGGAACAATAATTTTACATTAAAAAAAGCTCGTGTAATGCCGGGCTATAGAGAGGAAAAAGAAACCTGTATTACTTTACATTAATAATTTAATTAATGCAATATTGTTCTTTATAAGTCTTGGATCAAAATTTAAAAATAAATCTTATCTGTGAGGGGGAGAGGGGGAACAATAATTTTACATTAAAAAAGCTTGTGTAATGCCGGGCTATAGAGAGGAAAAGAAACCTGTATTACTTTACATTAATAATTTAATTAACGCAATATCGTTCTTTATAAGTCTTTAATCAAAATTTAAAAATAAATCTTAACTGTGAGGGGGAGAGGGGGAACAATAATTTTACATTAAAAAAAAGCTCGTGTAATGCCGGGCTATAGAGAGGAAAAAGAAACCTGTATTACTTTACATTAATAATTTAATTAACGCAATATCGTTCTTTATAAGTCTTAAATCAAAATTTAAAAATAAATCTTAACTGTGAGGGGGAGAGGGGGAACAATAATTTTACATTAAAAAAAGCTCGTGTAATGCCGGGCTATAGAGTGGGAAAAGAAACCTGTATTACTTTATATTAATAATTTAATTAACGCAATATCGTTCTTTATAAGTCTTAAATCAAAATTTAAAAATAAATCTTAACTGTGAGGGGGAGAGGGGTAACAATAATTTTACATTAAAAAAGCTCGTGTAATGCCGGGCTATAGAGAGGAAAAAAGAAACCTGTATTACTTTACATTAATAATTTAATTAACGCAATATCGTTCTTTATAAGTCTTAAATCAAAATTTAAAAATAAATCTTATCTGTGAGAACGAGAGGGGGAACAATAATTTTACATTAAAAAAAGCTCGTGTAATGCCGGGCTATAGAGAGGAAAAAGAAACCTGTATTACTTTACATTAATAATTTAATTAATGCAATATCGTTCTTTATAAGTCTTAAATCAAAATTTAAAAATAAATCTTAACTGTGAGGGGGAGAGGGGGAACAACAATTTTACATTAAAAAAACCTCGTGTAAAGCCGGGATATAGAGAGGGAAAAGAAACCTGTATTATACTTTACATTAATAATTTAATTAACGCAATATTGTTCTTTATAAGTGTCAGATCAAAATTTAAAAATAAATCTTATCTGTGAGGAGGGAGAGGGGGAACAATTATTTTACATTAAAAAAAGCTCGTGTAATGCCGGGCTATAGAGAGGAAAAAGAAACCTGCATTATTTTACATTAATAATTTAATTAACGCAATATTGTTCTTTATAAGTCTTAAATCAAAATTTAAAAATAAATCTTATCTGTGAGGGGGAGGGGGGAACAATAATTTTACATTAAAAAAAGCTCGTGTAATGCCGGGCTATAGAGAGGAAAAAGAAACCTGTATTACTTTACATTAATAATTTAATTAATGCAATATTGTTCTTTATAAGTCTTGGATCAAAATTTAAAAATAAATCTTATCTGTGAGGAGGGAGAGGGGGAACTTTAAAAAAAGCCCGTGTAATGCCGGGCTATAGAGAGGAAAAAGAAACCTGTATTACTTTACATTAATAATTTAATTAATGCAATATTGTTCTTTATATAAGTCTTAAATCAAAATTTAAAAATAAATCTTATCTGTAAGGGAGGGAGAGGGGGAACAATAATTTTACATTAAAAAAAGCTCGTGTAATGCCGGGCTATAGAGAGGAAAAAGAAACCTGTATTACTTTACATTAATAATTTAATTAACTCAATATTGTTCTTTATAAGTCTTAAATCAAAATTTAAAAATAAATCTTAACTGTGAGGGGGAGAGGGGTAACAATAATTTTACATTAAAAAAGCTCGTGTAATGCCGGGCTATAGAGAGGAAAAGAAACCTGTATTACTTTACATTAATAATTTAATTAACGCAATATCGTTCTTTATAAGTCTTAAATCAAAATTTAAAAATAAATCTTATCTGTGAGGGGAGGGGGGAACAATAATTTTACATTAAAAAAAAGCTCGTGTAATTCCGGGCTATAGAGAGGAAAAAAAACCTGTATTACTTTACATTAATAATTTAATTAATGCAATATTGTTCTTTATAAGTCTTAAATCAAAATTTAAAAATAAATCTTAACTGTGAGGGGGAGAGGGGGAACAATAATTTTACATTAAAAAAGCTCGTGTAATGCCGGGCTATAGAGAGGAAAAAAAACCTGTATTACTTTACATTAATAATTTAATTAACGCAATATCGTTCTTTATAAGTCTTAAATCAAAATTTAAAAATAAATCTTAACTGTGAGGGGAGAGGGGAAGAATAATTTTACATTAAAAAAGCTCGTGTAATGCCGGGCTATAGAGAGGAAAAAGAAACCTGTATTATTTTACATTAATAATTTAATTAACGCAATATCGTTCTTTATAAGTCTTAATCAAAATTTAAAAATAAATCTTATCTGTGAGGGGGAACGAGGGGAACAATAATTTTACATTAAAAAAAAAAGCTCGTGTAATGTCGGGCTATAGAGAGGAAAAAGAAACCTGTATTACTTTACATTAATAATTTAATTAACGCAATATTGTTCTTTATAAGTCTTAGATCAAAATTTAAAAATAAATCTTATCTGTGAGGGGGAGAGGGGAAACAATAATTTTACATTAAAAAAGCTCGTGTAATGCCGGGCTATAGAGAGGAAAAAGAAACCTGTATTACTTTACATTAATAATTTAATTAACGCAATATCGTTCTTTATAAGTCTTAAATCAAATTTAAAAATAAATCTTAACTGTGAGGGGGAGAGGGGAACAATAATTTTACATTAAAAAAAAAGCTCGTGTAATGCCGGGCTATAGAGAGGAAAAAAGAAACCTGTATTACTTTACAGTAATAATTTAATTAACGCAACATTGTTCTTTATAAGTCTTAGATCAAAATTTAAAAATAAATCTTATCTGTGAGGGGGAGAGGGGGAACAATAATTTTACATTAAAAAAGCTCGTGTAATGCCGGGCTATAGAGAGGAAAAAAGAAACCTGTATTACTTTACATTAATAATTTAATTAACGCAATATTGTTCTTTATAAGTCTTAGATCAAAATTTAAAAATAAATATTATCTGTGAGGGGGAGGGGGAACAATAATTTTACATTAAAAAAAGCTCGTGTAATGCCGAGGAAAAAGAAACCTGTCGAAAATAAGTGGAACGAATTTCGAAAAAGGAAAATTTAATGACATAATTATAGAAATCACTAACATTGTCCTTGCGTACAAACACACACATACAAATGCCGCCGTTAAGAGGGAAGAGAAAGCCTGTGCAAGCCGGCCCATGTGCAGCTAGTAAATAATAATTTATACATTTCACATACTAATCTTCATTTACCTCAATTTATTTGCAATGTTTTGTTTTACTTTCAATGTTATCTAATTCAGAGGTCGCGAAAGTGGTGGACCGTGAGAAAATTTCGCCGGTCCCCAGAAAGTGTGGTAACCTTGGTAATGCTCCATAGCAAATGTGGTCAAAGTGAATGCCCTTTTCTAAGTGAACGGGCGATGAAAACTCTGGTTCATTTCTCCTCAACTTTTTTATGTGAAAAGGCCTTTTCATCTGTCATAGCCATCAAAACACGGTGCCCATCTCAGCTTGAATTAAATGTCTTGTAGTTACAACATTGGATCCAACTATCCATAATCTTATTTCAAGTAAACAGGAACATCCATCACACTAGCAATGTAAAACGTTCAAAGTTTGATAACCTGGACCAATATTTAATTGTTTTGTTTTTACAGTTTTTGTTTATGTTACAGTGTTTGTTTAAAATTTTCATAATTCGGTTTCAATTAATAGGTTCATTTTATTTTAACTAGGTACATTTTATGTGTTCTTAGATCACACAATTTGCTTAAAAAATACATTTTAATCCTATTAGTGGCCTGCGGGATTTAAATTATGAATTTACTGATCCGTAAGTTCAAAACGTTTAGCAAACACTGATCATATTCATCCCCGTCTCAACCTTTTTCAATAAGCGTTCAAAATATATTTGAGTAAATTTATAATATGTGATGGAAGCCTGCCAAATAACTCCATGTTTCCTGCAATACTTCAGCTTCTTGTGTTCTTTAAAGAATTTTTTTTCTTTTTTGGTGAAGAAATAAGTTTAAAGAATTTTTCACGAATGTATCTCATGACATGAAAACATTTTAAAGCTTCTAAACACAAACCGAAATCTTATAAGGCATAGTATTAGCATACATGAATGCTTTTAAAGAAAAATTAAGTATTAAATATCTCTTATTGAATAATACATCTTCCATATTGTAAGGTGATATTTATGTAAATATAGGAATTCCTTTTATTGAAACAATGAAAACTAATAATTTAAAGCTTCATTTTTCTTGTGTGTGCTTATGAAATTGCGATTAAAAACTTTAATGTCATTTTATTTGAAATTCTAATATTCCAAGTGCTTTTAGCTTAACTCGCGAAAAATAAATTTAGAATAATATATATATATATTCCAATTTTTCTTATAAATAAAAAAAACAATAAATCCTTAAAGCTATTTTATAATGTTTTCCTTTGCTTCCAATTTGCTACAATGCTCCATTTTCCAAGCATATTTCGTAACTTATTTAGAAAGAAATATAAATCCGTTTGATATCACTTAATTTCATGGAATAAAAGCATTCAGAGGCAAAAGAAATCCATTGGGCTTTCATAGTTTACTCGAAAAATACAACTCCCCCGAGCTGCGTTTTCGTATTTCAATACGAAGGAGATTCTGTAACTTCCGCATCTACATAAATGCATAAACACAATTTTTACGCTAGGTACAACATAATAAAAACATTTATGTTCTATGATGCATGGAATTGGTATTTATTTTATTTAGTTCTAAAAAATGTGAAAAAATTTAAAAAGTTTTAAACACATTAATAGATTTAGAATTTTGGCTTAAGGTATCCGACTACGTTCGGAACCGTGATTTTAAAAAAAGCCGATAAATGGATGATTTTCATTTCACTCAGATTAGAAACAAGGCATAAAATTGTTTTAAGGATATTTTGACAAAAATTTATTTAAATATAATATTTTGGCAAAAAATTAACTTAGAATAATCTTTTTTCCAAATGTTCTCCTTTTGTGAAAAATGGTTCTATTATAATATTATTTAGCCTGTATACAGCTCAGACCTCTCTACAGAGGCTCAACTATGAATTTTGAAAAATTCACATTATTTTCAGAGTTACCACCAATTGAAATAATTCTTGCTCCCCTCTTTTGTCGTAAAATATGAATAAACCCAGTTCTAAGTTATATAAATCAAAAATTCTAGTTGAGCTCCTGAACAGAGGTCTAAGCTATATACAGACAAAATATTATTCTAATGGAACCATTTTTCACAAAAGGAGAACATTTGGAAAAAAGATTATTCTAAGTTAGTTTTTTGCCAAAATATTGTATTTAATTGATTTTTTTTGTCAAAATGACCTTAAAATAATTTTATGCATATATTCTAATCTAACTGACACTAAATATCAGGAAAGTTATCCATTTGTGCGCTTTTGAAAATCATGGTTCCGAACGTAGTCGGATACCTTAAAATATCTGTATTGTGCAAACTAAGCTGAAGAATCAATGGAGCACTTGATCTCCGGATAGGTCTTCATCCCTATCTTAGAATCTAGAGTTGACCATTTAAAAGATAAAAGCTTGCCATGATAGGGAAAATAATGAAAATTAGAAATTAAAAAGTTAAGAATTATAATTAACCTGTGATCTTATCTAAATAAAAATTGATTTAGCTAAAAGTTTGGTTGCGTTGTATTAAAGAAATTTATCCCTTCTTACATCGTTCCGTCGTAGTACGGCAGACGGTTGAAAGACGGGCTTGGCTGTCATGGAGATGTGATGTTGTTTTCTCTTCGCTTTCCTATGAAAGTGAAACAGAAACTAAATCAACTGGGAGAGTGGTTTCCTACTTACTCCTCCACCAGCGTTGTTGCGCTGCGCTCAGTGTGGACTGCTATCTATTTTTATTCTGTATCTATATTTTTCTCTGAGGTTCCACGTAAATGTATAGCCGTTACCTAGTGCATTGTAAGTGAAAACTTTACTTAACAAAATATTTGAAATTGTAATTAGTTCTGTGCTGATTGAATATAGCTCTATAACCAGAGTCTAACAAACAACTAACTCGGTCTGTTTTATACTGTCGGATTCATCAAGCTCGGTAGCCTGGAGTGAATATTAACGTCGTACTATTCAGCTACTTGAGGGCCTTTTGCTATGGACCTCGTAATTTTGCATCATGGTTAAGTGACGAGGACGACATCCGAGAGCGACACCCTGTTTCCATACCACACCATATGAATGACGTTTAAGCCTCGACAGATTTAACGTGCTTCACCCCTCACGCGGTGGTTTTTCAGATGTAGAGGACTCGAACTGATGACACGCCGGCCACAAGTCTGTTACCTTAACCACTAGGCTGCCATGGTTCCTCCTCTGACGGGCGGGCGTATTTGAGATGAAACCTTAAGGTGCGCAAATAGGCAAATGCTGACGGTGGGGGTGTCGTGGAAAGTTTTGTGTGTACAAGTCATATAAGTGGGGTAATAGGACACCACCTCGTGGAACGCCAGTATTTATTTATCCATAATTAGAATAGGAGTTATTTCAATGATCTTGAAAAGTTCTATTGTGTAAGTAATTGTATATAATTTTAGCTAGATATGAAGAGAATTCGAGTTTAATTAACTTGCAAATTAGGCCACAATGCCAAACTTTGTCCTAACACCTAAGAAAACTCCAACAATGTAGAACTTGTTTTCGAAACCTTCATGTATAATATTTGTGAGAAATATTAATTGGGGTTCCCAGCCCAAAACCAGCATTGTTCAGAGAGAATGCAATCTATGACTTTTCAGTAGGATTTGATTCTATTTAAGGTAATTCTTTGAAAATATTTGCATTGGTCTGCTAGCTTGGTCTGTAGCCTTGTGTGAATATGTGATCGTGACCTGGCTTGTTAAGCATTGTGAGAATGAAGAGTTCTGTAAAACGTCAGGTTTATATATGCATTAGGAGAACATTCTCCAGTAAAATCAAGGAGTTTCTGCTCGTTGGGAGTGTCATTGGAGTTAGTAGGACTGAGTTTTAAAATTTTGATCGATCAGAAGATCTGGAAAGCTTAGTTACCTATTGGTCAAGATGATCGCCTTCGATTAGAGGATAGAGAAGATCAAAAAGGTTGGTATATTAAAGAATTTTGCAGTGAGAGTTTAAGATTTGAAGTTACAAAATTGTAATCCTTACTAATATTATAAACGCGAAAGTTTGTATTTGTGTATGTATGTTTGTTACTCTTTCACGTAAAAACTGCTGAATGGATTTTAGTGAAACTTAACAATAATATAGCTTATACATCAGAATAACACATAGGCTATAACTTAAAAATATATTGTGTAAAGTGTTCAAAATATAACGATAATTGTCAAGTAAGTAGGAAAAAATTCTGCCATATGTAAAAAAGGCCGCGACAGCATATGTCTGCCGTTTATGTATAAGCCATTATTACCAAAATAGTGAACTATAATTACAATAAAAATTGATAATTGCGCGTCCTAATGCTGGTTTAGTAGTAACAAAGTAATCCTTATATCAAAATAAATACTTTTATCACTACTGACCATACTATAAATCCCTTAATGCAATAAAAAATGATAATTGCACGTTCTAATGCTGGTTTGGTAGTAACAAAGTAATCCTTATATCAAAATAAATACTTTTATCACTACTGACCATACTATAAATCCCTTAATGCAATAAAAAATGATAATTGCACGTTCTAATGCTGGTTTGGTAGTAACAAATTGATATTTATATCAAAATAAATACTTTTATCGCTTCTGGTATTTAAAGAAGATAAACTTGTCCTTCACTCTACATCATTGGGACAAATTTGCATAATTTGTTTGTGGTTAGTAGTTAATTTTAACGCTATAATTTTAATTGAATAGGCAGGTATTGCATTTTTCAAGTATAAAAATAATAATAACTACCCTATTGTATTTTTTGGAAGTGTAGAAAAAGTACCTACTAAGAATTATGCCACGAAAGCGTAAGTCTAATCTTTCCCAAAGCTCTAATAAAGCTCCAGTTATGAAAGTAGCTAGACTTAACGAAACATTTCCACAAGCCGAACTGCGAAGGCTTGAACAGGCGGAGCTTGAGGCAGCTCAGAAAGCTGCTGAGACACCAGAGCAGTCTCAAGCTCAGTGCCAACAGAACGCTGAATGTCTGGCATCTCAACTAGCTGATAAGACACCAGAACAGTCCCATGATTTGGCGTCGACAGCATGCTGAGTATCTAGCATCTCAACGGGCTGCTGAGATACCTGAGAACATCCCAAGCTCGAGATCTTCAGCAGGCGACTTACATGTCGTCTCAAAAACATACAGAAACCGTTGAAGCAGCATAATCTCGCAAATGCACCGTTGCTGAAAGGGCACAACAGAAAAGTCTAATATTCACAAGAACCAGCTAGTATTATTATAAATACGAATCTGAGTTTGTTTGTTACGCTTTCAAGCCTAAACCACTAAACTGGTTTTAAAAATTCTTTCACGAAAGGAAAGCTACCTTATCAGTGAGTAACAAAGGGTAAACTTAATCTCTGTATTCGTGCGGGAGCGGAAACTACGCGGGTTAAACCGCGGGGCGCTGCAGACCCCGGCTATGGTGTATGGGAGTTTTTAATGCTATTTTTTTATTTTCAAGAGTACATATAGTGAAGGACGTATGTCACTTTTTATATTAAACAAATGTTTATGGAGGACAGAAAAATGTAAGCATTATGATAGTCTGACGAAAAGTTTAAGTTTGAATGGGATTCAACGTCACTATTGTTCAGTAATTAAATATATCACGCTTCAAACAAGATCATTTCTGATAGGTTTACTTACCAATTCAGATCGAGTAAGAAAATCTGAGACTATTGAAAAACTGTTTAGGTAAAAAAGTGTTAGAAAAGTTTACTAACAAAAATGGAAGATATGTGACGACTTACGCGTCCTTTCTTTAACAAGTCCTTTGGGTTCTTTGGGCCAGAATTAATGGCAACTCTTTTCCAACCAAATCCAAGAAACGAGAAGTGAAGAGATGCAAATAATATAGGATAAATACAGGGCAATGATGGCAATGTAATGGTAGTGTAAAGGAATGTTTGACAATTGATGTGCGTTGTGGTATTGGATGATTATTAAAGTTCGACGTTCAAAGATTCAAATTCTACGTGTTGTGGATAAACATATTGGTGATCGTTTAGAAGTTAAACGTAAAGCTACTTACCACTTTAGATAAAGACAAGTTTATTACATAATAATATAAGGTAGGATTGATTACTTATTATAATTATATTTGAAGATTAGGCGGTTCTCAATTATTGAGATTGGTCTGTATTATATTGTGTGTTGCGTATTACGTCATTGTAGATTCTCTTATTCATTAATTTATACATTTGTTCAAAGTTTAAGTTGAATATCTTAATAAAGTCATATTAAGATAATGTTTGATTCTAGTTCTTACGATAACCCTACACCTCTAGCTCGCGCTGATGCTTCGAGAGATGTACTTCCAAGAGGAGGTACACCACAGATATAAGGGTTAAACAGTAAAAAGCGAATTTCATTTCATAAACAAGTATCAAAGTATCAATACATATGATAATGAAATGCTGCACCTAAATGGATCGAGTAAGAAAGTATGAAAGTTTTCGGTAAAAAAAAAATGCGAAACAAAAGTTAACTAACAAACATGAATAAAATAGTGGTTATAAACAATATGCAAGGAATTCGATCTTACAGCCAAAGACCTATACGTATGACAATGAAAATTAATTTCTAACTGGAGTAAGTAATTGAAGAAAAATTCGAAGAAATTATTCTTAAATAATTTGAGGCCATTGCCAACTTTTGGAGTGAAAAGCGAAATAAAAATCACCACGGAAATTATTTTTTATTCAGGAAACAAAAATTTGATAATATTTTTTTAATAAGTATTTTCAAAAAATACGCACAATGCCGTAATCCTGAATTTCATATAAGTGCATTTATCTATCAAAAAATTGTCATGTACGGTTGCGGATTCTGGTAGACGTGGACAAAAACAAAATTGAAAAATTATGGCATTAAATTAAATATAGTATTTAATTTTTATATCAAAAAATTAAAATAATACTCTCCTGTTGGTGGCGTTCAGTAGTCCTTAGATAAAAATTTGTTGAATTCCGATACGAACAAGCATATACAATATTTGCGAAATAATTTAAAGAAAGTTTTTTAAGGCAAAACAAATTTTAAAAATACGTATAGGAATGGGAGAATTGGAAAACATTATGCTCAGTAGAATTGTACAGTTCCAATTCGTTTCTCTCAGAATGATACTGTTTGAACTTAAAAATTTGATTGATTTGAATTTTGAGCTCCTCTTAAGTAAAAAGTCATGTAAGGTTTTGTGATCTAAAGCTATCATTCACACGCACGAAATTTTGCATGTGATTCAGTAATTGTTCAGTCAATTAATGAACGATTTCATTGTGAGAGAGTTCAAAATAGTATCAATAATTACATAGATTGATTTGTTTCGTCATCATCCTTTGAGGGTTCCTTTGGTGAAAGTACTTGCTTGACACTGGTTGTCCAGAACTGATATTTGACAGTCATAAAAGCAAAGTTGGTAAATGGAATTTGATAAGCGTCTCTATTGTGAGTAGTTGCATAGAATAAACACGGATGAAATTGTAATTTTTCATAAAAGAAAATTGTGCTTGAAGAAGTAAAAAGATTGGGCGTTGATTTTTTTCAAAAAATCTTTGAACTACCGGGTAATGTATGAATACTTTCGGATGACGAGTACATTTATTATAAATCTACTTAAAAAGAGATGTAAAAAGTAATGAATTAAAAATGCACATAAATGTATACAAGGGGTCCCGAAATTTAACGATAAGCTGGCCGTAGATGAAAAATGGAGTCATATCTGCAAGGGAAAAATATTTAAAAAAAAAACCTCGACACTTCGTTTAATAATGAACAGAATTTTCTAGCAAAAATAGATTGAAATGCAAGTTTGATTTTTGATCCCGCTTTAGAGCAGGAGAGGGAGGGGGTAAAAAGCCGGATCATTTTCTAATTTTTCTTTGATGCTACTTTTGTAGAATGCGCGTGTTGGTCAACTGAAGAAATAATCACTCTGATAAACATCTGGTCAACCGGAATATGAAGCAAAAATTATTTCATGGAACTGCCCAGGATTTCAAAGAATACAAGTGCCCATTTACGATTAATATAATTTTTTTTTATTTAGGTACAGGAAAAGTTGTAAATAACTATATATTTAAAATGTAAATGTAATGTTCTACGCCGTGTAGCACGCTGAATACTTTAGGTAGATTGGTTTGGCACGCCACTGCTAAAATTTTTAAACCCTGATGTAGAGGTTGCAGCTTTTGTCAGTTGACAACGTGTCGACTGAAAATGTTGTAAATATCATTGATTAGTGTACAGGTGAAAATGGTACTCACAGTGCAACAGAATGTGAAATTTATATTAAAACACTTCTTCCAAAGAGTGTGTGTGCTTGGTTACTCTCTCACTAACTTCACTCTTGATAGAGTTATGAACAATACTCAATCTGGTCTTAGCCCTAGTTGGCCAACCATGTTACTAGATCTGTCAGTATGTGATTGCTTTTCGTGGGAAACCGTCAAAGCCACGGTGTACTAAAGAATTACAGTGGAACATTTTTATGAGTTTACAACAATTCCAGCTCTCAACCTTCCATCATTTGCTGACCAGTACCCATAGATACCAAGAGATGAATGATTCTTACTTTCAACATTTGCGATAAGCAGGCTAGAGATCTATTTACGTTCATTTGCCATGTTTTTTTTTTGTGAAATGGAACTCTATTCCCAGTCGCTTTTATTTTTTCCACCCGGAATATGATCAATGCAAAAAAATATCAATGTTACTTTGTCTCGTTTGCAAAAAAAGATACAGTGAAATGCGATTTTCAAAAGAAACAATTACATCCACGTCAAAGGTCATTTTTAACTGTATCTCTTCTTTTTGTTCGGATCTTTTTTTATGATGTACATGGAAATTCAAACATTGGCTCCTGACATGAAAAGTGTATTGAATAAAGAGGATTAATTCAGAATTTTTTATATTTACCTAAAAAATAAATCTTCGAAAAAAATCTCAGTTTTAAATAATTTATTGTCAGAATGAGCAAATGTGGAAAATGCCAACGCATTAATTTCACAGATTATTGTTATTCATCATGTTTCTCAACATATGAATAATAAAAACTGAAACATATAATAATACCTTGAATTTAGGATTAATAAAATACCAATTAATAGAGAGTGTAATGAATTGTAATGAAAATACTAAATGGTCCTCTTAGTAACTTATTCAATTTAGAATATAATTCAAGCAGTTTCAGTCAAGATCTCTTGCAATTAGCCATTATACAACATGCAGTGGCAAGAGTGCTAGGTTCTAAGCTCATTTAACATATTATATTGCTTTCATTGGAACGGGAATGTGTAAAGATTGCATCTTTTGTCGATTGGTAACGCATCGATTTAAAATGTTGTAAATATCATACTAATCGGAATGACGACGAAGGAAATTAAGAATAGTATAAAAAGAGTAAAATAATTGATAATTTACTGTTAATTTTAATAAAAGCGGGATAAATCTGCTGACATTTAAAAATTTTGCTTAAAAATGAGATTTGTACATGTTACGTTTTCCCGAATGAATTGATTGAACAAAGGTTTTGTGTTTAAAGACTCTACAGTTATGCGATATTTTGGGATAAATGTTCTAGCATCTCTCGATAATGATAACTAAGTACTTCTTCTAAATTAATTGTGAACTGAAAACCAATTCTATTGGAGAATGTGGATTTAGAGTATTATCCGTAGAAATATATACATGCATACACACAATACTTTCCATGACAGTTTAAGGTCCATCTTAATTAGAATAATATTTTAACTGTTTTCACGATAAAAAAAGTATTTAAAAAATTGAAAGAAAAGAAGACAACACTTTTAAACTTCGAAAAAATAAGAAACCTCTTGTAAACCTCCAGAAAAGAAGAAATCACTTCCAATACTTGCTTTCCTTTATTTCTCAAATATAATTATTGTTCTCGGGGAAGAAATACTTGGTAGTATTTTTATAGTTCTATCACCGTTGTGGTAATTTGTCTGTTAATAACACTGGAAAGGAAAAAAAAATCAACGGAAATGATATTTAACATGATTGTGTTATACTACGTGAACAAATCACCCATATTTAGCAAGTACGTTATTCATTGATTTTAATTCCGAAGATATCTCATCATCTTTAAAGACAAAATAAATATATCGATGTAACAATATAGGCATTAATATGCCCTGTAGTTCCTTCAGGAAGGAAAAACGAAACAAGAATTAAGAAAGACTGCAAATTAAAATTATATGATGTACATGAAAGTTAAAATATTGTCTCCATTCATTAAATAACATATTGAACAAAGAATATTAGTCCAGGATTCTTTACAGTTACTGGAAAATGAAGATTTGAAAAAAATTGTTTTCACAATTGTTTATAGGATAAATTAATGATCGTTCGGAATCATTAAGAAATACTTCGAGAAACTATTATTATGTGTTTTATGCCTTTTTAAAAAGAATAGTGACGAAATATGAATAATAAACATAGAAAATCTGAGCCAACACTATAAATTTGGTTTGTTTTTCAAATTGGCATAAACATTTAGAAGCTTACGGTTATAATCAGGTTTAAAATGTTTTTTAAAATGTAATTTTAAATATCCACACAACACACTATTTTCGTTTAATATTTATATATTATTTGACTTTACATTAGCTTTAAGAACATACGTTTATCAAGAACTTCATAAGCAGGCAGACAACTGTGTGGGGGCAGGGCTGTGTGTAATATGAAAATCTGCCGAAAATACTCCTCGAAAATTGATATTCTTAGGGAAGGAAGGTCTTTTAAAGAAAGTATCATTATATATATCGAAGATGAAACACCATGAAATTCTTTACTTATACACGTCTCGTGATGTTAAAGTATTCAACGCACCTTGTTAAAATATTTTAAAATATTTTATCTAAACATTTGATCGCAATGATATTCAGAATAATTAGTATTGGTTTTGAGCATTGATTACAACATTTAATAAATACTATGTTACATGAACAATAAAAACACATTTTATCCACGATTTTGTAGCTAAATAATGTATCAATTAAAATAATCAAAGAGATATTGCTATAAATTAATTAATGCTCCAAAAAAGTTTTATTTCTAGATGGGCATATAAACGTCAATGACCAAGATTTTTTTTATAAAAAATCATTTGAAGGAAATCGAAGAATGATAATGATAACAAGTGGTTTGAATATTTTAGTTTAAAATCCTATAAGGAAGAAATTAATTTTCTTAAAAATTGCTCCACGGAGAATTATAAACAATTTTTTAAAAAAATATTTCTCCATAGTCCCAATCTATTGTTATGCTTAAAAGAAGAAAAGCTATCTAAAAAATGTAAAATACGGTGTAAAAGTTTAAATACAAATTTATGAAAATCTAGTGAATACGCTATATTTTTACGCTTATAGGCAATCGTGTTATAGTTCTTATTACGAAAAAAATTGCTAATACATCTGTCAATTGTAAGTGAAATTTACGACAACAGGAAGCGAGAAAAATTCCTTTCATACTCATCACCAAAAGTAGGGCTGTAAAAAAGGAAAGTAGAGTGCAAAGGAAGATACAAAATATAAAGAAATAGTTGAAAAAGTGTGAATTCTCTCAAAACATAAAAGGATGCACATCTTATGCATTGGATCCAGCAGTATTTATCACAATTTTCTTCTACCCCCAATGAAGTCGAACAAGGGAAGCAGTGCGGGGACATCGGTTAAAACTAAACAGGTTCGGTGTAACAACAGGAAGTAAGGATCCTACGAGAAACCAGAGACAGCAGTTTAATTCAGCTCAATTCCTACAGTTATATTTTATTTTCCATACCATGGGTTTTATTTGTGTTACATTACAATAGAACGAAAAGAACCAACGGAAAATATACTTCACTGTCATACTATAAACGATTTCTTCTACATAACGAGAAAAGAATCCCAATTTCATTTCGGAGAATATTTCAACAGTTTTCAAGATGAAATCAATTTTTAAAAAGAAGAAATTGCCCATTAAAGCCTACTCTAAACTTCTAGAATAGAAAGAGAACAACATATGACGTTTTTTTGTGTTTTAGGAGTCATATGCTTATTACATAAGTAGAGTTTTAACAAGTCTCAAGGATTCTTTGTTTTCATCAATATAGTTAACTATCCTTGTGAAAATATTCGATTGGATTTTTTTAATAACCCATTTGGACATAAAAGACAATTAACACAAAATATACTTGACAGTTATTTTATGAACAAATCTTAATATCAGCAGCACATTTGGCTCATTCCGTACAATATAACATGACAAGTTGATTCTGTTCTATATAAAACTTCAATATAAAGAATAAATTTTCAGAAATTGCTCTATTTGGAGTATACAATTTCTAGAAAGGTATCTCTTATTCTGTGTGACAGGTTATTCTAGTACCCTTAGGAAAGAATATGAAAACTACACCCAACAAGTTCTTTGAAACTATACATCTAGTAGGTTGAAAGAATTAAATAACAATTCTAAGAAATCCTATATTATCAATTTGAGGTCCAATTACTTATGACCATTGGTTTCGATTATAAAGCGAACATATACAATGATGGCTCAAATAAAGGTGACCAGGGTAAGTGGATACGATTGGACGTCAATACAACACGTGATTAAAACCCGTTAAGATCTTAGTGAGAGTTGTGTCAGTGTCAATTGATCAGCGTGCAGGTGAAGATCATAATCACAGTTTAGCAGAGGTTTCGAACAACTTTAAAAGAAATTCGTTAAAAGACTGTTCTCGGTCCCTCCTAATAGAGTTGTTAACAACGGTTCGTCTGGTCTAGGCCCTAATTGGCCGCCCCGGTCACCTGATATGTCAGCGTGTGATTACTTTTGGGGCCCCTTCAAAGCCAAGGTATATTACACTAGCCCTCTTAGTCTTCAAGAACTACAGTGGAACATTTCTTATGAGTTCAAACCCATTCAGTTCTCCACCTTCCATCTGTATTCCGTATTTGCTGAACAGGGCTACAAGGTTGCAAGAGATAAATGGCGGTCCTTTTTAACATTTTCTATTAGCAGGTTAGCGAATTATTTCCTTTCCATTGTAATCTGGAAGTATATTCTTGGGCCTCTTTTTAATAATCACCGATATCTTTTTTTTTAAAGAATCTAATTTATTTTTTTATTTACTGTGATCCTTTTCAAATCAACAAAGATTCTCATCCCCTTTAACATTATGAATAATATCAGTATTTCTACTGTTGTTTTGTTTTTATAACTGAATTTCGTTAGCAGTACACGTATCATAACCAAACCGTTCAGCCATATGATTACCTTACGACGAAAGTTATGCTGTTACTTTGCCTCGATTGTAAACAGGGATATAGTAAAATGCGATTTTTAAAAAGAAACGATAACACACACACACACATTTACGTCAGAGATTGACACTAACAATATCAACACTTCTTTCTACTCCGATCTTTTTTCATATGACGTACATGAAAGATCATACTTTGGTTCTAAACATAACAGATATTGAACAAATAAAAAGTTAAATCTTAGAAAAAAAAAATCTTATTTTAACATATTTATGAACCTTTGTCAAAATTAATCATTCTGCAAAATGCTTACACATAAATTCGAGATTATTGTTATATTCTTTTTTTACTTAAAAAACATTCTTGTCGACGTACGAAAAATGACCATTCAAAATCAGGAACACCGGTATGTATTTGACTTGTTATTCAAATCGGAATAAAAATTTAGATGCTTCTGGTTTTAATCAAGTTCATACGTATATATCTTAAATGTATTAACACAATTACATCAGAGTATTGCATTTTTAAAAATAATTTCTCAATAACACCAAACAATTGAGAGGTTTATGGGATTATGATCGTATAAAGAGTATGCTTATTTAAAAATGAATCAATGCCTTGTTTTAAGAAGTATGAAATACCATTTGATAGAAGTAAATTTTATTGTAGTAAAAAGACTCAAAAGGCCCTCTTGGTTAGTAATTTGATATAGAACATACTTTTCTAGTGAAAAAATATAATTCAAACAGGTTTCTTATTAGCCCCAAAAATCGGATATTATAACTATACAGTCCAATACAGTAGGTCCAACTGTATACTTCCTAGCTTAAACAATTCTGTTTAAGCGAAGGTCTGTTGGATTTGAAATTATATTATATGATCAGAAAAAACTACACAACGTGAGAAAAATTGCTTGGGGTAGTGCACATTATTAGCATGCATACAATTTGGCATGTGACAAAGTAAAGGTTAAGTGCAAAAAATCACACTTCAGTAAAGAGTATACCATGGATGAAAATGCAATGTTATGCGTAATTAAAAAGCGGACTTTTATGCGTGTATGGAACTATTCTAAGGCAAACGATTCTTTCGACTCACGTGTATGTTTATTTAATCGTCAATTAATGTCATACGTTAAAAAAAAGAAACAGTAAGACATAGAGTGTATACAAATGATATGGTTTGTAGAAAAAGTACTCATAAAATTCAGGAATCTCTCTCAGAGGGCCCTTTCGTTATATATCTTTCTGAATGCATAGAAGCGCTAAAGCAAATGAAGGATAAAAACATGGAAAATAAGGCATAAATTTATTGTATTCAAAAATGCTATAAATAAAAAACAACAACGGTGATTGAGCTCGCAGAAGGCGACAATGGACAATTACTTTTTATTAGTTTACAAAACATTATAAGAAATGTATACATAATCGTCGACGTATTTCACTTTTATTTCAGAATCTACTTTATGAATAACTTACTTTCATTAGTTTACTTGTCAAAAAGTGTTTTTAAAGCCTTTTTTGAAACATTAATACATGTTCAAATATTTCATGTTGCAAATAATATGCAAGCACACTATTAGTAGATATCAGAATCAAAAAAGAATCGGGCAAATTTCAAATGTTTCTACAATAAGTTTTATTCAACGAAAATTCTCATATTGAAACAACAACTCGGGCACTTCCCATCAAATTCTACGAGTTGACTTAGAAGTATCACGTAAAAACGTTTTAAAGCTAAGTTTCAGTTATTGTTTTTTCCAATTAAAAAACAACGTATATTCTAAGAAAATAAGCAATGAAGAAACGAAAGAACCACTTAAGTTCAAGTCTTTCGAAGGAATGATATTTTCATTTTCCTATATCATCGTAATCGTTTACAACTCACTCTCAGCAGAAACAACAGAGGAGATAATGCGGTAATTTTATTAGTATAAAATTATAAAAAATGGGAGATGATTTCGCAAACTGAAGCATTTGAAAATAAAATGTCAAGTAAATAAACATTTCTTCTTAGGTGAGCTTCCTCTTGTAATAAGTTAACCAGAGTGTATTGTGAAAGAGAAGAAATCTGTGAAAGAAAAATCCTTGAAAATCTCATTTATATTGTGAATTAAAAAAAAGAAAAACACAATATCCACTATTGCAACTGGTTAAAGATGAACATTTGCTTTAATGTGCATTCCACTTAAAGTAACAGAAATATAGCGTGTTCATATATTTATATTTGGAATCGATAAAAATATATATCCAAAAATGTCTGAAATAACTAAGACGTAAATCTAAATTAGTCGTATAAATCAAAGAAATAAACATAGAGAAGTGTCTTATTGAAGTGAAAACACTGAAAAGCCCTCTTAGTAAACTATTCAATATGGAATATACTTTTCTACAGAAAAAAAGTTTAATTCAATCTGTTTTCTCTTTCTCCAAAGTTTTTAAAGGATTTCGTACATATTTATAGATCATAATCTTGGTAAATTTGTGTTTCGTGTTTCTCTCTCTTTATTGGTTTTCAAATTTCTCTAAATAGTACAAATTCAAAGTATAAATTTTCTTTGTTGAAAGTCGTGTCTTGACACTTGAAGGATTAGGTATATAATAATTAATACAGCTCTTTAAAAATGTCTTACCGTTTTTCTCTGTTTTTTTCTATTTTCCCAAGTGAATTTTGGTATTAACTTTAGAGTACAAGTATCAGGACTTAATAAGCCATCTTGGTTTTCATAAGGGGACTTCGATTTCTTAAGGGGAGGTTCATAAAGGACTCTTTTTTAAGAGAAATTGTAATGAAAAGACTTGAATTGTAGTAAAAAGACAGGAAAGAGGCACACTCTCGGTAACTTATTCAGTATAGAAAATAATTTTCCATAGAAAAAAATATATACTTCAAACAGTTTTCTCTATATCCAAATTTTTTAGAAATTTTCGCACATATTTGCTGACAAACAGTTACTATACAGTTACAATAATTTTCAGACCTGTAACATGATTGCATACCATCCACAATCGACAGCAGTAAAAACATATAAAGTGAGTTTGAGATGTCATTAACAACTATATATAAACAAAACCGTTTGGCTTTTGTTCTAATTGGAATACGCATTGCCCTTGAAGAGAATATAGGATATTCTTCTGCCAAACATTTATACCGAAATCTCTTTTGCTTATCTGTTGAGTTTGTTACCAAGAATCCCAACGTTAAGCACACGGAATTCATTCAGGGACTGTAAGGAACAAAACGCGTTATGAAACCTTCTAATACTATTTCTCATCGAAATAAAACTTTTCTCGTGTCCAAATAGCTTTCAAATTGCTCACATGTTTTGGTATACAATAATGCGGCTAGTTCATGTTTAAAACCAGTTCAGTTTGCTCCTTAAACTGCAAAACATTGTGTCCTAAAAATACTTTTATTTCGAGAAAATTGAATCATAAAGGGTTTCTATCGACAGACTGAAACCATGTTTCACTGTGAAGGACAGAGAGGTCCAACAGAGAACCTCAAGAAATGCTTTTTCTCCAAGTTATGGACTCGCTTCAACACTGAAAACCTTAGAGGGATGGCCACTTGCAAGTGGCCATTACACAACATGCACTTGGAAGAGTGTTAGGTTCCCCTCTCATTTAACATATTATACTCCCTAATAACTTTCTAATTGCTGTCGATGGAACGAGAGTGTGTACAGATTGCATCTTTTGTTGGTTGGTAGCGCATCAATTTAAAATGTTGTAAATATCATACTAATCGGAACGGCAACGATGGAAATTAAGAATAGTATAAAAAGAGTAACAGAGATAAATAAATTTACAAATAATTAATAATTAGCTGTTAATTTTAATAAAAGCGCAATAAATGTATGGACATATTCCTTAAAAAATGAGATTTCTATATGTTACTCTTTGTCGAATGAATTCATTGAATAAAAGTTTTGCTTTTTAAAGGCTCTAGTTGCACGCGTTCGTTTGGTATAAATATTCTACAATCTCTTGATAATGATAACGAAGTACTGATTCTAAATTAACTGTGAACTGAAAGCAAAAAACTATTGGAGTATGCGTATTTCGAGCATTGTCGATCCGTAGAAATACGTGCATATGCACAATACTTTCGATAGCAGTTTAAGATCCATCTTAGTTACAATAATATTTTAACTGTTTTCATGATAAAAAAAAGTATATAAGACATTGAAAGAAATGAAGTAAACACTTCTAAACCTCCAGAAAAGTAGAAACCACTTCTAATTCTCTAGAAAAAAGAAACTCTTGCCACTATTTGCTATCTTTCTTTTCTCGAAATGAATTAATGTTCTCGAGGAAGAAATACTTGATAGTAGGTTTTTCGTGTTCACACCGTTGTGGTCATTTGTCTGTTAATAACATTGATCAGAGTAAAAAATCAACGTAAATCATATTTAACATGACTGTGTGTTATACTACGGGAACAAAACTACTTTATTTTTTCAAATAGTTACATAAGTGTTTTGCGAAATTCTTTTGAAACACTTATGCCTGTTCAAATGTTTCATGAGTCAAATAATACATAACAAGCAAGAACACTTACCGGAGACATCAGAATCCATCCAAAATTGGACGAATTTAAAGTTTTCTACGTTACGTTTTATTCAAGAGATTCACATACTGAAATAACATCTCGGGCACCTCCAAACTAATTCTGAGATTTCACTTTTAAACATCACGTGAAAAAGTTGTACAGCTACAGCTAAGTTTCAGCCAAATTCTTTCAGATTAAATAACAACGTATCCTTTCAGATGAAAATAGGCAATAAAGAAACGAAAGAACCTCCAATGTCCAAGTCTTTCGAAATGATTATATTTTCGTTTCTATATTTAGTTATAATCGAAAATTTGATAGTATTTTTCGTATAAGTATTATAGAAAAATACGCACAATATTTACCACACATGATCCTAAATTTCACAGAAGTGCATTTGTCTATTGATAAAATTGGCATGTATGGTTGCGGATTCTGGTAGACGTGGTCAAAAACGAATTTAAAACACTTTGACATTAAACTGTATCTAATGCTTGATTTTTATATTAAAATTTTTTAAAAAATACTCTCCTGGTTCGTGGCATTTAGTACTCCTTAGATCCAAACTCATTGAATTCCGATATGAACAAGTTTATACAATATTCGCAAAATAATTTAAAGAAATGCTTTTAACGCAACAAGCTTTAAGAATATTTTTTGGAATTGAATAATTTGAAAACAATAAATATATCTTAATGGTCAGTGGAATTGTATAGTTCTAATTTATTTCAGTATGTTATTATTTGAGTAAAGGAGTTTGAAGTAAGAATTTAAGTAAGTTTACACGTTCTAAAGCAAACATTCATACGCACGAAGAGGTTCATGGGCATCGGTCAAAATAAATAATTTGGTGGTTTCGTCGATGATAATAAACATATAATGCTACATTAGGAAGAAGGGATCTGTCGGAAAAACCAGCGGAAACATTTTTTGACTATCCTTTTGACTATAGTTTCTGTTCGTAATCTGGATATATGGTCGAACATACTGTTCAATGAACATAGCACTAACCGAATGGCTTTTTCAATTTACTATTCGTATTCATATGTAGAAAATACAAACTATCAAAGAAAATATCATTATTGAAGATGAAACCAGAATAAAATAATCCATTACCGTTTCTCTAATGCCTATCTCATTACGAATGAACACGAAGCTAAACTGTTACGAAATTTTTGCACTTTGACATACCTAGAAATTCATCTTTTATCTTTAACAGGACATTCTTGTACTCTTTGATAAAGAATGCTAAAATTACACCAGAACAGATCTTTAAAAAGAGAACATCTAACTTGTTTAAGGAATTCAAGAAAAAAATGGAGGAAATTATTAATAAACAATTTCGGCCCCAACGACTTATGAACGTTTTCGAAAAAAGCATGAAAAGCATTGCATATATAACTATTTCCTTTCTCCATCTCTATAAGAAATACATGGCATTAATTTTCGGAAGAATGCACATTAAACTTTGACAAAAACCATCCAGGCATCAAAAATGCATAATCAATAGTTTTAAAATGTTCTGAAACATGCAATCACGACACCTTTTCACATACTTTATCTGACGATGACTAATTGTTTGGGTTTTTCTTGTTCTGGATGTTTAGAACTGGGTTTTGATATTTATAGATGTAAATTTATTAAATGGATTTAGATAAGTCCCTCTGTTGTGTGTCTAGTAGAATATCACACGCGGATGAAATGATTATTATTCATAAATGGAACACGGAAGAAAAAGCAATTTTCAGCATAAATATCGATTGGGCATTGCTCTGCGTCGGCAATAGCGCAAAAGCTGGATACTAGAGTGTACTTTTGGATAACGAGTATATTTATTTCAATGTTACTTAAAAACAAGCTGAAAAGAGTAATGTATTAAGAATTTACATAAATGCATACAGGGTGTCCCAAAACTTAATGATAAGTGGTCCCGAGGTGAACGGTACTGTATTTCTGTACATGAAAAATATAAACAAAACTCCTCATCACTTGGTTCAGTAAGGAAGAGAATATCTATGAAATGGGAGCACTTATTATTGAACTACCCCATTCCAGTTTCTCTAAAGTTGGTTCATTTGGGTGAGATTCCAAAAATCCAAAATGGTGCAACGCTCTTATATGTGTAAATAAACCATAGAATTTTTTTTATTTGCATAACATCTTCATTTTTAAAACATATTTGTTGATACCTTCCATACCGCAATTTTTTCACTAACGTCATCCTACATAGCCATAATATTAATCGCAGTCACATCGGACCAAAAAGTTGCTGGTAAAGTTAAAGTTAATGTAGTTTGCAAGAGTTAAGTGAAAAAGATATCACCTAAACTTGAGGTCTCCATAAAAAGAAAACTATTACACAACCCGAGAAAAGTTTCTTTAAAATTGATCCATTTGAATTAGATTATAAAAAAGCACAAGACTTGTTCTTTTCTGTGCTTTTCTTTCCAAGAGGTTTTTTTATATTTCCGAACACCTTTATTTTAAAACACTGTTGATACCTTCCATCACTTCACTATTTGCTGTGACTTCAAATTCCCCAACTTCGCAGTGATAATCATTTATAACAGTGCTATTACGAACAAATGGAGCAAAAAACCTTGTTGGTTAAGTTAAAATTCGCGTAGTTTGAAAAAATGATGTCACAAAACTTTGACGCTTCATAAAATGGAACTTTTTATAACCTTCTGATTTCTTACACTCATCTATTTTCATTTCATAAATTAATGTTCGTTTCATTTAAATGAAACACTCTGTTTTCTTACATGAATTTAAATCTTTCAACAAGACTACTACTTTCGTGATTGAATGCAAGTAACATTTGAGGATTGCGCATACAGAAAACAATATTAATGAACATTTTATACATTTTTTCTTAGTTCTCTATTTTACAAAGAACTAAAAAATGCCATAAGTCTAAAGTTTAAAAAAATGTAGAGCCGTATAATTTTCGTATACTGGATAGAAACATATTTTTAGTAGAACATAACAACATTAAAAATTTGATATGTATATATATATATATATATATAAATGTTACTTTAAATTATAAATTTTCTCTTGAAAGTCGTATCTTCACTCTAGAAGGATTTTCTAGTATATTTCATTAGAGGATATGATATTAAAGCCAACGTGTCTTTTGAAAATATATTTCCTGTTTTTTCTGCATAACATGTTGAGTTCTGCTTTTCCCCATGCAGTACACACATCAGGGTAAATCCATCCATCTATCCCGAGCAGGAATTATTTATTCTGAAAGTTCACTTACTTCAACTTTAAAATGGTCAAGTGCAAATTGTTTCTTCTTTTTACTTATAAATACAGTCTTGAGAAATCATGCTGTGTTTTATAATTATTATTTCATTAACAGCAAAAACTACTCATTTCAAAGATATAATAACACTTAGATCTAAATCTTCTAACTGTTACGGTTCTTTCACGGACAGACTATCGAATTACGATAGTCAACACTTGAAAGAAAATGAATGGAACAATATTCAAGAATAGGAATCGGAAAACCCAAAAAATCTAGGAATAATCACAAACACCAATGATGAAAGAAATCCATTCACATATAAGCTGGTATGAGTTATGACAATGAAGTGATACCTGAAAGATCCAAACCCCATGTGTTACTATGAACAAGTCTCCTCTATGTAACAGATTTTAACCATCCATTTTATTTCGGAAGATATTTAAACAGGTTTCAAGAGGAAATCCATATTTCTAAAAATGAGATTACTCCTTAAATCCTATTCCAAACATACAGAATGGACGGAAATGCAAGCAATGATCTTTGTCTTCTATTTTATTAGATTACGGAATTCACAAGTGGTCATGTATTCTTTGTTTTATAACTATCATCGCAAAAGAAAAACTTGTTAGTATCATTCTTTCAGTCTCCAGACCGTAGATTTGATTTGTTTATTAATACCACATTAGAAAAAAAGAGAACCGATTCAAAATATACTTGACTATTGCGTTATTAACAATCTCATCTATATTCGAGAATGGAATCACCAATTTTACTTCGGTAGATATTTCGACAATTTTCAAGTTGAAATCAATACATAAAAAGATGACTACTATTATAAGAAGTCCGGAATGTGAAGGGAAAAACGCATGCTTGTCTTTGTTTTTTGTCATATGTTTATTAGATTAGTATGGAATTCACAAGTGCCAGGTATTCTTTTTTTTCTGCAATGAAGCTAACTATTATCGGGAAAAAATAATTAGCAGTGTCATTGTTTCAGTCTCCAAACCGTTGATTTGATTTGTTTAATAATAACATATTAGAAAAAACAATGAACCATCGCAAAAGAAACTTGACCCTTATGTTATGAAAAACCTCCTCTATGTAACGGGAATGGAATCATTGATTTTATTTCGAAAGATATTTCAACATTTCGCACGAGGTAACCAGTATTTAAAAAAAATCACCTCTATTCTAAACGTAAGACATGGAATCAACACACTATGTCGGTCTTTGTCTTCTAAGAGCCATGTATTTATTACATAAGTATGAAAGACAGAAGTACTCAGTTATTCTTTGTCTTCTGCAAGTAGTATAACTATCTTAACAAAAAAAATGCTTCTCAGTATAATTGTTTCATTCTCCACAATGCGGTTTGATTTTTTTATTAATAACAATTAGAGGTAAAAAATAGAACCAAGGGATTTGCTTAGGAAGATACTTGAACACTTTTCAATGTATAACCAATGTTTAAAAAGCTAATTTACGTATCATTAACTGCTCTATACTGTCAAGTTTGAACAAAAATGAATTGCGTTCTCTTTAGTCTCGGTATGTTCTACTTCGAATCGAATTGTGGAAGAATGTGTGATATGCTTAAATAATTGTTTTTGTGGAACTTTTTTATTGCTAAAATAATTATTCTGTCGAAATTTTATTCTGAACGATAAATTCAAAATTATTCATTCCTGTTATGATATTCATTAGTTCAGTTTTTTAAATTTTTATAGTCTGCTAATTCTATTTAAATTATAATCTGTATCCAAAACTCTCTAGTAACTGCAAAGGGAAAAACATTGCTAGACTTAGTTCCATTAAAATTAATGGAAATTGAAGACCAAAAATTTGAACCAAGAATTCTTAATATGTAACAAAAATCACTCTCACATATTTAACAACATTACATATTTCACATTAATTCCTATAATGTTAAACCGTTTAAAAATCAACACTTAATGGGTCGATTATGCAAAATGTACACTTTTAAGATATTCGAACGAAATGAATTCAAGACAGTACTATATTGCACTAGAAAATATATGGGACTCTTTTCGAATTTTTATGTCAGTATTTAACAAAGAAAATTTCGCAGATATCCAAGCATAAATATAAAATTATCAATATACCGCCAAATTTGCATTACTAGAAAATACGAACGGTAGAATTCTTGCTTAATATATGAAATAAATTAATGAAAAGCTTTTAGTGCATTTAAAATATGTCAACGATTTGTGACATAATATATACCATACTTCGCCAAGCAGCTTTTCTGATTATTTTTCACTGATAAAGAAAAGGACATAGAAAGCAACTGAAACCACTATTCATTAATATAAGTACAAGCCAAAACTAATATCAAAAATAGGATATAGAACGTCTAAGAAATATATGCGAAATTACGTCTGAAATTCAAAGTTTTACACGAATATGATAACGAAGTTCAGGTCCTAACTGGAATAAGGAACTGAAGAAAATTCTGAAAAATACTTCGCAAATAATTTTCTGTGAATATCACTATTCACATTCTGTGTCTTTATGTCAAGAAAGATATATTAGTATATAGAAATTATATGGTTTGTAGAAAAACACTCATAAAATTCAGGAATATATTCAAGAATAAATTCGTTATATATTTTTCTTAATGTAGCATAGTGCTACCGCAAATGAATAGCAAAAACAAGTAAAAGTTAAGGCATATTCTTATTAAATTCATAAATATTATAAATATATATAAAAGACAATGAATGAAGCAGCCTCAGGCGACAACTGAGGCTCCGTTATTTTTAGTGATAGTTTCAAAAACAAGATCAAGAAATGTATGAATGGTTGTTAACATTTCTCTATTTTATTTGAGGCCAATCCTTTGTAATCAGATATGAACGACTGTAGATTAAAGATATCGTAAAACTCTCCATATCATAATTGTACATCGGTAAGTGAAAACATGTGAAAAAAAATTCTGGCTCCACCGGAATATATGGTCGTTCCTAATATTTTTCTTTTTAGAATTAATATTACACATATTACGGAAAAAGCCTGGATATTATACAGACGGAAATGGTTCCAAAGACATTTCAAAGCCTACTTTATGAATACTTCTTTTCATTTGTCTAACTATAACAGAAGTGTTTTGAAACTTTAATACACGTTGAAATTTTTATATATAAATTAACACGCAACAAGCAAACACACTTACAGTAGATAACAGAATATAAATAGAATTGGAGAAATTTCAAATGTTTCTATCGTATGTTTTTTTCTAAAGAAAATTCAAATGCTGCGTCAACATCTCAGACACCTCCCAACTAATTTTGAGAGTTGATTTTTAAGCATCGCGTAAATACATTGTAAAGCTAAGTTTCAGATATTTTCCTCCGATTAAATAAATATGTATATATAATAAGAAAATAGACAAGGAAGAAACGAAAGAACCACTTAAGTTCAAACTTTTCAAAAGAATGATATTTTCATTGTTACATATCATAAAATTCGAGTACACCGTACCCTCGACGAGGACTGCAGAAGAAACAAACGTGGCAATTGTTACTGTATAAAATTACAAATAATTAACCATGATATCGAAAAATGGAAAACTTTCTCTTCCTCTCGAAATAAGTTAACCTGATTGGATTACGAAAAAGAAGAAATCCTTTAAAGAAAATATCCTTGAAAATCCCTTTTTTAATGTGAATAAAAAAAAAGAAAACAGACAAAAATCCACTATTGTAACTAATTAAAGATGAAAAGTCGTTTTAATAGGAGTATCTCTTAAAATAACAGAAATACAGAGCATTTATATTTATAGAACATCGTTTATCCGAAAGTTTATTATCCGGAGCGTCAAATATCCGAACCATTTTTTTTGTCAACTATATGTACTGTATACGAACAGTACTTTTTCGATACTTTTTCAATACTTTTTCGAACAGTGCAATGCTCAACAGTTGTTTCGCGTGAGGCTAAAAGTGACGGAAAAACCAAAGGTCAGGGTTGGTGAATTTCAGTTATGAGATTAGATAAACATCTGCGTGGAATATTAGGTCAGTTTGTTTCCAAGTGAGGGGGTGTATACGTGCTCCTTTGTTGAGTTGTTAACTGCTATGGCTTTGAATTCAAAACAGAAGCGCAATGTCTTGAACATAAAGACAAAACCGTATTGAACCGTCTCGCGAAGGAGAAAGTGGAGAATCTCTAGCATAGTTATATAACGTAGAAAAGTCAACAATTTCTCACATTGGAAGCAGCTGAGACACCATTTTAAATTTTGCTTCAAAACTGGACTCAGAAAATGGCTCGAAGAAAGAGAAAACCGTGTGGGAAGCAAACGATGTTGTTCTTGATCGTGCACAAAGAAGGCCAAAGGATTCCCAAAAGGATTTACCATTGAGAAGGGTTGTTGTTCTATCATTTGGTAAAACGTGTTGCGACTTCTCGTTCTTGATCATCAGCCTTAGATTATTCTTGTTGTTTTATTGTGTTTAAACTAAGATCTTCATCAACAGATTTTAGTATAAATGACCTTAGTAGCTCTTAGTTCCTCCCCGCAACCACAGTTCGCTTGGATAGTATAGAACGGGTGACCCCAGGGGTGGTGACGTCACAGGCTGACTTATCTCTAAATACAACTGATATTGGAAAATAAATGGTCATTACAGTTTTCTTATTTCTTCTTTTTACAAACAACAAAATAATGACAGTAAAAAATAAAATAAAAGTAAAATTGCGCATTTTGCCCCTATTTTGCTTTTTCTTCAAGCCCGTTTCCAGCCTATGATGATTTTCAATATTCGTATAGTGTCTGGTTTCATACACTGCAAGGATCGCATTCGGTTTTCGGTTATCCGAACAATCGCGTATCCGAACGATGTCTGGTCCCAGTTGATTCGGATAAACGACTTTCAACTGCATTTATATTTGGGATCGATAAAATTACATAGCAAAAAAAATGCCTGAAATAACAAAAACGCAAATCTTTATTAGTGGCATGTATCAAAAAAATAAACATAGAAAAACGACACAATGAAAGTTCAAAAACTGATTTTACTTAATGCAGTGATGAAAAGAGAACAGCAAAGTTCCCTTGATGCACGTTTAAAGAATGAATAGGAGTCTTCTTTTATGGAATAATTTATATTCAAATTTATTTCGTCCGTATTTAATAAAGAAAGTGATACAGATTACAATTCATATATTAAAAAATTATCATTTTCCTTGTTCTGTAGCATAAACTCAAATGCATTTCGTAGCCATTCCCAGTATTTATGCGTATGATAATGAATTTGAGATTCTAACTGGAGTAAGGACTTCAACAAAAACTCGAAGAAATGCTTTATAAATAATATGAGTCCATGGACAATCTTTGGAGTAAAAAACGATATAAAAATCGCTATGGCAATTTTGTATCTCAATAGAAAAAAAATATTTTTGAACAGGTATTTTATATATAGAAAAATAAAATCCCTGAGCCATAATCCTGAATTTGACATAAGTAATATTTATATGTCGAAAAATTGCCATGTATGGTTTCAGATAATGGCAGACGTAGATCTATAATACACCAAAATGAAATATAAAGATAAATACATTTTAAATACATTTAAAATTTAAATGATATATTAAAAATTTAAGACATTCTCCTCGTTGGTGCGTGTAGTAGTCCTTAGATAAAAATGAATTCATTCAAGTGCGATATGCCTAAAAATGTGCAATATTCCAGAAAAAACTTAAAGAAATGTCTTCTAGGCAACGAGTTTTACCTGATGCACATGATCGTCTGGAACTGATGTTTGACAGACTAAAGCAAATTTGGTAAAAGTAAGTGGAGAAGTTTTTTGTCTAGTCACATCCAAAAACACGGGTAAAATTATATTTTTTCATAAAAAAAATATGTGGATGAAAAAGCAAAGTTCGTCATAATTAAAGATTGAGAATAATTGTGTGTCACAATAGCTTAGAACTACACTTATTTTAACGAATACTTTCCTATCACGCGTACATTTATTTCAAAGCTACTTAAAAAAAAGCTTAAAAGAATAATGCATTAAAAATTCGCAAGAGTTTCTACAGTGTCCCAGAACTTAACGATAAGCAGGCCCTAGGGAAAAGGTGGAGTCATATCTGAAAGCGAAAAATACTTAAATAATTCCTTGTCACTTGGATCAATGAGGAAGACAATATCCATAGAAATGTGGGAAATTTATATATTCCACAAAGTCCTAGGCTGCTGGAGACCAAGATTTCACAGTTTTACGATATTTATTTCAATTATTTAAGAACATATTAGACAAATTGTTTCCTCAAACTGATTGGATTACGAAAAAAAAGCTTTTTAAAAAATTCAAATTGTTTTGAATTATATAAATAAAATCACAATAATCACTATTGTACCTAACTAAAGATGAACAATCGCTATCTTATAAGTACCTCTTAATATAACAGAAAAATTATGTGTTCAAAAATTTTTATTTTTAATCGGTAAAATTACGTATCGAAAAATGATCTCGATAATAAAAATATAAATTTTTCCTAGCTCTATGAATAAAAATAACTACGAGTGAAATGCCGCAAAAAATTTAAAACTTTGATTTGTGGTTTAATGCAGTGTTTCTCAAACTGTGGGGCGCGCCCCCTAGCGGGGGGCGCGATAACCCTACGAAGGGGGCACGAGCATATCGAAAATAGAAAATTTAAAAATAATTAATTTACTGGAATGAATTAAAACAAAATACTTTCAGACATATTTAAAAAATGCACTTTTACTCAGATATAATTTATAGGTGATATTAAGTCATCAAAAATAAAAACTAAAAAAAAAATTTCATGGAAATGTCCGGGATTTGGAGGTTTACAAGTGCCCATTTCGAAAAAAAAATATTCTATTCAGGTACAGGGAAGGATGTAAATAAGTTTATATTTAGTATGCTTTGTAAGTATGTATCCAATATTTTAATAAGATGATGCATATACTTTAAGACATTTACTGAGATTGATTTGAAATTATTAGAATATAATTCTTATGGATGTACACAAAGAAATTGCATTTGTTGTTAATTTTCCTAGTTTATCTTATTGAGTGTTTCTAATCAACTTCACACATAATGTAGAAATGGCCGGGGAGTGGAGTGTTGTATAGATGGAATTCATAACGAAGGCATCTCAAAGTATACTGTATGAATCACTTATTTATTCAAACTATCACAGAAGTATTTTTAGAAAACTCTTTTGAAACACTAATGCATTTTCAAATGTTTCATGTATAAAAAGATACGTAACAAGCAAGCGCAAATACGGTAGATCTCAAAATCTAACTCGGATAGGGTGAACTGAAAATGTTTCTACTTCAAGTTTTAATCAAAAAAATTCAAAAAGTGAATCAAAGTCTCGGACACTTTCCATTTAATTCAGCGTGTTGGTTTTGAAGCATCACGTAAAAAAAGTTATAAACTTAAGATGCAGTAAATAGGTTTCCGACTAAATAACAACGTATATTTTAAGAAAGAAATAATTAAGAAACGAAAGAGCCATTAAAGTTCAAACCTTTTGAAAGTATCATGGTGCAGCAACATTTTGCTCCATCTTCCTTTTGTAATAAGTTGACCTGATTGGATTTCTAAAGAGAAGAAAACTTTGAAAGAAAAAATCCTTGAAAATCTCATTTTTCATGTAAATTAAATAAGGAAACAGACAAAACCCACCATTGTAACTAGTTAAAGATAAACTGTAGTTTTAAAACACATATGTCTTAAAATAATAGAAATATCAGACATTCATATATTTATATTTCACATCGGTAGAATTATGTATCAAAAATGATTAAAATAACAGTCATAAATCTTTATTAGTGGAGCTCAATAAATCAAAATACAATACAGGATTCAGCTACATGCAAAACCATCCGACGAGAAATCGATTTTTTTTTGAAGATGGGAAATTTAGATGTAAATCGTCAGAAAAAGTACATCGTGTATTGCTAATAGTACCACCAACTAGCGTAGATGCCGAAAGAGTATTTTCGATATCTGATAATTATTGCACATAATTACGTTTCAGGCTTAATGATAGTACAATTAATGATTTATGTTTTTAAGATCACATTTCAAACATATATTTGTAATAGTATCACAGACTGAATAGTGTGATATTTACACTCTTTTTGTGCTTTAAAAAAATAAGATTTTCCTTTACTTTTTTGTGATTCTTTATAAACGATTATAATTTTTTGTGATAATTACACTCTCTAATAAAACTGGTAAATAAAACAAAGAAACACCTGTATTTTTTTCATTTCCTAAGACTTCTACAACTGATATTAAAATCGACATCCCGGTATTAAGATCTAAAAAATACCGAATATGGTATTGAACTTTTGGTCCGATATTGCAATCCCTAAACCGAACACTTTAGTTTCAAGGCAACATTACTTCGTTCCAGAAAATATATGGGGTTCCTCAAATTTTTATGACAGTATTTAACAAAGAATATTTCGCAGATATCTAATCACAAATATAAAAATATCAATATACCGCCTGATTTAAATTACTAGAAAATACCAAAGGTATAATTCTACTCTAAATTCTGAAATAGTTTAATGAAAAAAGAATTTTTGGTGCGTTTATTAAATGTCAAAGATTTCTCACCTAAAATACATCACACTTGACAAGGCAGCGTTTCTGATTATTATTCACAATCTTATACCAAAAAAGAAAATAGGAGCAACTGAAGACCCTATTCAGTAATATAAGTGCAAGACAATAATAATATTAAACATAGTAGAAAGAACGTCTAAGTAATATATGCAAAAATTCGTCTGATATACAAACTTTCCGACGAACATGATAATGAAGTTCAGGTTCTAACTAGAGTAATGAATTGAAGAAAAATTATAAAAATACTAAGAAAATAATGCCAGTTGCAGTTACTAGTGAAAAGTTTACTTGAATATCACTATTCACATTCCGCGACCTTATATCAACAAAGATATATTAGTAAGATTTTGGTTAAGATGTCATGCAATAAAAACACACACAAGACATGTAAACAGTAAAATAGTCATGAGTTTCTTTCTAAATACAGTTACCTATCGTAACAAATGATTTAAGAAAATGTTTCTAAAATAACATGAAGAATCATATCTTAAAATCCTTGGAATTAAAGGATTTTTACGTTTTAGAAAAATAAAGGACTTAAAACCCCCATTCAGCATAACAGTCCAAAAGTACTCCTGTACTGTATAGTTCCTAGTTTAAACAATGCTGTTCAATCGTTAGTCTGTTGTATTTGAAATTATATGAAAAGAGAATCCTGCAAATCTTGCATATGACTAAGTAATGTTTATGCTCAAATAATTGTTTTTCAGGAAAGAGTATACCACGGATGAAAATGTAATCTTCTGCGTATTTAACGAAAGAGCTTTGCTACGTATACGAGAACTTCGAACTATTTAAGTTAAAGGAGTTTTTTCCGACAGAAGTATATGTTCATTTAAACTTATATAACGCCATGCTTTAAAAAAATGAAGCCGTAAATCATTCAGTATATAGAAACGATATGGTTTGTAGAAAAATACTCATAAAATTCAGGAATCCCTCGAAGAAGGCCATTTAGGTATATGTTTTTTTCAATTTATGATTAACAAAAACAAGTAGCAAATAGGTATAATCTTTTTAAATTCATAAATACTACAAAATAAAAAACCGTGAATGATGCGGCAGCAGGATACAACTGAGGCTCCGTTATTTTTAAAGAAGTTTTTAAAAACAAGATAAAAAATGTATGAATAATCGTCGACATTTCTCACTTTTATTTGAGACCAACCTTTTGAAATCAGATATGAACGACTGTAGATTAAAAGAAATTGTAAAACACTCTTAATCATAATTTTACATTGGTAATTGAAAAAATGTGAAAAACCAACTTGGCTGTACCGGAATATTTGGTCTTTTTAAATATTTTTTTTTTTGAATTAATTTTACATATATTATGGAAAAAGCTTGCGGTTGAATATTATACTGACGGAATTGACTGCAAAGACATTTTAAAGTATATTTTGTGAACCATTTTTTTTTCATTTGCCTAACTGTAACAGAACAGTTTTCAAAAACTCTTGAAACATTACTGCACGCATAAATATTTCAACATTAATGCACGTTCAAATATTTCATGTATCAAATAACACGTAACAAGCAAGCAAACGTACACCAGATAACAGAATCTAAATAGAATTATTGGAATTTCAAATGTTTTTTAATATGTTTTATTCTAAAGAAAATTTAGATACCGAATCAACATCCCAGACACTTCCCATTTAAATCTGCGAGTTAATATTTAAGCATCATGTAAAAATGTCTGAACGCTAAGTTTCAGTTATTTTTTTCCGATTAAATAACAACGTATTTAACCCCTAATACAATCCCTTAGACAATGAAAAACGAAAGAATCTCTCAAATGTAAGTCCTTCAAAGGCGTGATATTTTCGTTTTTATATTTCATCAAAATCGAGCACACCTTACCATCCACTAAAAGTGAACAGGAGCACACTGTGGTAATTGTATCAGTATAAAATTGCAAATACTCGGATATGTTTTTCTACATTTGAAGCAATTGAAAGTTAAATGTATATTAAATAAACATTTGTTTTTAAGAACTGTCTTCTTGTTGGATTACGAAGGAGGAGACATCTTTCAAAGAAAAATCCTTGAAAATCTCTTTTTTGTCTTGAACCAAAATGGAAAACAGACAAAATCCACTATTTAATCTAATTAAAGATGAGAAGTCATTTTAATATGAATAACCTCTTGTAACAACAAAAATATCGCAAGTTCATATATTTATGTTTGGAATACATAAATCATATGATGTCTGAAATAACAAAGACATAAATCTTTAACATTAGTGTAAATCAAAGAAATAACCATAGAGAAATGCCAAAAAGAGATTTCAAACACTCTTTTTGCTTAATATACTGATGAAATAAATTAAATAATCTATAAAAAACACCTTTTTCCGTAGATGTTGATGGAAAGAGCGGGAGTCTTCCTTTGTGAAAGAATTTATCTCCAGATCTTTTAATGTATATACTTAAGTATATCAACACAAGTTTCACTGTCCAGTCTAAAAATAAAAAAAAACTGTTTTTAAAAATTGTTTTCGAGAAAATATAGCAGGTAAATCAAATTTATTACTTCCGTTTTGTTAAAAAATGATACAGGATACAATTTACGTATAAAAAAGTTATCATTATTCGCGTTCTATCGAATTAAGTTATTATTACGTTATTTAAAAATAACGATAGATGTCTTTACATGAAATTTTTAATGAACAAAACTGAACACGAAACCAGTTTTAGCGGTATATTTGCATTCAGAACGGTTTCCGTATTTAAATATATCACTTTTGAAAAAATAGCATTTCTCATAAAATTTTTTACGAACTCCGATTGAGTAAGAAAATATGAGCCTGTCGAAAAACATTTCGAAAGAAAAATGCAAAGAAAAAAATATCAAAAGAAGGATGAAATAGTGGTAAAACAATGTACAATGAACAAGATTTCGCAATCAACACATATACCTATTACAATGAAATTTAGTTTCTAACTGGAGTAAGGAATTAAAAAAAAATTAGAAGAAATCCTTCGTAAATAATTTGAGCCCATGAGCCATGGATAGTAAAAAAAAACATTAAATTTTTACTTTAAAATTTTTTAAAAAGTTCTCCTAGTTGGTGGCGTTTAGTAGACTTAAGATCAAAATTTACATTAGTCTGATATGCTTGGACTTGTACAATATTCCTTAAATAATTTTAAGAAATGTTTTTTAAGCAATAAGCTTTAAGAGTACTTTTAAGATTAGAATATAATTTGAGAACAATATGTTTCACAATGCTCAGAGGAATTGTATTGCCCCGATTTCTTTCAGTATTTTACTGTTTGAACGAAGTAATTGGGTGGATATGAATGGAAAGATTATTTAAGTAAGTTTATGTGTTCTTATGCAATCATTAGCATGCACTAAGTTTCCCATGTGATTCAATAAATGTTCAGTCCATCAATGAATGATTTCATTGTGAGAGAGTTCAAGATAGTATCAATAATTATGTTGATTGATATTTGTTTCATCATCATCCTTTTAGGGTTCACTTGATGAAAGTATTGGTGCAATTGGTCTCCCACAACAGATTTTTGACAGACGTGAATATAAATTTGGTAAAGGGAACTGGAGAAACCGCCTCTCTTTTGTGTCTAGTTGCATACTAAAAATACAGATGAAATTTATGAAAAAGAAAGTTCAGCAAAGAAGCTTTGAACTACTTGGAGGTGTATGAAGAGTAGTTCCGATGACGATTAAATTTATTTTAAAACTACTTTAAAAAATGTGTAAAGAGTAATAAATTAAGAATTGTTAAAAGTATCAGAATTGTGTTCTGAAATTAACGTTCAGTTGTCCCCAGGTGAAAGGTGGGGTCATATCTGTATGGGAAAAATGTAAAAATAATTCTCGTTATTTTGTTCAAAGAAGAAGAGAATATCTACGAAAATGTGGAAAATTTCCGCATTCAACCACTCCCATAGCCTCAGGGGATAGAGAGTTTGAAGATGAACCATATTTGTTTCAATTAATTAATAACATTTCAGACAAATGTTATAAGGTTGATTTATCTTTAAATACATTTGAAACAAACAAACAAACAAAAAAAAGAAATGTAAGTACAGTTTTCTTATTTCAACTTTTTACAAATAACAAAATAATGACATTTATGTGTCTAAATTTCAAAAATTGCCGAACCATTCCTTTGCTATACTGATTGGCAAAACATTTTCAGTAGAAAAGAGTAATACAAAAATTCGAGATACAAAATTAATAATACAAAAATTCGAGACTTAAAGCGGTTAGAAAAAAACAACCATTTTTTTATGCATTAATTATCATATTTACGAACCAAAATATTTGTCAGTAACAGAAGTGCTGACAAAATAGCATCCAATTCAAAATAGGTTCATCTGTTAGTAAGGTCAGATAAAGAACGTATATTTCGTAGCAATAAATATATTTAAAGAAACAAAGAATTATGTTTCCTTAGACTTAATGTCCTATATTTATACACACAAAAGTCATAATGTTCTTTAAGAAAAAAGGATACTTAAAATCGTTTTTTACTACACATATTTCAGTGATTAAAATTCTCATGATAAACACAGATAAACCATGTTTAATCCGAAGTCCAAATTTCGCTACTTCGCGCAATTTACAACAACTACATTAAATGTAAATTTTCTTTATGGAAAGCCGTTTCTTAGCTACAGCAGATATTTCTTTATACTCTTCATTACAAGACGTGATATTAAAGCCAACATAACTGTTAAATAAAATATTCTTTTTTCCGCTTCACGCGTTGAGTTTTATTTTCTCCTTGCTGCTCTCGTATTATAGCGCATACATCCATACACGTAGGATTTGTTTATTCTGTATGTTTATCTACTTCAGCTTCAAAACTGGGCTGCTTAATTATTTCTGAAGCGAAAATACAGTGGAGAGAAATCATGCTGTGTCTTATATTTAATGACTGATTTATAGCGAAAACTCCAAATTTCCAAGATATCGTAACCTTTATCTCGAAACCTTTTATCATTTACAGCTCCTCCACAGCCTGACTGTCCAGTTTCGATTGTCCACACAGAAGAGTTAATGCATCGTATAATATTTCGGAATGTTAGTTGAATAAGTCAAAAAACTAGGAATAATCACAAACACAAATGATGAAGGTAATACATCTGTTTATAAACTGATATGAGTTATGGCATGTTAATTACGTAAAACCCTTTACACCTATATCCATCCTAAACCAAGCAATCTCTCTCTGTACACTGAAAAGGTTCTACATTATTGGATCCAGTATTAAAAGAATACATTGCACAAAACTTTTTTTATTTATTCATACCTAAGAAATTCATCTTTAAAATAATTGTGATGTTAACTAGTACGTGAAGCTTTCACGAAAAAAATCTTACCGTCGAATAAAGGAGCCTTAATTCGATAAATTATTATTATACACGTTAGATATATCTTCGCTTTAATCAAATCCTGATCAAATTTGAAGAAAAAAGTACATCACAGTATACTCACAGTGCATTGAATAGGAATTTCAAGTAAGCCAAATTAAGCCAGAATTCAGTAAGGTATCCTATGGTATTCCACATTGAAGAGGTAATGCATCCAACAATATTCAAGAAGAGGAATTGTATGACACAAAACAACTAGGGATAATCACAAACACAAATGATGAAGGTAATAAAGAGTGTTTTTTTCCAGGTATAGAAGCTTAAGTTGGCATTACTTTCCAAGATGGCGACCGATTTAACAGCTGTCAAGTGATTTATTCTCAGTTTGGTTTGGCAATTCATCAAAACGATCATCAAGCAAGGCGTAGATTCGTCGAATGGGCCCAAAACGAGATTGCCGTTGTATCCCGATTTTCATAAGCGAATTTTGTTTAGCGATGAAGCGCACTTCTGGTTGAATGGCTACTAGACTATTTTTTGTGGGGCTATGTAAAGTCATTGGTCTATGCGGATAAGCCACAAACGCTTGACTATTTGGAAGACAACCTTCGCCGTGTTATTGCCGAACATCTGGGAATCCAGAATAAAAAGAAAAAATTTCATGGAAATGTCCGGGATTTGGAGGTTTACAAGTGCCCATTTCGAAAAAAAAAATATTCTATTCAGGTACAGGGAAGGATGTAAATAAGTTTATATTTAGTATGCTTTGTAAGTATGTATCCAATATTTTAATAAGATGATGCATATACTTTAAGACATTTACTGAGATTGATTTGAAATTATTAGAATATAATTCTTATGGATGTACACAAAGAAATTGCATTTGTTGTTAATTTTCCTAGTTTATCTTATTGAGTGTTTCTAATCAACTTCACACATAATGTAGAAATGGCCGGGAATGGAGTGTTGTATAGATGGAATTCATAACGAAGGCATCTCAAAGTATACTGTATGAATCACTTATTTATTCAAACTATCACAGAAGTATTTTTAGAAAACTCTTTTGAAACACTAATGCATTTTCAAATGTTTCATGTATAAAAAGATACGTAACAAGCAAGCGCAAATACGGTAGATCTCAAAATCTAACTCGGATAGGGTGAACTGAAAATGTTTCTACTTCAAGTTTTAATCAAAAAAATTCAAAAAGTGAATCAAAGTCTCGGACACTTTCCATTTAATTCAGCGTGTTGGTTTTGAAGCATCACGTAAAAAAAGTTATAAACTTAAGATGCAGTAAATAGGTTTCCGACTAAATAACAACGTATATTTTAAGAAAGAAATAATTAAGAAACGAAAGAGCCATTAAAGTTCAAACCTTTTGAAAGTATCATGGTGCAGCAGCATTTTGTTCCATCTTCCTTTTGTAATAAGTTGACCTGATTGGATTTCTAAAGAGAAGAAAACTTTGAAAGAAAAAATCCTTGAAAATCTCATTTTTCATGTAAATTAAATAAGGAAACAGACAAAACCCACCATTGTAACTAGTTAAAGATAAACTGTAGTTTTAAAACACATATGTCTTAAAATAATAGAAATATCAGACATTCATATATTTATATTTCACATCGGTAGAATTATGTATCAAAAATGATTAAAATAACAGTCATAAATCTTTATTAGTGGAGCTCAATAAATCAAAATACAATACAGGATTCAGCTACATGCAAAACCATCCGACGAGAAATCGATTTTTTTTTTGAAGATGGGAAATTTAGATGTAAATCGTCAGAAAAAGTACATCGTGTATTGCTAATAGTACCACCAACTAGCGTAGATGCCGAAAGAGTATTTTCGATATCTGATAATTATTGCACATAATTACGTTTCAGGCTTAATGATAGTACAATTAATGATTTATGTTTTTAAGATCACATTTCAAACATATATTTGTAATAGTATCACAGACTGAATAGTGTGATATTTACACTCTTTTTGTGCTTTAAAAAAATAAGATTTTCCTTTACTTTTTTGTGATTCTTTATAAACGATTATAATTTTTTGTGATAATTACACTCTCTAATAAAACTGGTAAATAAAACAAAGAAACACCTGTATTTTTTTCATTTCCTAAGACTTCTACAACTGATATTAAAATCGACATCCCGGTATTAAGATCTAAAAAATACCGAATATGGTATTGAACTTTTGGTCCGATATTGCAATCCCTAAACCGAACACTTTAGTTTCAAGGCAACATTACTTCGTTCCAGAAAATATATGGGGTTCCTCAAATTTTTATGACAGTATTTAACAAAGAATATTTCGCAGATATCTAATCACAAATATAAAAATATCAATATACCGCCTGATTTAAATTACTAGAAAATACCAAAGGTATAATTCTACTCTAAATTCTGAAATAGTTTAATGAAAAAAGAATTTTTGGTGCGTTTATTAAATGTCAAAGATTTCTCACCTAAAATACATCACACTTGACAAGGCAGCGTTTCTGATTATTATTCACAATCTTATACCAAAAAAGAAAATAGGAGCAACTGAAGACCCTATTCAGTAATATAAGTGCAAGACAATAATAATATTAAACATAGTAGAAAGAACGTCTAAGTAATATATGCAAAAATTCGTCTGATATACAAACTTTCCGACGAACATGATAATGAAGTTCAGGTTCTAACTAGAGTAATGAATTGAAGAAAAATTATAAAAATACTAAGAAAATAATGCCAGTTGCAGTTACTAGTGAAAAGTTTACTTGAATATCACTATTCACATTCCGCGACCTTATATCAACAAAGATATATTAGTAAGATTTTGGTTAAGATGTCATGCAATAAAAACACACACAAGACATGTAAACAGTAAAATAGTCATGAGTTTCTTTCTAAATACAGTTACCTATCGTAACAAATGATTTAAGAAAATGTTTCTAAAATAACATGAAGAATCATATCTTAAAATCCTTGGAATTAAAGGATTTTTTACGTTTTAGAAAAATAAAGGACTTAAAACCCCCATTCAGCATAACAGTCCAAAAGTACTCCTGTACTGTATAGTTCCTAGTTTAAACAATGCTGTTCAATCGTTAGTCTGTTGTATTTGAAATTATATGAAAAGAGAATCCTGCAAATCTTGCATATGACTAAGTAATGTTTATGCTCAAATAATTGTTTTTCAGGAAAGAGTATACCACGGATGAAAATGTAATCTTCTGCGTATTTAACGAAAGAGCTTTGCTACGTATACGAGAACTTCGAACTATTTAAGTTAAAGGAGTTTTTTCCCGACAGAAGTATATGTTCATTTAAACTTATATAACGCCATGCTTTAAAAAATGAAGCCGTAAATCATTCAGTATATAGAAACGATATGGTTTGTAGAAAAATACTCATAAAATTCAGGAATCCCTCGAAGAAGGCCATTTAGGTATATGTTTTTTTCAATTTATGATTAACAAAAACAAGTAGCAAATAGGTATAATCTTTTTAAATTCATAAATACTACAAAATAAAAAACCGTGAATGATGCGGCAGCAGGATACAACTGAGGCTCCGTTATTTTTAAAGAAGTTTTTAAAAACAAGATAAAAAATGTATGAATAATCGTCGACATTTCTCACTTTTATTTGAGACCAACCTTTTGAAATCAGATATGAACGACTGTAGATTAAAAGAAATTGTAAAACACTCTTAATCATAATTTTACATTGGTAATTGAAAAAATGTGAAAAACCAACTTGGCTGTACCGGAATATTTGGTCTTTTTAAATATTTTTTTTTGAATTAATTTTACATATATTATGGAAAAAGCTTGCGGTTGAATATTATACTGACGGAATTGACTGCAAAGACATTTTAAAGTATATTTTGTGAACCATTTTTTTTTCATTTGCCTAACTGTAACAGAACAGTTTTCAAAAACTCTTGAAACATTACTGCACGCATAAATATTTCAACATTAATGCACGTTCAAATATTTCATGTATCAAATAACACGTAACAAGCAAGCAAACGTACACCAGATAACAGAATCTAAATAGAATTATTGGAATTTCAAATGTTTTTTAATATGTTTTATTCTAAAGAAAATTTAGATACCGAATCAACATCCCAGACACTTCCCATTTAAATCTGCGAGTTAATATTTAAGCATCATGTAAAAATGTCTGAACGCTAAGTTTCAGTTATTTTTTTCCGATTAAATAACAACGTATTTAACCCCTAATACAATCCCTTAGACAATGAAAAACGAAAGAATCTCTCAAATGTAAGTCCTTCAAAGGCGTGATATTTTCGTTTTTATATTTCATCAAAATCGAGCACACCTTACCATCCACTAAAAGTGAACAGGAGCACACTGTGGTAATTGTATCAGTATAAAATTGCAAATACTCGGACATGTTTTTCCACATTTGAAGCAATTGAAAGTTAAATGTATATTAAATAAACATTTGCTTTTAAGAACTGTCTTCTTGTTGGATTACGAAGGAGGAGAAATCTTTCAAAGAAAAATACTTGAAAATCTCTTTTTTGTCTTGAACCAAAATGGAAAACAGACAAAATCCACTATTTAATCTAATTAAAGATGAGAAGTCATTTTAATATGAATAACCTCTTGTAACAACAAAAATATCGCAAGTTCATATATTTATGTTTGGAATACATAAATCATATGATGTCTGAAATAACAAAGACATAAATCTTTAACATTAGTGTAAATCAAAGAAATAACCATAGAGAAATGCCAAAAAGAGATTTCAAACACTCTTTTTGCTTAATATACTGATGAAATAAATTAAATAATCTATAAAAAACACCTTTTTCCGTAGATGTTGATGGAAAGAGCGGGAGTCTTCCTTTATGAAAGAATTTGTCTCCAGATCTTTTAAAGTATATACTTAAGTATATCAACACAAGGTTCACTGCCCAGTCTAAAAATAAAAAAAAAAAAAACTGTTTTTAAAAAAATGTTTTCGAGAAAATATAGCAGGTAAATCAAATTTATTACTTCCGTTTTGTTAAAAAAATGATACAGGATACAATTTACGTATAAAAAAGTTATCATTATTCGCGTTCTATCGAATTAAGTTATTATTACGTTATTTAAAAATAACGATAGATGTCTTTACATGAAATTTTTAATGAACAAAACTGAACACGAAACCAGTTTTAGCGGTATATTTGCATTCAGAACGGTTTCCGTATTTAAATATATCACTTTTGAAAAAATAGCATTTCTCATAAAATTTTTTACGAACTCCGATTGAGTAAGAAAATATGAGCCTGTCGAAAAACATTTCGAAAGAAAAATGCAAAGAAAAAAATATCAAAAGAAGGATGAAATAGTGGTAAAACAATGTACAATGAACAAGATTTCGCAATCAACACATATACCTATTACAATGAAATTTAGTTTCTAACTGGAGTAAGGAATTAAAAAAAAATTAGAAGAAATCCTTCGTAAATAATTGAGCCCATGAGCCATGGATAGTAAAAAAAAACATTAAATTTTTACTTTAAAATTTTTTAAAAAGTTCTCCTAGTTGGTGGCGTTTAGTAGACTTAAGATCAAAATTTACATTAGTCTGATATGCTTGGACTTGTACAATATTCCTTAAATAATTTTAAGAAATGTTTTTTAAGCAATAAGCTTTAAGAGTACTTTTAAGATTAGAATATAATTTGAGAACAATATGTTTCACAATGCTCAGAGGAATTGTATTGCCCCGATTTCTTTCAGTATTTTACTGTTTGAACGAAGTAATTGGGTGGATATGAATGGATAGATTATTTAAGTAAGTTTATGTGTTCTTATGCAATCATTAGCATGCACTAAGTTTCCCATGTGATTCAATAAATGTTCAGTCCATCAATGAATGATTTCATTGTGAGAGAGTTCAAGATAGTATCAATAATTATGTTGATTGATATTTGTTTCATCATCATCCTTTTAGGGTTCACTTGATGAAAGTATTGGTGCAATTGGTCTCCCACAACAGATTTTTGACAGACGTGAATATAAATTTGGTAAAGGGAACTGGAGAAACCGCCTCTCTTTTGTGTCTAGTTGCATACTAAAAATACAGATGAAATTTATGAAAAAGAAAGTTCAGCAAAGAAGCTTTGAACTACTTGGAGGTGTATGAAGAGTAGTTCCGATGACGATTAAATTTATTTTAAAACTACTTTAAAAAATGTGTAAAGAGTAATAAATTAAGAATTGTTAAAAGTATCAGAATTGTGTTCTGAAATTAACGTTCAGTTGTCCCCAGGTGAAAGGTGGGGTCATATCTGTATGGGAAAAATGTAAAAATAATTCTCGTTATTTTGTTCAAAGAAGAAGAGAATATCTACGAAAATGTGGAAAATTTCCGCATTCAACCACTCCCATAGCCTCAGGGGATAGAGAGTTTGAAGATGAACCATATTTGTTTCAATTAATTAATAACATTTCAGACAAATGTTATAAGGTTGATTTATCTTTAAATACATTTGAAACAAACAAACAAACAAAAAAAAAAAAAAAAGAAATGTAAGTACAGTTTTCTTATTTCAACTTTTTACAAATAACAAAATAATGACATTTATGTGTCTAAATTTCAAAAATTGCCGAACCATTCCTTTGCTATACTGATTGGCAAAACATTTTCAGTAGAAAAGAGTAATACAAAAATTCGAGATACAAAATTAATAATACAAAAATTCGAGACTTAAAGCGGTTAGAAAAAAACAACCATTTTTTTATGCATTAATTATCATATTTACGAACCAAAATATTTGTCAGTAACAGAAGTGCTGACAAAATAGCATCCAATTCAAAATAGGTTCATCTGTTAGTAAGGTCAGATAAAGAACGTATATTTCGTAGCAATAAATATATTTAAAGAAACAAAGAATTATGTTTCCTTAGACTTAATGTCCTATATTTATACACACAAAAGTCATAATGTTCTTTAAGAAAAAAGGATACTTAAAATCGTTTTTTACTACACATATTTCAGTGATTAAAATTCTCATGATAAACACAGATAAACCATGTTTAATCCGAAGTCCAAATTTCGCTACTTCGCGCAATTTACAACAACTACATTAAATGTAAATTTTCTTTATGGAAAGCCGTTTCTTAGCTACAGCAGATATTTCTTTATACTCTTCATTACAAGACGTGATATTAAAGCCAACATAACTGTTAAATAAAATATTCTTTTTTCCGCTTCACGCGTTGAGTTTTATTTTCTCCTTGCTGCTCTCGTATTATAGCGCATACATCCATACACGTAGGATTTGTTTATTCTGTATGTTTATCTACTTCAGCTTCAAAACTGGGCTGCTTAATTATTTCTGAAGCGAAAATACAGTGGAGAGAAATCATGCTGTGTCTTATATTTAATGACTGATTTATAGCGAAAACTCCAAATTTCCAAGATATCGTAACCTTTATCTCGAAACCTTTTATCATTTACAGCTCCTCCACAGCCTGACTGTCCAGTTTCGATTGTCCACACAGAAGAGTTAATGCATCGTATAATATTTCGGAATGTTAGTTGAATAAGTCAAAAAACTAGGAATAATCACAAACACAAATGATGAAGGTAATACATCTGTTTATAAACTGATATGAGTTATGGCATGTTAATTACGTAAAACCCTTTACACCTATATCCATCCTAAACCAAGCAATCTCTCTCTGTACACTGAAAAAGTTCTACATTATTGGATCCAGTATTAAAAGAATACATTGCACAAAACTTTTTTTATTTATTCAGAGATTTACAGATACCTAAGAAATTCATCTTTAAAATAATTGTGATGTTAACTAGTACGTGAAGCTTTCACGAAAAAAATCTTACCGTCGAATAAAGGAGCCTTAATTCGATAAATTATTATTATACACGTTAGATATATCTTCGCTTTAATCAAATCCTGATCAAATTTGAAGAAAAAAGTACATCACAGTATACTCACAGTGCATTGAATAGGAATTTCAAGTAAGCCAAATTAAGCCAGAATTCAGTAAGGTATCCTATGGTATTCCACATTGAAGAGGTAATGCATCCAACAATATTCAAGAAGAGGAATTGTATGACACAAAACAACTAGGGATAATCACAAACACAAATGATGAAGGTAATAAAGAGTGTTTTTTTCCAGGTATAGAAGTTTAAGTTGGCATTACTTTCCAAGATGGCGACCGATTTAACAGCTGTCAAGTGATTTATTCTCAGTTTGGTTTGGCAATTCATCAAAACGATCATCAAGCAAGGCGTAGATTCGTCGAATGGGCCCAAAACGAGATTGCCGTTGTATCCCGATTTTCATAAGCGAATTTTGTTTAGCGATGAAGCGCACTTCTGGTTGAATGGCTACTAGACTATTTTTTGTGGGGCTATGTAAAGTCATTGGTCTATGCGGATAAGCCACAAACGCTTGACTATTTGGAAGACAACCTTCGCCGTGTTATTGCCGAACATCTGGGAATCCAGAATAAAAAGAAAAAATTTCATGGAAATGTCCGGGATTTGGAGGTTTACAAGTGCCCATTTCGAAAAAAAAATATTCTATTCAGGTACAGGGAAGGATGTAAATAAGTTTATATTTAGTATGCTTTGTAAGTATGTATCCAATATTTTAATAAGATGATGCATATACTTTAAGACATTTACTGAGATTGATTTGAAATTATTAGAATATAATTCTTATGGATGTACACAAAGAAATTGCATTTGTTGTTAATTTTCCTAGTTTATCTTATTGAGTGTTTCTAATCAACTTCACACATAATGTAGAAATGGCCGGGAATGGAGTGTTGTATAGATGGAATTCATAACGAAGGCATCTCAAAGTATACTGTATGAATCACTTATTTATTCAAACTATCACAGAAGTATTTTTAGAAAACTCTTTTGAAACACTAATGCATTTTCAAATGTTTCATGTATAGATACGTAACAAGCAAGCGCAAATACGGTAGATCTCAAAATCTAACTCGGATAGGGTGAACTGAAAATGTTTCTACTTCAAGTTTTAATCAAAAAAATTCAAAAAGTGAATCAAAGTCTCGGACACTTTCCATTTAATTCAGCGTGTTGGTTTTGAAGCATCACGTAAAAAAAGTTATAAACTTAAGATGCAGTAAATAGGTTTCCGACTAAATAACAACGTATATTTTAAGAAAGAAATAATTAAGAAACGAAAGAGCCATTAAAGTTCAAACCTTTTGAAAGTATCATAGTGCAGCAACATTTTGCTCCATCTTCCTTTTGTAATAAGTTGACCTGATTGGATTTCTAAAGAGAAGAAAACTTTGAAAGAAAAAATCCTTGAAAATCTCATTTTTCATGTAAATTAAATAAGGAAACAGACAAAACCCACCATTGTAACTAGTTAAAGATAAACTGTAGTTTTAAAACACATATGTCTTAAAATAATAGAAATATCAGACATTCATATATTTATATTTCACATCGGTAGAATTATGTATCAAAAATGATTAAAATAACAGTCATAAATCTTTATTAGTGGAGCTCAATAAATCAAAATACAATACAGGATTCAGCTACATGCAAAACCATCCGACGAGAAATCGATTTTTTTTTTGAAGATGGGAAATTTAGATGTAAATCGTCAGAAAAAGTACATCGTGTATTGCTAATAGTACCACCAACTAGCGTAGATGCCGAAAGAGTATTTTCGATATCTGATAATTATTGCACATAATTACGTTTCAGGCTTAATGATAGTACAATTAATGATTTATGTTTTTAAGATCACATTTCAAACATATATTTGTAATAGTATCACAGACTGAATAGTGTGATATTTACACTCTTTTTGTGCTTTAAAAAAATAAGATTTTCCTTTACTTTTTTGTGATTCTTTATAAACGATTATAATTTTTTGTGATAATTACACTCTCTAATAAAACTGGTAAATAAAACAAAGAAACACCTGTATTTTTTTCATTTCCTAAGACTTCTACAACTGATATTAAAATCGACATCCCGGTATTAAGATCTAAAAAATACCGAATATGGTATTGAACTTTTGGTCCGATATTGCAATCCCTAAACCGAACACTTTAGTTTCAAGGCAACATTACTTCGTTCCAGAAAATATATGGGGTTCCTCAAATTTTTATGACAGTATTTAACAAAGAATATTTCGCAGATATCTAATCACAAATATAAAAATATCAATATACCGCCTGATTTAAATTACTAGAAAATACCAAAGGTATAATTCTACTCTAAATTCTGAAATAGTTTAATGAAAAAAGAATTTTTGGTGCGTTTATTAAATGTCAAAGATTTCTCACCTAAAATACATCACACTTGACAAGGCAGCGTTTCTGATTATTATTCACAATCTTATACCAAAAAAGAAAATAGGAGCAACTGAAGACCCTATTCAGTAATATAAGTGCAAGACAATAATAATATTAAACATAGTAGAAAGAACGTCTAAGTAATATATGCAAAAATTCGTCTGATATACAAACTTTCCGACGAACATGATAATGAAGTTCAGGTTCTAACTAGAGTAATGAATTGAAGAAAAATTATAAAAATACTAAGAAAATAATGCCAGTTGCAGTTACTAGTGAAAAGTTTACTTGAATATCACTATTCACATTCCGCGACCTTATATCAACAAAGATATATTAGTAAGATTTTGGTTAAGATGTCATGCAATAAAAACACACACAAGACATGTAAACAGTAAAATAGTCATGAGTTTCTTTCTAAATACAGTTACCTATCGTAACAAATGATTTAAGAAAATGTTTCTAAAATAACATGAAGAATCATATCTTAAAATCCTTGGAATTAAAGGATTTTTTACGTTTTAGAAAAATAAAGGACTTAAAACCCCCATTCAGCATAACAGTCCAAAAGTACTCCTGTACTGTATAGTTCCTAGTTTAAACAATGCTGTTCAATCGTTAGTCTGTTGTATTTGAAATTATATGAAAAGAGAATCCTGCAAATCTTGCATATGACTAAGTAATGTTTATGCTCAAATAATTGTTTTTCAGGAAAGAGTATACCACGGATGAAAATGTAATCTTCTGCGTATTTAACGAAAGAGCTTTGCTACGTATACGAGAACTTCGAACTATTTAAGTTAAAGGAGTTTTTTCCCGACAGAAGTATATGTTCATTTAAACTTATATAACGCCATGCTTTAAAAAAATGAAGCCGTAAATCATTCAGTATATAGAAACGATATGGTTTGTAGAAAAATACTCATAAAATTCAGGAATCCCTCGAAGAAGGCCATTTAGGTATATGTTTTTTTCAATTTATGATTAACAAAAACAAGTAGCAAATAGGTATAATCTTTTTAAATTCATAAATACTACAAAATAAAAAACCGTGAATGATGCGGCAGCAGGATACAACTGAGGCTCCGTTATTTTTAAAGAAGTTTTTAAAAACAAGATAAAAAATGTATGAATAATCGTCGACATTTCTCACTTTTATTTGAGACCAACCTTTTGAAATCAGATATGAACGACTGTAGATTAAAAGAAATTGTAAAACACTCTTAATCATAATTTTACATTGGTAATTGAAAAAATGTGAAAAACCAACTTGGCTGTACCGGAATATTTGGTCTTTTTAAATATTTTTTTTTGAATTAATTTTACATATATTATGGAAAAAGCTTGCGGTTGAATATTATACTGACGGAATTGACTGCAAAGACATTTTAAAGTATATTTTGTGAACCATTTTTTTTTCATTTGCCTAACTGTAACAGAACAGTTTTCAAAAACTCTTGAAACATTACTGCACGCATAAATATTTCAACATTAATGCACGTTCAAATATTTCATGTATCAAATAACACGTAACAAGCAAGCAAACGTACACCAGATAACAGAATCTAAATAGAATTATTGGAATTTCAAATGTTTTTTAATATGTTTTATTCTAAAGAAAATTTAGATACCGAATCAACATCCCAGACACTTCCCATTTAAATCTGCGAGTTAATATTTAAGCATCATGTAAAAATGTCCGAACGCTAAGTTTCAGTTATTTTTTTCCGATTAAATAACAACGTATTTAACCCCTAATACAATCCCTTAGACAATGAAAAACGAAAGAATCTCTCAAATGTAAGTCCTTCAAAGGCGTGATATTTTCGTTTTTATATTTCATCAAAATCGAGCACACCTTACCATCCACTAAAAGTGAACAGGAGCACACTGTGGTAATTGTATCAGTATAAAATTGCAAATACTCGGACATGTTTTTCTACATTTGAAGCAATTGAAAGTTAAATGTATATTAAATAAACATTTGCTTTTAAGAACTGTCTTCTTGTTGGATTACGAAGGAGGAGAAATCTTTCAAAGAAAAATCCTTGAAAATCTCTTTTTTGTCTTGAACCAAAATGGAAAACAGACAAAATCCACTATTTAATCTAATTAAAGATGAGAAGTCATTTTAATATGAATAACCTCTTGTAACAACAAAAATATCGCAAGTTCATATATTTATGTTTGGAATACATAAATCATATGATGTCTGAAATAACAAAGACATAAATCTTTAACATTAGTGTAAATCAAAGAAATAACCATAGAGAAATGCCAAAAAGAGATTTCAAACACTCTTTTTGCTTAATATACTGATGAAATAAATTAAATAATCTATAAAAAACACCTTTTTCCGTAGATGTTGATGGAAAGAGCGGGAGTCTTCCTTTATGAAAGAATTTGTCTCCAGATCTTTTAAAGTATATACTTAAGTATATCAACACAAGGTTCACTGCCCAGTCTAAAAATAAAAAAAAAAACTGTTTTTAAAAATTGTTTTCGAGAAAATATAGCAGGTAAATCAAATTTATTACTTCCGTTTTGTTAAAAAAATGATACAGGATACAATTTACGTATAAAAAAGTTATCATTATTCGCGTTCTATCGAATTAAGTTATTATTACGTTATTTAAAAATAACGATAGATGTCTTTACATGAAATTTTTAATGAACAAAACTGAACACGAAACCAGTTTTAGCGGTATATTTGCATTCAGAACGGTTTCCGTATTTAAATATATCACTTTTGAAAAAATAGCATTTCTCATAAAATTTTTTACGAACTCCGATTGAGTAAGAAAATATGAGCCTGTCGAAAAACATTTCGAAAGAAAAATGCAAAGAAAAAAATATCAAAAGAAGGATGAAATAGTGGTAAAACAATGTACAATGAACAAGATTTCGCAATCAACACATATACCTATTACAATGAAATTTAGTTTCTAACTGGAGTAAGGAATTAAAAAAAATTAGAAGAAATCCTTCGTAAATAATTTGAGCCCATGAGCCATGGATAGTAAAAAAAAACATTAAATTTTTACTTTAAAATTTTTTAAAAAGTTCTCCTAGTTGGTGGCGTTTAGTAGACTTAAGATCAAAATTTACATTAGTCTGATATGCTTGGACTTGTACAATATTCCTTAAATAATTTTAAGAAATGTTTTTTAAGCAATAAGCTTTAAGAGTACTTTTAAGATTAGAATATAATTTGAGAACAATATGTTTCACAATGCTCAGAGGAATTGTATTGCCCCGATTTCTTTCAGTATTTTACTGTTTGAACGAAGTAATTGGGTGGATATGAATGGATAGATTATTTAAGTAAGTTTATGTGTTCTTATGCAATCATTAGCATGCACTAAGTTTCCCATGTGATTCAATAAATGTTCAGTCCATCAATGAATGATTTCATTGTGAGAGAGTTCAAGATAGTATCAATAATTATGTTGATTGATATTTGTTTCATCATCATCCTTTTAGGGTTCACTTGATGAAAGTATTGGTGCAATTGGTCTCCCACAACAGATTTTTGACAGACGTGAATATAAATTTGGTAAAGGGAACTGGAGAAACCGCCTCTCTTTTGTGTCTAGTTGCATACTAAAAATACAGATGAAATTTATGAAAAAGAAAGTTCAGCAAAGAAGCTTTGAACTACTTGGAGGTGTATGAAGAGTAGTTCCGATGACGATTAAATTTATTTTAAAACTACTTTAAAAAATGTGTAAAGAGTAATAAATTAAGAATTGTTAAAAGTATCAGAATTGTGTTCTGAAATTAACGTTCAGTTGTCCCCAGGTGAAAGGTGGGGTCATATCTGTATGGGAAAAATGTAAAAATAATTCTCGTTATTTTGTTCAAAGAAGAAGAGAATATCTACGAAAATGTGGAAAATTTCCGCATTCAACCACTCCCATAGCCTCAGGGGATAGAGAGTTTGAAGATGAACCATATTTGTTTCAATTAATTAATAACATTTCAGACAAATGTTATAAGGTTGATTTATCTTTAAATACATTTGAAACAAACAAACAAACAAAAAAAAAAAGAAATGTAAGTACAGTTTTCTTATTTCAACTTTTTACAAATAACAAAATAATGACATTTATGTGTCTAAATTTCAAAAATTGCCGAACCATTCCTTTGCTATACTGATTGGCAAAACATTTTCAGTAGAAAAGAGTAATACAAAAATTCGAGATACAAAATTAATAATACAAAAATTCGAGATACAAAATTAATAATACAAAAATTCGAGATTTAAAGCGGTTAGAAAAAAACAGCCATTTTTTTATGCATTAATTATCATATTTACGAACCAAAATATTTGTCAGTAACAGAAGTGCTGACAAAATAGCATCCAATTCAAAATAGGTTCATCTGTTAGTAAGGTCAGATAAAGAACGTATATTTCGTAGCAATAAATATATTTAAAGAAACAAAGAATTATGTTTCCTTAGACTTAATGTCCTATATTTATACACACAAAAGTCATAATGTTCTTTAAGAAAAAAGGATACTTAAAATCGTTTTTTACTACACATATTTCAGTGATTAAAATTCTCATGATAAACACAGATAAACCATGTTTAATCCGAAGTCCAAATTTCGCTACTTCGCGCAATTTACAACAACTACATTAAATGTAAATTTTCTTTATGGAAAGCCGTTTCTTAGCTACAGCAGATATTTCTTTATACTCTTCATTACAAGACGTGATATTAAAGCCAACATAACTGTTAAATAAAATATTCTTTTTTTCCGCTTCACGCGTTGAGTTTTATTTTCTCCTTGCTGCTCTCGTATTATAGCGCATACATCCATACACGTAGGATTTGTTTATTCTGTATGTTTATCTACTTCAGCTTCAAAACTGGGCTGCTTAATTATTTCTGAAGCGAAAATACAGTGGAGAGAAATCATGCTGTGTCTTATATTTAATGACTGATTTATAGCGAAAACTCCAAATTTCCAAGATATCGTAACCTTTATCTCGAAACCTTTTATCATTTACAGCTCCTCCACAGCCTGACTGTCCAGTTTCGATTGTCCACACAGAAGAGTTAATGCATCGTATAATATTTCGGAATGTTAGTTGAATAAGTCAAAAAACTAGGAATAATCACAAACACAAATGATGAAGGTAATACATCTGTTTATAAACTGATATGAGTTATGGCATGTTAATTACGTAAAACCCTTTACACCTATATCCATCCTAAACCAAGCAATCTCTCTCTGTACACTGAAAAAGTTCTACATTATTGGATCCAGTATTAAAAGAATACATTGCACAAAACTTTTTTTATTTATTCAGAGATTTACAGATACCTAAGAAATTCATCTTTAAAATAATTGTGATGTTAACTAGTACGTGAAGCTTTCACGAAAAAAATCTTACCGTCGAATAAAGGAGCCTTAATTCGATAAATTATTATTATACACGTTAGATATATCTTCGCTTTAATCAAATCCTGATCAAATTTGAAGAAAAAAGTACATCACAGTATACTCACAGTGCATTGAATAGGAATTTCAAGTAAGCCAAATTAAGCCAGAATTCAGTAAGGTATCCTATGGTATTCCACATTGAAGAGGTAATGCATCCAACAATATTCAAGAAGAGGAATTGTATGACACAAAAAAACTAGGGATAATCACAAACACAAATGATGAAGGTAATAAAGAGTGTTTTTTTTCCAGGTATAGAAGTTTAAGTTGGCATTACTTTCCAAGATGGCGACCGATTTAACAGCTGTCAAGTGATTTATTCTCAGTTTGGTTTGGCAATTCATCAAAACGATCATCAAGCAAGGCGTAGATTCGTCGAATGGGCCCAAAACGAGATTGCCGTTGTATCCCGATTTTCATAAGCGAATTTTGTTTAGCGATGAAGCGCACTTCTGGTTGAATGGCTACGTCAACAAACACAACTGCGGCATTTGGAGTGAAGCTAATAAACAAGTGTATGTCGAAGCATCGTTACATCCAGAAAAACTGACTGTTTGGTGCGCTTTATGGGCTGGTGGAATCCTTCTTCAAAAACGATGAAGACCACAACGTTACAGTCAATGGTGATCGGTATAGAGCCATGATTACTAACTTTTTCATTCCTGAATTGAACAATCATGATGTCCAGGAGCTGTGGTTCCAACAAGACGGCGCAACATGTCACACAGCTCGTGCCAGAATCGATTTATTGAAAGACACGTTTGGTGACCGCCTAATTTCACGTTTTGGACCTGTGAATAGGCCTCCAAGATCTTGTGATTACACCGCTAGACTATTTTTTGTGGGGCTATGTAAAGTCATTGGTCTATGCGGATAAGCCACAAACGCTTGACCATTTGGAAGACAACCTTCGCCGTGTTATTGCCGATTACGGCCACAAATGTTGAAAAAAGTCATCGAAAATTGGACGTCCAGATTGGACTACATCCGAGCCAGCCGTGGCAGTCCTATGCCAGAAATCATATTTAAAATATAATGCCACAAGATTATCTTTCGAATAAAAAAAATTCATGTCAATCGAATTATACATCGTTGTTTTATTGCAATTTAAAGTTCTATACCTCTAAAAAACACCCTTTACATTTCTTTATAAACTGGTATGAGTCATGACAATGAAGTGATACCTGAAAGATCACAACCCCATGTTAATTACATTTTCACGCGCACGTGTACCTTAGACCTGGACATCTGTACATTGAAACAATTCTACAATATTGGATCGAGTATTTAAAGTTCAACAAATTCATTTATTCAGAGTTTTACAGATACCTAAGATTAATCTTTAAAAATAATTGTGATTTTAATTAGTATTTGCAGTTTTCTCGAAATAAATCTCGCCACCGTATCAATAAGAATTAAATTGATAAGTTATTAGTATACACGTTAGATATAATTTAGCTTTAAGCAAATCTTCATAAAATTTGAAGGTGAAACCACAATACACAATAAAGTGTTCAAGTACCTACCAAATAAGCGTATTTCATAAATGCATTAACTCATAGAACGAAACTTTCATTTTATCTAATATTTAACTCTAAATTACATCAGCTTTTGACGTTGATAATTTTGTTATCAAGAGCCTTAAAAACTTCCGAACACCTTAGTACAAAACAACAATAATTAATCATTTTTAATATACTCGGGAAAATACTTTACAAATGATATTTTCTGTTGTTTTCTTGAATTTGAGAGACAAATATACATCTAAATTTCAGATTTTGACAAGAAGTTCTTGCAAACAGTACATAGAACTGTAATTCCTTGCAAACAACATAGAATTGCTGAGGGATCGAATCAATAATAAATATTCATCAACAAGAATTGTAGTTGAAAATTCGAATCAATCAAAGTGGTATCGTAAAATATGCAACCACAGATCCTCGGATTAAGCTTGAATCCCTTTACAATATTACATATCGTCCCTCTCATGATATTCTGTAGTACAGTATTTGTAAAGAGTTCAACACATCTAAAATGTCTTAAGAACTCCTCTTGTGGCTGTCAACCGCAAATACAAAGATATAATTAAGACTTTTATCAATAGATTTGATAGCAGGTGATTTAAACTCCTAAAAACGAGGTAACTTAAATAAGTTATATTCGTCTTTAGAAATCCATTTACACAAAAACATTAGAATTAAAATCATAACCAGCATAATTAATATTGTCTAATGTATTGGTTAATTTGCACTTTGATATATTAAGACAGAAGCTATATCTTCGGTGATGAACAAACAACAATAGTGCACGTAAATTTGACCCATCTTCCGCTTTAGGTATCTCTTAGTAACCTGACCTCTCTTAGTAATCTGACCTGCTCCATTTTCCTAAGATTTACAGCGAGTTTCGCATCTTAAAATGAGAAAGAAAGTATAATCGCTTTCATTTTAACACGGTTTTATATGTTTCACTTGTATGTAATGGAATCTTTGAATTCGATTTTACCCACTTTACAAGGTCAGATTAATTCGAAATTTTGCATACTTGCAAGGACCCGTGACAATAGAATAATTTCCTAATTTTGTTCCATTGTCCTGGTCAGGATTTTAATAATTGATTTACGAAATTTGGTGACTAATTCATTATATCGTTTCTCGATTTGGCGACTAATTCATTATATCGTTTCTAGATTTGGCGACTAATTTATTATATCGTTTCTAGATTTGTCGACTAGTTGCATAAACCATTTTCAGATTTGGGGACAAATTTCATGTACCATTTCTAGTTTTGGCGACTAAATCCAGATTTAGCAACTAAAAGATTAATGTGCAACCCTAAAACCGCAAAATAGGTTTCTGGTTAGTAAACAATAAAACAAAAAGAGTGTTCTTTATGTGAAAAAAGGTAGGGTGCGTAGTTATTCTGAAGATGGAAATAAAAAAAATTTATCTTTATATATAAAGCAATACGTTTAGAAGTGATGATATGAATTAACTTTATAGAAATACGTTTAAAAGATGATAAATTCATGCTTTAACTGCTAAATATATTTTTTATTTTGGTAAAGCAATACGTTTGGAAGTGATGAACGAATTACCATTATAACAATGCGTTTAAAAGGTTATAATACGATTGACATTTAATATTTCTTCTTCACACACTTTTATTAGTTATACCTGTATCTATAGGGACGAAATCTTTGAAATATAACGATATGGGACATCCGAGGGGGCCTCGGGTAAGTCCCATATCGTTATATTTCGTTATTCCCATATCGTTTATTATTAACGGAGAAAATAATTACTCTTCAGATTAATTAATTAATTTCCATTGAAGAGCAAGACTAATTCCAGCATCCACATAATTCTGGCCCCAAATATCAAACTCAAGGATAAATTCAACAAAAGATAAATGATAGTTTTAAAAAATAAAAAAACAGGCTTTAATCGTAAATCGAACTAAGAAAATGAAAAATAAATTATAGTTTGTAAAAAAAAAAAAAAAAAAAAAAAACTAAAAACAGGTTTTTACAGTGAATCAAATAAAAAAATAAAAAAAGAATTTCTTAATATAAGAAGAAAATGATTAACGATTACGGAATTTACAATTGGTCACGTATTTTTTGTGTTTCTTAACTCTTCTCGTGATGGAAACAACTCGTAGTATCATTGTTTCAGTCTCCAGACCGTTGAATAGATTTGATTAGTAATGACACAGAATAAAAAAAGTAAACCAACGCAAGTTATACTTGATTATCGCTTATGAGCAATCTGTTCAATTTAAAGTGGATGGAATCAACGACTTTATCTTGTTACATATTTCAACAATTTTCAAAAAACGAAATCAATACTTAAAAATAAGACTACTATTTTAAAAGTCCAGAGGAGAGCCTTGGAATTCTAAGAGTCATATGTTTATTACATAAGTATTCACAAGTGCCCAGGTACTCTTTTTCTTTCTTCCTGTAATGAAGCTACGTATCTTCGGGAAAAAATTGTTGGAAGTATAATTATTTCAGTCTGCAGACCATTGATTTGTATATTTTAATAACATTAAATAAAAAAGAGAACCAACGCACATTATACTTGATTATTGCATTATAGCCAAAGTCCAGTATGGACAGAAAGGTTAACCTGATAAATTAACCTGATTGGATTACGAAGGAGAAATCTTTGAAAGAAGGTGTAGGAAATACGACTTATATAAAGTGTCAATTATATCTACGTACGCTTTTCCCATTTACATATACATGAAGAAGTTTTTTCATTGGCTACTTTCATTAAATGATAAACTAAACGAAAAATATTAATTTAGGATCGTTTATAGTTACAAGAAACTGAATGTTTGAAATAAAACCTTCAATATACATCCAGAATCGAAGGAAGAACAGGCGGAGTTCTTTGTCTTCTACTTTTATTAGATAAAGGTACCAGGTATTCTTTGTTTTCTGCAATGAAGCTATTTATCTTCGTGAAGAAGTATTTTGCAGTATCATTGGTTAAATTTTTAGACCCTTGATTTTATTTGTTTATAAATAACACATTAAATCAAAGAAGAGCACCAACGCAAAATATAATTGTTTATTTCATAGTGAACAATCTCCTCTATATAACCGGAATGTAATCGCACGATTTTACTTCGGAGGATATTTCAAGAGTTTCCAAGACGAAATAAATATTTAAAAAGTTGACTACTACTCTAAACGTCCAGAATGGAAGAAACAAATGAGAAGAAATCAAGAAGAATCTGAAAAAGGAATCAATATTTAAAAAAAATGAATTGCTCATTAAATCCTCCTCTAAATATACAGAACAGAAGTAACGACAAGCAATGTTCTTTGTCTTCAATTTTTATTATATTACGGAATTCACAAGTAGCCAGGTAATCTTTTTTTTCTATCCTCGTGAAAGAAATACTTAGCAGAATCATTGATTCAGTCTCCAGACCGCTGATTTGATTTGTTTACTAATAACATATTAGGGGAAAAAAGTGATCCAACGCAAAATATACGTTACTTTACGTTATGAACAATATTTTCTATATAACGGGAATAGAATCGCCAATTTTATTTCGGAAGATATTTCAACTGTTTTCAAGATGAAACCAATACTTAAAAAATGACTACTACTATTTAAGTCCGAAATGGAAGGAAAATGACATGTTTGTTTTCTAAGAGCCGTATGTTTATTAGATAAGTACGGAATTCACAAGAGTATCCAAGTATTCTTTATTTTATGCAATGAAGCTAACAATCTTCGTGAAAAAAATTTACTTGGCTGTATCATATTTTCAGTCACCGTACGATTTGTTTGATTTATTTAGTAAGTTCGGAATGGAAGGAAGAAAGGTTGCCTTTTTTTTCTTATAAGAGCCGTATGTTTATTAAAGAAGCATGGAATTCACAAGTGCCCATGTATTCTTTGTTTTCTGCAATGAAACTAACAATCTTCGTGAAAAAAATGTACTTGACAGTACCATACCAGTCTCCATACGATTGGAATGAAGAAGTGCCCAGGTATTCTTTGTTCTACCTATCTTCGTGAAGAAAAATATACTTAGCAGCATCATAGTTTCAGTCTTTATACGATTGGTTTGATTTATTTAGGAAGCTCCGAATGGAAAGAAGAAAGGTTGCCTTTCTTTTGTCTTCTAAGAAACACGGAATGCAGAAGTACCCAGGTATTCATTGTTTTCTGCAATGAAGAAAAATATACTTGGCAGTACCATAGTGTCAGTCTCCATAAGATTGGTTTGATTTAATAAGAATCTCGGAATGGAAAGAAGAAAAGTTGCCTTTCTTTTGTCTTTTAAGAGCCGTATGTTTATTAGAGAAACACGGAATGCAGAAGTGCCGAGGTATTCATTGTCTTCTGCAATGAAGAAAATATACTTGGCAGTACCATAGTTTCAGACTTCATACGATTGGTTTGTTTTATTTAGTGAGTCCGGAATGAAAGGAAAAAAAAAGATTCCTTTTTTTGTCTTCTAAGAGCTGTTTATTTATTTGAGAAGCACTTAATTCACAAGTGTCCAGATATTCTTTGTTTTCTGCAATGAAGCTAACTATCTTCGTGAAAAAGATGTACTTGACCGTATCATAGTTTCAGTCTCCATACCGTTACTTTGATTAATATATTGAGTCAAAAGTGGGCGGAAAAAAATGCACTTTCTTTAGTCTTTTATGACCTATGTTTATTAGATAAGTGCGGAATTCACAAGTGTCCAGGTATTCTTTCTTTTCTGCAATGAAGCTAACTCTCCTCGTGAAAAAATTCTTTGTAGTATCATTGTTTCATTCTCCAGATTGTTGATTTGATTTGTTTATTAATAACATATTAGAACAGAAAAAAGAGAACCAACGCAAAGTATACTTGACTTTTGCATTATGAACAATCTTCTCTATATAATAGAAATGGAATCACACGATTTTATTTCGGAAGATATTTCAACAATTTTTGAAGATGAAATCTGTATTTAAAAAGTTGACACTACTACTATAAACACCCAGAATGGAAGGGACAACAGATGCCTTTCTTTGTCTTCTAAGAGCCATAACACTTTCCTAGCTTATATTTCAAATATTTATTTATCAAGTGCAGGATAGCATCAACGTATTTTTATTATATTCTTGACAAATCAATATTGTTTAAAATTTGTACGTTGTCTTAGTCTAAAACAGGGGTACTGAACTTTTTTTTCTGCTGGGCCGCATACATATGTCAATTATTTCACACGGGCCGCAACATGAAGGTAGATGGGGGAGGGAGAAAAATGCTTTAAGATCAAGATGGTACTGGAAATTTAAAGTGTGGAAAATTGATCAAAATATTTGTTTTGCTTCTTTTAACTATATATTTTTATTTTTGTCACTAACACTAAATTAGAAGCATTTAAGAAACACTCCTCCACAAGTTCTGTATGAATAAACAGTTTCATATGATTACCAATAATATAACAAACTTCATAGGATGTCTTTGTTATCTCTCTGCGATATTTCCACTAACAAAACACTTTGTTACTGATGCAAAAATTATTCAAGAAAGCCTATTTATCACCCCTTGAAAGAGATCTTCGAGGAAAAGTGTCACTGAATGATTCCTGTTTATTGATATTTTTTAAATACAGCACTTTCGTGACAAATCAAACAATTACTGATTCATGTTTGTTTTTCACTACAATTGAAACGATATATTTTCTTCTAATATTTTTCCCTTGGATTATATGAAAGATAGTTAGAAAATGGTTCTACCCATATAATTGTTGCTACTCTACTGTTGTCTGTTATTGCTAACCATAACCGTTCCAAATAGAAAAAAAGAATATCAATACGTACCCGTACGGCACTGAACAGTAAAAAACAAAATTAATTTATTTGATTTCTTGACAAAAAATTTCTCACCAAATATTTAACAGTGTTCTTAAGCAAGTAAAATTCTCAGAGCAATGGGTCGTGGGAGGGCCACTTTAAAAGGCTCGGTGGACCATATGCGGCCCGCGGGTTGAGTATCGTTGCTCTAAAACCATTAAACAAACATGAGTAGACTTTTACTCCCTAAGAAAGGAGATTTTCAAAATACAATATTACTGAAATAATTTGATTTTCTACTTTTTTACAGCGTAAGCTGTTGCCATATATTAACTGTTTTAAAATATAGGTTTACGGTGGCAAACAAATAATTCGTTCTTACTAACAACTTATCCGTTCAGAAAGTAGAAAGTAGAAAGTATAGGGCTGCAGTTTTGAATTTAAGTTTTTAATTGCTGGAGATCTTTGCGTTCCCTTTGCCCACACTTCTCCCATATGGAGGAGATTGATGGCCTAGGGATACCTCTGCGTTCTCTTTGGCCCACGCTTCACTGTAGACGGGTGGCAGGAGTGAGTGCGCTCCTGTCAATCGGCTGGTGGTACCTCTCTTTTGTGTCCCCGAAAAGACACTGCTGTAGGGTTAGTGCTGCCGATAAGGGGTGTCGGGTTTACCCGTTGGATCCCCGCACTGATGCTGTAGCATTATATTCTGGGTGTACTCCCGGTAAGCTCCATGCCTGGTTTTTGCCAGATGACCGGCAAACTGCCTCCCTTGTTGGACTCCGTGGTGGGTGGAGGCACGTCAGAACGAAGATGTTTACGCATATATATGGATCTAATGCTGCTGTGCCCGGGTAAAGGCCTTTATTTACCCAAAAAACCTAACGTCGATCAAATTGTTACAAATGTAAGTTTTTTGTTGTTACCATTACAAAACGTCGAACTTTCTAAAAAATCACCATTTGCCATTCATAAGGCACTTATTGGAATAGGTGGAGAACCCAAATCTGTTAAACTTTTAAGATCCGGGGATCTTCTGATAGAAACTTTGTCCGCCTTACAAACAAAGTCTTTTCTTCTGGCAAACACTTTTTTCGATATTTCCGTAACCATTAGTCCTCACACACAAATCGCTCAATACATCTCGCGGTGTCATTTCTGAACCCGACTTGTTGAGCCCTCCTAAATCAGAAATTTTAAAGGATTTTCTGATCAGGGTGTGATTCAAGTCAGAAGAATTACAATAAAAAAAAGATGCTATCCTTATTCCTACAAAACATTTAATTTTAACTTTCAATAGCCCCAAACTACCGACAACAATAAAAGCCGGCTACCTTAACTGTAAAATTCGCCCGTACATTCGGAATCCTCTGCGCTGTTTCAAGTGCCAGAGTTTCGGAGATTCACAAACTACCTGCCACGGTCAACTAATATGCTCTAGGTATGCATCTGTAGGGCATTCTTCTACAGACTGCAATCAGGAACCGAAATGTATCAACTGCTCACAACCTCATTTATCTGACTCAAGAATTTGTCCAAAGTGGATAACTAAAAAACAAATACATGTAATAAAAACAAATAAAAATATTACTTATCCGGAAGCACGGAAACTAATAATTCCACAACCATCTCAAACTTACGCTCAGGCTGCCAAATCTTCTATTAAAACAATTCTACTCAAACAGATGAAAATATAACAAAAGTAAAATGCCCACCTTTAAATTTACTTCAACCACTCCCTAAACCAGATATATCAATATCCACTCCTGTTATTTCCACATCGTCTTCAACCCAAGCACACCTCTTGCCAGCCACTTCTTCAACAGCAACTGCTATCTCAGATCCTCAACCACCTCCTAATAACACCCTTTCTACCACCAACAATATGTTCACTTCTCTTAAACCTTCATCAACCATGTCCGCTTCCTTATCCAACTCCAGTAATCAAAACCCTTCTGACTCAACAATAATACAGAATTCGAAAAAGAAAACAAAAACTCGGGATAGGAAAAGGAAAAAAGAACTGCTTAAAACAGTAATATGTATTAAAATGGCTCAACATAGACCTCGAAAATCTTCAAATGTAGAATATACAACGGATGAGGAAAACATGATTGTATATGACGAGGAAAATGAAATCGAATCGAATGATGCGGATAAATTCGCCATGAAAGAATGTTATAAGAACAATCCTGAGACTTATTTGCGCGCGGTAACTCCAACACGGTTTAGGAAAAGTAGGTACTAATTTTTTTATTAAAAACATGGATTGTTTAATGGGAAGTGTTTGTTTTTAAACAATGTTTAATCTTTATCAATGCTTTTATTTTAAGATACTGTCTGACTTGGTGGGAAAACCTCCCACAAAACTTTGTCTGCTTTTATTACCTGAAAACAGTTTTATACGTGATTTGAAATTTTATCTTTTTAAAATTGTATTATCAATGTTTTTACATATTTTATCTAATGGTTTAATGTTTTAACAAGTATTTGGCGCAGTTCAACCAGATTTGGCTCTTGCGCCAAACCCCCCACACTCACTCACCCATCCGGTATAGTGGTTAGCGACGCTGACTGCTCTACAATAGGGCTTGGGTTTGAATCCCGGTGAAGACATGGATGTTCGTAAATGTATAGCGCCTTCGCGGCGTGGGGTACTCTAAACAGCCGTTGAGCTGCAAGTACTCTCGTAAGATTAGTGGCGAGGGATGAGAGGTGTGATACCACGACCCTCCCTTAGGGTGTTTTCTCCTCAAAATTGGGGTGGAACGAGCTAAATCATATTGTCACCTGTACGGTGCTCAAGGCTACGGTCAACGCCAGGCGTACATCTAGCATCTTGTCATGATGGATTTCGTGGGTCTCGATCTTACTACGTCAGACAGGTAGTATTAGTAGCAACAACACCAAGGTATTATTTGTTAAAAGTAATATGTATGGCGCTTATAACAGAGGGAGCCATATGTAGAAAATTTAAATTCGTCATACTAAAAGGTGAAAGATGATGTCTGAAAAAATTGGAAGCAGTGGAGGAAAATAAACTTTTTTTCACAAATTTTGGTGAAAAAACTACAATATTGAGGTCTTATAACAGAATCAATCATCTGACTTTTTTTCAACCTGAAACAAATTACGTCTAATTAGACAAGCTTTGTATTTTGAATTATTGTAGAGGGATATTTGTAAAAGATGTTTGCATTATATTGCTACTAAGTACATCAATTTCCTAAAACGGAAATTTTGTGCAAGTCTATTAAAACTTTGAACATATTCGTGAAAAGTTCGCATGTCATAAATAACAAGATGGTTAGTGCCCAAATATAATAAGCAGAGACCATGATGCTTTGGAAACTTATTTCTTTTCTGCTATACATGTCAACAATGGATAAATAATAATTGCTCAGTGCATACGTAAGTTATTGTTGAAAAACAAAGCAAAGAAAAATGCTTGGAATGTTACTTAAAAGTCTCGATAACTCTCTAATAATAAAGTAATCATTCATGCCTATGCCATGTTGGCACTTTGAAAATCAAGTGCATACGTTTATACCAGAGCAAGAGATAGCTACTGATATCTTTAGAGGTTTCCCTCCATAACTTTACGGTAAGTACTATTAAAATACTATCTGAATTGATTAGGAATTATGCAGTCAAAATGGTGGAGTATGATATAACGCTAAAATGTGAGACATGTTAGCGTGTATCATAAGAAATTTGATAGACTATCTAGAGCCATGGAAATGGAGACTGCTGGTAAACAATAGAGAAAATATTCTTGATTTATAGGTGAGACTATTTTTTCTGCAATGGTCAAGGCATCGCATCGTGGCTGGTATATCACGAGTTCGAGTGTGGTACTACTAAAGGTCCGCCGTGTAGGGGTGCGATGCTCGTTAAATCTGTCGAGAGTTCAAACATCCTCACGTTGGTGTGGTAGTTAGGATAGGAGGTTCCAGGTCAAGTATCGTCTTCGTCACTTGACCATGGTTCAAAATTACGAGATCCGTCGTCAATAGCCCTCGAGTAGCTGAACAGAGAGTTGTTAATATTTACTCACTCCAATTAGAAAATCAAATAAAGACAACTGCGACGAATTCAATTAAAAAACGAGTATGCAAATAAAATCTTCAGAATAAAAAATCTCTCACAATAACATGATTCGTGTTAAATAAGTTATTTCTATTTCTTCAGCCAATCAGATAGATTTTATTCATCATTCATTCCATCATCATCATCATTAAGTATTGAAAGCCGAGTTATTTCATGCAAAACCATATCGGACATCCGTTGTTTCGTTTCACAGAAGATTTATGTAAAAAAAATAATAAAGTTATTTTGAACAGTTTTTTTAAGCAGCTGATTGTAACCTTACCCTAATTTTTTTTAAAAAAATCATTATCTTCAAAACAGAGAAGCAAACATACTATAATATAGTTAAATAATAGATTCATAACCAAGGATGAACTCCATAAGACATCATAAATATGTAACAACTATTTCCATTCAAGAAGTCAAAATTATTTTTGAAAGAACGAAATACAATATACATTTTTTTTTGTAAATACAAAATATATTGTATATTGAAAAGCAATCACATTGAGAAACAAATCGAATAATACTAAGTAAAACAAAACTCTCGTAAAATGATATTTTTTCACTGTATAAACGGTATACTGAAAACTAGAGCAATACAACACCTCTAACTAAACCACACACAGCAATATAACACCTTTAACTAAACTACACACAGCAATACAACACCTCTAACTAAATCACACAAAACGATACAACTCCTCTAACTAAAAACACACAACTGAATTCCATACCTTAATGCAACACAAATATAATACTTGTTACAACTGTTAAGATGCAAATACATTACAAGAGTCAGAAGAGAAACAATTTTGTAGAACTTAATGAAAAATTCTTCCAAAATGTGTGAGCTTATACGTATTCTATGTTCAAGGTTGATTAAACATATCTTTAACAATCAAATTTTAGTTAATGTTCAATGTGTAATGATTATTTCATCATATAAGCATTGCGATATTTAACATCTTTAAAAAGAATCAAGAGCCAACTATTCCAAGATTAGAAAGCCCTTTTTTTATCATTGCGTGAAATGATACTGAAGATGCAGTCATTTTTGTACGAAATTGTTACACAAATCAATTAATTCGATTCACATACTTTGAGATGAAATATATACCGTTGTGTACTTCCGTTTTGTTTTAAACAGGTTTTATGGAAAAATCCTTTGAACACAATATTACAGCAACCACTATACTTGTTTGTTAAAAATCTTCATAAACACATGTTTGTCCAAATTCCAATTCAATAAGAATTCTTAAACATTCCGTGTCGTAGAACAAATGAAACAGTTTGACTGCGAGCATGAAAATATCCAGACATAAAAGCATTTTTAACGCAGATGAAAGTGAATTAGTTCTGAAGAAGGAGTACCACACTACATTCACTGAACGTAACAAAAAACGGGTCTTTTTACCATTCTAAAACTGAACATTATTAACACTCCAAAAACGAAAATTTGTTTCCAAATTGAGCAGTCAAGACACACAACCTCTCCATCATACTGCATGGAAGCGAATGATTCACCAAATGAAAATAAGAAAGAGTGGATGTCGGTTGTTTTGACCATATAAGTGCACTTCTCTGATTCTGACTCACTTTTACATAAAGAATTCCGATTGGTTAAAACTTTTTTTCCGTTAAAAAATAAAACTACTCTCAAATTTGTTACATCATGCAAAAAAAAAAACCAAAAAAAAAAAAAAAAAAAAAAAAAAAACCGTAAATGTCTCTTGCTTGCAACAGAATTAGAAAAATAAGTAAAAAATACAGATAAATTGAAATTGTACATATAGCTCAAATTCCCAATTAATAGTATGCAATAACAATATATCTATGGAATATATTTCATAAAAATATAAAGTTTTTTTTAATGTTTCAATCGTCGTCGAATGAAAACTTTGACTGAAAGAAACTTTTAAATTATTGCCACTTTTACTTTATTTTAGTTTCGTTTTTAAATGTAATGTTGATTTTGACTAATATTTTGTTTTCTATACCCCTAATTAGAACAAAATATTTTTAAACTAAGCATTGCAATATTGATACAAGTATATGTGGTTATGAGATTTGCATACATGTATTATATTGACAAATATTTAAGATTAAGAAAAATTCAAAGTTCTATTGCACTTTAAATTAGTCATGTTAAAACGTGCGGTATTAAGCGTAAAACACATTATTTTAAACTGAAATACGAATATAAAAAAATCTTGCAGATTTCAATATATTGGAGATTTCATTGTAAAATGTATTAGATTAAAAAAATCTCAAAGGATATATTTAAGAGTATGAGTAGATTATTTTTTTTCTTCTAATGGGGCTGCATATTGGAATTTTTTATCTTTGCAGACCTAGTTCATTCTCCAGGAGCTCGTATCACTTTTTATTTCGGCACCCATATAGGCGATACCAATTGCTGTAAGTAATTTTGACACCCAGTTTCGACCCCAGAGGAATGCTCCTCAGCTCTGACGATGCGGAATTGAACACAGGAATTTTAGTTTTGCCGGGAGCACCCAAGCCTAGCAGGCACTCCAAAGGATTTTTTACATGCAGCATAATCATACGATATGGCCTCTGTCGATTTTCTGCATCATGAAAATCCACCGACTTAGGCCGGGGTCGAACCCTCAACCTTAACTGCAGAAGGCCATCGACAAACCAACCACGCCACCCAGTCGGCAGTAAATTATGAAAATAGTAATTATTCACACAATTTCTTCCTCTTAGTAAATATTTCTGGTTTTAATTTTATTTCAGAAAATATTGGATGAAGAGTTACAATAAATTACATTTCAACTCAACATTGATACCTTTAGATATATTTAAAAATATTATTTAAATAGCATGAAACCGCAAAATCGAAACGAATGTGCGAAACACTAAAGAACGCTGGGTAGATGTGGTAAGTTTGAAAAAAAGGTGGAGGGGGATTGTCTTAGGTGTCGTACAGGCGCCACTTGCCGAAGTACACAATTACGAGATATTTAATTCCTAACTAATTTGTACCTGTATTAAAAATGCTGCCTTAGTAGAACAATCAACCAATCAATGTATTGCAGTTTATATTTAATTTCAATTAAAATAAATAAATAATGTTGCTAAATATTAAACTTTTTTGTCAATTTCAGGGATCAAGCTATATAATCTCAAAATTACTTTTATGTTATTAATTTGCTATAAGTATACATATTTTGCAACATAGCTTAAAAAATTAACCTTTTAAACGCAGTAGAACGTCGTTTATCCTAACGTTAATTACCTGGAGCGTCAAATATCCGAACCAGTTTCTTCAGAGACCTTGCAGCGAAAACTCGAAGGTGTACAATGGTACAGTGAAAAATAAGTGATTATTTTCCACAATAAAGGTAAACTTGCGACATTTTGCACCTATTTTGCTTTTTCTTCAAGCACGTTTCCCGCATGTGATTATTTTCTATATTCAAGTAGTGTTCGGTTTCATATACTGCATGGATCACATTCGGTTTTCCGTTATCCGAACAATCGTGTATCCGAACGGTGTCTGGTCCCAGTTGATTCGGATAAACGACGTTCAACTGTAATCTCAAAATTAATTTTATGTTATTAATTTCCTATAATTATACATATTTTGCAACATAAATTATGTAATTAATGTTACAAAATAATATATATATATATATATATTACATATATATTTATATATATATTATGTATATATATATATATATATATGTGTGTGTATATACATTTTCACTTCATTTATGAACAAATGTTCTAGAACTCTTATAAACATTAATTACAAAACACGGACAAAGATAAATTTTAATCTCAATATATGCAGGGAAAAAGAGAATCACTCACTCATCTCCAAAATCAAATCTTTGAACTTCCAGATTTTTTTTGGCCTAATAACTTGAAATTAGTTTAACATGTTTCTTTTGTTCATCACGCGACGAAAATTTTGTCCAAATCGACTCAGAAGTTGGGTTGCCGTGGCATTACAAATAAAAATTCCTGTTTTGGGGCTCCGTGAATCTTACAGATTTTAAATTTTGCTGGTACTTTTGTTTTGTTGAGCAAAAAAAAAAAAAAAAAAAAAAAAAAAAAAAACACTATGATTAAGTTTTGCATAAATTGATTCCTGAGGGTGTTGTGTAAGGGGGTTACGATGGCGCATTAAAAAGATTTCCCGTTTCTGAACTATTAGATCCATAGAATTAAAAATGGGTAAGTATGTTTCTTTTGTTGAGCAAAAATCAAGAAATAATTGGTTTATTGATCTGGGGATAGTTTACTTGGTTTGATCTGAGTCCCTTGGTCTCAATTCCCTTTAAGTTCAACACGGATACCTACTAGACCAGGGGTACTCAACCTTTTTCTCTGCGGTGCCGCATACTTATGTCAGTAATTTCACGCGGGCTGCATACATATGCCAGTTATTTCAAGCAGGCAACAACCTAAGGATAAATGGGGGGATGCTTTAAGACTAAGATAACATTGGAAATTTAAAATGCGGAAAATTTATAAAAATATTATAACTCCTGTTTTGTTTTTTTAAATTATTATTTTTTATTTTTGTCACTAACCCTTAATTAGAAGCACTTAAGAAATATTTCTTCACAATATCTACATCAGTAAACGGTTTCATATGGTTACCAATAATGTAACAAACTTCATAGGATTTCTTTCTTACCGTTGTGATATTACGACTGACAAAACACTTTGTTGCTTTAGCAAAGATTATTCAAGAAAACCTATTTATCACCTCTTGAAAGAGATCTTCAAGGAAAAGTGTTATTGAATGATTCCTGTTTATTTGTATTTTTTAAATACATCACTTTTGCGACAAATCAAGTAATTACTCATCCATGTGTGTGTTTGTTTTTCACAATAAAACAACCAACCTCTCAATCGTCTTCAAGCGATATATTTTCTTCGAATAATTTTCACTTGCAAGAAATGAAACATATTTAAAAATTAATTCTGCCCGCACAATTGTTGCTAATAAACCATAACTAATTGTCCATAACCTTTCAAAATAAAAAAAAGAATATCAATTCGTACCCGTATGATATCTACAGGATAAAACAAGATTGATATATTTGCATTCTTGGCAATAAATTTCCACAATTTTGGATTTATTTTTCTTCCAGGATGATTACACATGTTGTCCTGTTCCGAGGTCCGCTATAGGCCAGTTTGGTGATAATGGGGTTAATCGAATGAACTGGACTGCCTGGAACCCTGTTGAAATCCTTTGGGTTGTTAGAATACCAAATTAAGGGGCGCAGCTACCGTTTAAAATCAGTGAAGAAGCTTATTTGTCTTCTCCAAGCCAAATGAAAAAAAAAAGTACCACCAGTTGCCATGCAGAAATTCTGTCCATATTACGTTGACCACCTTTTTGACTTATGTTTTCTTGTTACATTTCAAATTATTGCTTAACCTTTTTAAGATTTATGGAAATTTAGTACAAAATTATTCATTACGTATATGTCCCCGATAAACCCCGTATTACAACTTTTTCAACAACTTTCTGTAAGCATTATAAAACTATTTTTCCGAAGAAAAGGATCCAAAATATCAATGTTTAATTTTTCCTTTCAATTAAATGTTTATACACACCACATACAATAAACTTTATTACAATGAAATAGTATACCTAACATAAATTTAACTTATATAATAATTAGTAATGCAAATCAATATATAATTGCCTTTTTACAAACTCAGAGGTGATAATTTTTTATTTCATGAAATGGAAAAATATAGAATTGTCTAAATCATTATTAGTTATATTAATTAAATCTTAACCATTATTCAATAATCAGAGTGTATTAATAATCATTTTTTGTAATAATTCGATTACCCGCTTTCTGCCGCGATTAAATTTTAAAATAAATCTCATGATTGTGTTCAGTCAATAGAAGTTTTTGAATTTAAAAATTAGGTCTCGCTTATTTCCAATCCATTAGAAGATGATGCATTTAAAAGTTAGAAGATTTAAAAAAAAAAGACCCACACACACAATTATAATATTTTAGATAGTTTTTACAGATAATTTGAGAGAATACATTTTTTGATGATTCATTTACAAAAGAATTGTTTTTCTTCTGCGAAGAACAAACGAATAAATTAAATGTATGTTCTCAACAAATAGAACATGTCATTTGACATAATAAAAGAAATCTGTCAAGGAAATATGATAACTTTTCTACAAAAAAAAAGGTTTTTTTGTTTTTTTATATAAATTATTGTTTATCTTGCTATAAACTATTTAAATTTAAATTTCCTACACTGTAAAGTAAAAGTACTGCATGCATTTTGATAAATGCATGATAAATTTAAAGCCTCTTGCGTATGCGAAACATGTTTTATGACCTGGTAAAATTTTTTTAGAAATGTGTAAAGTTATAATTGAATACTGGAGATTCTTAACAAAAGTATTTAATTTCACAGATTTTAATCAATTTTTTAATATATTTGAAGCTATTTCATCGCTAATAATTTAATCTTCTGTTTTGCGTTTTTATAGAACAGTAATACAGCGATCTTTAAAAATTTATATAAACAAGTAGAGTAGAAAAGTTTTCTTTAACGTTAATTCCTACTTTGTTACAAAAACGTACTGGTGCCTGTGTGTTGCAGCTAGCTCTAACTACAAAAGAAATAACGCAAAATAATTTCAAAATTAAAAAAATAAAGTTTAATTAATGAATTAATATTTGAAAAAACTACATTAACATCAAGTGTCATCCACTACAAATTAAAAAAAATGTATTTGAACTTGAATGGATGAATGGAAAGTATTGAATTAACGATTGAAAATTTGAACAAGATATATATAGGGAAAGAGCGAATGTATAGTAGGAATTGAAAAAGTGTAGAAATACTTATCTAGATAGATTCACTTATAAATCATACAAGACGAAGGATCACCAAAGAAAAAGTATGGTGATACAAAACCCATTTCCATAGAGCTTCAAGTAGATGGTAAAGTCCTCAGCTATACAGATGTAACTTGTTCCTAAATTTATAAACTTTATGTGTTTCAATAAAAAATATGTTTACAAAAAATAATGATAATTTCAAATCTGTTAAATTTATATTCTCTCAAGTTATCAGTAAGTAATTTTTAATCATGGGTTATAATCATTGGCTTTTAAATTATTAAGGTATCTAATTATATTCAAAACCGTGGTTATAAAATAGTGTATAAATTAGTTTATATATATATATATATATATGATATTTAGCGTCACCTGAATTAGAATAGACACATAAAATTGGTTTGACTATCTTATGAAAATAAAAAAAAATCTATATTTAAATGCAATTTTTGGCAAATAGCAAAGAAAGAATGACATGTTTCCTAAAAAAGGTCCTTATATGAAAAATGCTTCTGTTATTATAATAATTTGATGTTGTTATTTCTTATGGGACTTGATCAACAGTAACATCATATCAATGGGCTATTTGTACGCTTGCCGTAGCTTTGAGCACCATGCAGGTGACAGTACGGTTTGGATTAGTCTCACTCCAATTTTGAAGAACACGCTTGGGGTGGTCAGAGGTCTCCCCCTCTTTTCCCCTTCCACGAGAGGATTTGCAGCTTGATGGCTATTTAGAGTATCCCCATGCCGCAAAGGCACTATACATTTACAAGCTTTCATGCATTCTCCGGGATTCGAACCCAGGTCCTACGGCATGGCAGTCACTAACCACTAGACCGGATGGATGGCATTTCTTAATTATAAGAGTAGTTAATACTAATGTACAAAGCCCGAACTAGGGAATTTTTATGTATATAGAAGATAATTTTTCCTATTCAAATAAATATATTAGGAGAAAGTAGAGAAATTTTGACAAATAGCATCAGTTGTAATTCATTTATAGGAAATTTGAAAAAAAAAATGATTTGAATTTTTTATAATTCCTATTCCAGGGACTGAAAAGCACTCTTAGCTGTATATAGGTAAAATATTATAAAATAAAATTTCCTAAAAGGAGAATGTTTTAAAAATATGTCATTCTTTCTCAATTTTTTCCCAAACTATTGAATTTAAATAATTTTTAAGATAATAATAGTCTTGTAAAACGATTTTATATGCGTATTGAAATTCAGTTGACACTAAATATACAAGAAAAAGTTATTCCTTTATACGCAGTTAAATACCTTAGCAGATATTATTATTAAGATTATTTATCCATTAAAAATTCTGCTAAATCATGATCATTTGGGGGGGGGGGACTAAATAAAACTGTTCATGTAACTTTTACAAAATAAACCCGGTTTGAAGTATTTGCTTATAAATTATCATGTGTATTCTTTTTTTTATATACCAGTTTTTCAAATCATTCTATTGTGTAGAAGAAAAAAAAAGTAACGGAAGTATTGCGGAAATATGATTCATTTCTCTGATCTCATGTTAAAAACCGTTATTTATGTTTTTTTTTATGTTTTATGTTTTATTCCTATGTACTGTGTGTTATTAGGTTAAAACAACTGTGACTTTGGATTTCGAAATAAAGAAAGAAAAAATAACGGAATACGTAAAATTTGAAGTATTTGATTTTGAATATATGTAGAAACACGCAAATCTCATTTAAAAATAACGATATTTTGCTAATTATAAAATATTCTTTAATTTACAGTTTTAATTAGCTCCTTCAATTGTATTAACGAGCATTTTTTCTTTCAAGGATTTTTTTAATCAAATTGCTGTATAAACCTGAAAAATTATCTTGAACTTTACAGGATTTTCAGTTTCACATTGACAAATTTTTGTATCTTTTTAATTTGTATTTACATTTAATATAGAAAAAAGTAAATAAAAATTTAATTATATTAAATTAAACTACATAACATAAGTATGATAAAATTATATTGGTTTTATTTTTCATGTTTAGTTAAAATAAAATAAAATACAATATATTTTTTACCTTTATTTTAGTTCTTGTGTTTAAATAAGGAACAATAAAAAACTTTTCTAAATTGAAAACTTGGTTTGTGAAGTAAATGAGCAATATATATTCTTTTTTATAGGTTAGTTACTTCTCCATTAATTTTTTTAAAGATGACTAATTTCACTAACCAACATCAAAATGCGTAGGTAACCAGGGTCGATCCTAGGGTATCGGCCGCCCTCATGCAAACTCCTAATGTGCCGTCCCCCAAGAGAACTTTTCATATTTTAACTAATACTTAACGTTGACGTTAAGAACTCATCTACTTATAAAGGGTGCTTTTTTAGAGGTATAGAACTTTAAATGCAATAAAACAACGATGTATTATTCGATTGCCATGAATTTTTTTTTATTCGAAAGATAATCTTGTGGCATTAAATTTCAAATATGATTTTTGGCATAAGACTGCCACGGCTGGCTCGGATGTAGTCCAATCTGGACGTCCAATTTTCGATGACTTTTTCCAACATTTGTGGCCGTATATCGGCAATAACACGGCGAATGTTGTCTTCCAAATGGTCAAGCGTTTGTGGCTTATCCGCATAGACCAATGGCTTTACATAGCTCCACAGAAAATAGTCTGGCGGTGTTAAATCACAAGATCTTGGAGGCCAATTCACAGGTCCAAAACGTGAAATTAGGCGGTCACCAAACGTGTCTTTCAATAAATCGATTGTGGCACGAGCTGTGTGACATGTTGCGCCATCTTGTTGGAACCACAGCTCCTGGACATCATTATTGTTCAATTCAGGAATGAAAAAGTTAGTAATCATGGCTCTATACCGATCACCATTGACTGTAACGTTGTGGCCTTCATCGTTTTTGAAGAAGGATTCCACCAGCCCATAAAGCGCACCAAACAGTCAGTTTTTCTGGATGTAACGGTGCTTCGACATACACTTGTTTATTAGCTTCACTCCAAATGCCGCAGTTTTGTTTGTTGACGTAGCCATTCAACCAGAAGTGCGCTTCATAGCTAAACAAAATTCGCTTATGAAAATCGGGATACAACGGCAATCTCGTTTTGGGCCCATTCGACGAATCTACGCCTTGCTTGATGATCGTTTTGATGAATTGCCAAACCAAACTGAGAATAAATCACTTGACAGCTGTTAAATCGGTCGCCATCTTGGAAAGTAATGCCAACTTAAACTTCTATACCTGGAAAAAAAAACACTCTTTATAAGAATAAAAAGTAAAACACATTAATAATAACTCAAATAAAATTTGAAGTGCAGGACTTCATAGAAGTGAGGCCAAATTCTTTAACAAAATAATAAACTAACAAAAATATAACCTTTAAAATAAAAAATAAACATTTTATAATTATAAATGCAAAACAGCAGAATTTACTCAAAAAATACAATCTAATATAAATAAATACTAAGGCGCAAATCTCGTGAAACGATAAGTATACAAATGTGAGTCCTTCTACTAAGACTAAGCAATAAACTATACCGTAAAATACCGTGTATAACGCTCTCTTTTAACTCGAAAACATAAGGTCGAAATTTACGGGTGCGCGTTATACACTGGGTATAAAAAAAGAGAGCTTTAAAATACGAAAAGATGACCATAGAAAAAAGTCAGACTTTTGCATATATCGAAATACGATTTCTGTGAAAGAAATAACATTCCTTATGAAGTTAAATGGCTGTAATTCTGAAAGTACACTATTTTTTACTAAAGCTAGGAATAATACTCGAATAAAGGACTTCAAAACATAAGATCATTGCGCACATGCACTTCAGGTTTCATCGTAAAAAAGAGTGTGCCTGTTATACGGTGAATATGTGTAGGGGCACTTTATACGCCGGATTTTACTTTAACTATAAAATAACTTTTCTGGCTTTCTGAGAAGCAAATTTGTTAATAGTTTCGGACAAATCAATTTTTTCTGAGATTTCGCATTCAATTGAGATTATGGTCACATTTGAAAGCCTTTTTGTGTCATATTATTTCTCAAGTAATTTTTAATGATTTTTAATTTACTGAAGCTTCTTTCACCGGAAGCTACAGAAACACGTTAGGTTAAAAGAATTCTTAATGCTATAGCAAATTTGGGAAAACAGGGAATAAGATCATTTTTCACTATAATTTCTAATATCTCAGTTGGTTTTTTTACCAGGAAAAATATTTTTGAATGAAGTTATTTCATTAATGAACTGTATACCATCTATATCTTATTTTGGAATTTCTTTTTTATTTTCTCTTACTGTTCCAACAATAGTTTTCTTTTTCTTTTGAAATGTTCATCTGAAAGTTTTTAAGATGTGTACCAGTTGTCTCCTTTAAAGTCACGTTCTTCCCAAATGTTTATCTGTCTATACACTTAAAACATTTATTTCCAACTGTGTCTCCCTCTTCTTAATCTGGATCGACTTCAGTGGATGAATCATACTTGCTGTTATATTTTTCATTATTTGATTCTTCCTCATCAAAATCACGAACAGAATTTCTTCATCCGAAAATACTGTTGTACTTTTTCTGTTAATTGCTGCATCTATTAAATTACTTAAATATCACATTTCTTCATCATAAATACAATAATACGCCATAACATAAGGAAGATTTAAAATGTGCTCGTGCATTCAGAACTGTAACGGTAATTCACGTGCAGGGTATGGCATACTCGAAGAAGTGGTATCCAAAAATATATATTTAGAATTCGCTACAAGCTAAGGCCCCTCAAAGGATATGATCTTAACTATAGATTTTCCAAAAAAGATTTAGAAGGATCGTTGAAAAAAGGTAGACGGTGGGTATGACATACCCTGCGCGGGAAGTGCCCGGTTTAAACTGAGAAAGATCTCTGACCTGACCCATTCTACACTGGTAAGCAAAAATTAAGGACGAAGTCGAAAAATTAGCATATCAGCTGAACGAAGAGGCAGAGCGGACAGAAAGACCAATCAGGAGATTAAGTAAGGTGATGTACGGTAGCACATGCGCAGATATGCTGGTAGACGTAATGGGGAAGTGTCTGAGTAGTATAAAGCATGTTGTCGGTGTAAGATCAGTATTTCTGGCAAAGAGATTGCACGCCGTATAGAAGTTAAAATCACACCGAGTTGCTGCCTCAGCGAGAAATGGCGAATAATCAATCTGTTAGACGACATCTGGATGCTTTTACCCGAGGTCGAATCATTGGGAAGTTGAAGGAAAGCTGCAGTGTGACAAGTATGGCTGCAGAGTTCGGAATTGCTCACAGCATCGTTTCACGACTTTGAAGACAATTTCAAACTACAGAGGAATAGCTATCCGGGGGTTCAGTAGTGTTCGTCCACGAGGATGACCCGTAGATGACCGGTACATTGTCTTACAGGCCAGAAGAAACAGGCGACAGACAGCGGGAGAAACCCCTAGACACACGACACAGGTGACTGGACGACCGATATCGCGTTTTACCGTGGCCAGAAGACTGCACGGTGGTGGTCTGTTTGCACGACGCTCTGTACGGTGTGTACCTTTAACGCCTGCCCATCGGAGAAGGCGCTCTCTGTGGTGCCGGGAACACCGGAATTGGAGAGACAATGAATGGGGACGAGTACTCTTTACAGATGAGAGCAGATTCAGTTTGAGTAGCGATTCTCATCGCATACTCATCTGGAGAGAGCGGGGAAGCCGCAATCATCCCTCGAACATCATTGAAAGGGACAGGTATGGAGGTCGCGGTGTTCTCGTTTGGGGAGGCATCATGCTTGGTAGTCGTACAGACCTTCACATCTTCGACGCAGGTTCAGTCAACAGGACCCGTTAAAGTAACGAGATTCTTCTTCCATATGTGCGTCTTTTTAGAGGCGCTATGGGTCTACAGTTCCTTTTCATGGACGACAATGCACCATATCATCGCACAGTAGCTGCCGAACAGCTCTTAGAGAGTGAGGATATTGAACGTATGGATTGGCCGGCACGATCTCCGGATCTCAATCCCATCGAGCATGTATGGGATTTTCTAGGCAGATGCTTGGCAGCTCGTACCTTACCACCAGTAACGATTCGGGAGCTTCGATTGGCGCTGCAAGACGAATGGGCAGCAATGCCTCAACAACTCATTGACACCCTCATTCTCAGCATGGACAGACGCTGTGAAACCTGCCTGGCAGTCAGGGGAGATCATATCCCCTACTAGAGACCGGATGTTTCTTGCTGGACACCCATCACAGGGATGTTTCGGCCTTCAGCCGCATTGCGTTCCATGCTACTTTTTCAATAAAGCTTCTTTTTATCCCTCTGATTTCTCTTTTAGTAAGTGTTGCTTACATTACACATGTCCTTACGTATTGGGGATCTTACGGTATTAAATGTGTTGATTTGGAAAGCTTTTGTACAAAGTTATATTGAAAAAACCGTCTCCTCCTTAATATTTTCACACCAGTGTATATCGATATAATTAAAAATATTTTTAAAAGTATCTCTATTTTAGGGAAAGTCCAGACCATATATATTTCTTTTGCAACTTCGATGCTTGCACAAAGCCTCGGGTCTGCCCGAAGGACGATTTCCGATTCCGAGTCATATAATTTATTTCTCTGCAGCAGTGTGGAAGGTACTTCTGTGAATGCATGAAAATAAAGTTATAAATTTTGAATTAAAATATAACTAAATTTAACCGAATTTAAATTTTCAAATTTTTTAAAGCTTTCTGTTTATTATTGCAAACTGTAAATTTTTCCCATGAAGTATTTAGAAAATTAAAATAATAATCTTAAGCTTTTAAATTTTTTTTGCAAATTCTCAAAAAACAAACAGACATTTTATCTGTTTTTAAAATTTTCTGACTGATTTATGAAATTTCTGATTTAATACACACATATTTTTTTTAATTCTTTTATTCTGTATAGTAATCATGGTTTCATTTTTAGAATAAAACGTAGCTTAGCTTCCAGTTTACTTATAGTCAAAATTATTAAAATATCTCCACCAAAAGTAAGCTTTCAAAAATTAGAATTTTTTAAAAAAAAAAAAAAAAACTAGAAACACACAATCACAATACTCTGAATTTGTAAAGTTTCCTTTTAAAGTTTCTAAATACAATTTAATAAAACATTAATATTATTATTATAGTTGTTTGTTTGTTTTTTGAAACATCTGAATACTTTGAGACTAAACAGAATAATAAAACATTTCTAGAATTTGAAATTTTTAAGATAAGTCAACTTTTTGACAAAGGCCCCAATATCACAATATAAATCTAAATTTTTTAACTAAATTTATATCTTAATTGCATTAAAAACACTCAACATTATACAGCCTTATTTATACAGCCAAGATTATACAGCCTTTTCTCACTTCTGTTTTGTTTGAAATCACTTATCTACTTTATAAATTGTGTTTATCATATTTTTATTTCTGCAATGCATTTTGCTATCACTTTAATTAAATAGTTTTTTGCTCCTAGTTTTTTACTACTAGGAGCAACTAAAAAATATTACCTATATTTTACAATATTCATTATTGTTCTGTAAATATAAACCTTTCATTAAATGCTTTTTATAAGAAATTTCTGCCATAGTTCTGACATTCTTATCGTTGCCCTTTTTAAAGATTTTAAATATTGCTATAGATTGTTATGGATGAATTTTGATTAGCTTTATTAGAAGCATACGTTAGGTCGTGGGTAGCCTAGTGGTTAGAGCATCGGACTCCAGACCAGAAGGCTTGGGTTCGATGCCCGATGTCACCAAATACCCTTCGAGTACACACGGAGTACGTGCTCATTAAATCAGTGGGTTCGTATAGTCTTATGAGCTGAGTCACGAGGGCAGGGACTGGAGAATATTTCTCTCCCCTTCAGTTTCCATGCAGAAATTGTGGAGGTGGAGATAGAGTTGGTGTCGCCGTCCATCGTCCCTTCGGGGAATTTCGCCGAGCTAAATCGTACTGTCACCTGTATGGTGCTCAAGGCTAACGACAGCTCTTGCCCCATGCCCCGATGAATTTCGTGGGCCTCGGTTTGACTATGTCAGACAGGTGGCCTTAGAAACAAGAAGCATACATAATGCTATACAATATTTTAAAGAAATTTTACGTTTTTCATGTATTTTTGTTATACACATAATTATTAGGTTGCATTAAGTATTCTTTCAAATTCTCTCGGCAAAAGATCTTAATCAAGAAGGTATCGTGCAAATCACTCTTAAAATAGTAGTAAATGCAAAAAGAAAAAAGAATTTGTGCTTTTCAAATTCAGTCTTACAAAATAATGGTTCTCTTAGCAGTCTTAGAGTACATTAGAAAAATTATGTGTTTATTTCACGTTACCTCAATAAAAAGAAGAAAATGTGTGCGTGTCTTTAAGTAAACTTAACATTATTTCTTTGAAAATTCACTTCACAGTTTGAAGCAATTTAAATTCAATATTTAGAAATTATAGATTGGTTTATTTGTTACTAAACAAAATTATGGTAATACATTATGATTACAGACAAAATCATCAAAATAAATATAACTGCGTTTTATTTCAATTTCGAGCTATTGTTAGAATCCTTTTAAGTATGGTAAATAATTAATGAATGTACTCAATGACTCATTACTGTTTTGTATTTTAAATGAACTATTACAATTTTTCATAAGTGACTAAATAAATTATTTTTATAAGAGAGGCAAGTAATATTCTTTCATTTGAATAACAATGCCAATTGAGAATGTTTTAAGAAGATTACGGTACATTAAAGATACGAAAACATACACTTAAATATGTTAATCAACATGAAAGTATTCTAAGAAACTGATAAATTAAATAGTAATAGCACAAATGCAACCATTTTTTTTCACTTTGCCTTATGCAAAGATTAAAATACCTGGGCATTAAATCTTGCAAATCGAAAAGAGAATTTGAAAATGAAAATATAGTTTCCTTTTTTGTTGTTTAATTGTTTTTGTTCCGAGTTTTGTCTGGTAAACGCAGAAAGCTAAAATAAATTTGTTCAGAAGTCAAATTGACGCCAAAGTTCCTTAGTTTTCTTCGAAAAAGGGGCCTTTTTTTCTGAGGGTCATTCTGCCCCATTATTTTCATTCGTCCTTAAGCATGTCATAAATCTTGATCGTGCTTTTCATCACTTTTGTCCGATATGTCAAAATTCTTCCTTAACGCCCCTGCCCTTTCCCCTATAGAACCAATGTTGAGAACACATGATACTCGTTAAAAAAATAATTAACTATAGACTTGGAGGATGACAGAAGACTTCTGGCTCTTATGGGCCAGATCTTTCTCGGAACGGGAAGCAGAACCCATACTGTTTGAATGCACATTCGGTCTTTTGGTTGTTACAGAAATAAAAGAGAACCGGGATAAACAAAATCTATTATTCTCTTTCACTGGACCACTTCTGAAAAAAATTCCAACTGCCAAGCCTACGTGTAGCTTCTTAGTGTGACGTTTATTACAGTCAATCAATTAACAAACGAAGGGGGTATTTTCATTTACAAGCAAATAACATTCTAAATGGATTTTTCCCATCCCAAGTGTTATCTGTATTTCCCTTCAAACGATCTTTTTGTCGAACCGCTTTGAATCAGAAGTTTTTCCTGCTTTCTGACCACATACCACTCCTTGTTTTCTCATTATTTTGAGTAATTTTACCAGCTTTTAAACTTTTTTGTTGTGGGTCCTGAGATTCAAAATTCACACGGAAAATTTATATCCTTTGAAGCCAGTGTCATTCTATTTTATAAACGTAGAAAGGAACTCTTAATATGACCATTATTAACTTTATACGACTTTTTTCTTGCACATGTCCGGGGCCCCAGTAGCTAGGGGTACTCAATCATTGATACTGGCCCCATGATAATGCTGGCTACACCCCTGATAAGAAGGAATGTTCCTCAGAATTTGAAATCCATTCTTATTTTTCTCGAACTATGCTACGCTATCGGGAAATCGGAACTTATTTTAATTTTTCAATAACTAATTAAAATTCAGCATATGTATTCAACTTATTATAAATTTTATTTTGAGAAATTCCCCCGAAATTTTGCTTGATCGATAGAATTCTAAGAGGGCCTGCGGCTGCCCCCTTGTTTCGGCCGGCCGCGTGCGGTGCACGCGCTGCACATCTGCTAGGATCCACCCTGTAGATAACATTAAAATCACTAGCACCGAAATGATCAGGTAACATTAACATTACTAGCACCAAAATGAGCAGGTAACATAAAAATCACAAACATTGAAACAAACAGGTGACATTAAAATTACCGGCACCGAAATGAGCAAGTAACATTAAAATCACAAGCACCGACTAGCGATTAAAATCACCAATGAGGAAAGAAAGGGAGAAATTTAAAAGAAAGTCGTGTACTTTTTATTTTAAATAACGTTTAAAACGTTAACGTTTAACGTTTACGTTTTTTGATTTGAAGAAACTTTTACATTTAATAATTATTAATTATAATTAAAAAACCTAATCTGAATTCCTGCATTTTTCAAGTATCATCAGTCTTTACAACTTTACGTTTAGCGTTTAGATGTTTTTTTCCAAAATAAAATTGGATCCGTATATAAATATTTTTTTTGTTTTGAAAAAAAAATGAATTTTATAATTATCATTTCTACAAATACTAAACTTATTATTATGTATAGTTAAAATTATTAAAAATTTTCAACTTAGTCCGGCCTAAATTTAAAAAAAAGAATAATTTATTTATCAATGGCGCATGCAGGAATTTTTTAAGGGGGAAGGGTAGGGGCTGTCCAGGGTCGGTACTCCACCATTCTCGTATCATGCTGCAATACCAAGTTCAACATATTCTTTTAATTTTGTCGATTTTTCGGAACAAGAACCAATAAAAAGTTAATTATTAAAAAATAATTAGCATTAATTAAAAAAATATTTATTGATAACAAATATTTAATTACCTTTTACGTATTATATACATGGGATTATAATCAATCGAAAAGAAATCAAAGGCATTGAGAGAAGTCCAGACAACTCGGACCACCGAAGTGTGAGCCACTGGTCCTATTTTTTAATTGGGTGTGGAGGTCAATTTATTACCTTGCACGTTTCTCGTTTTTTAACACGCTTTTGTAAGTTTCACTGGCATGTAATGGAATCTTTGAGCTCGATTTTTACCCACTTTAAAATGTCAGATGAATTCGAAATTTTGCACACTTGTCAAGGACCGATGACAATACAATAATTTCATAATTTTATTTCATTGCTCTGATCAAGATTCTCATAATTAAGGATTTTAAGTATTTCGAGATTTGGCGACTAATTGCATAAATCATTTTCAAAATTGGCGACTAATTCCAATGCTATTTCCAGATTTGGCAACTAATTCTATATTTAGTGAATAAAAGATTAAGATGAACCCCTAAAACCGCAAAAAGGCTTGGGGTTAATACCAGTAAAACAAAACAAAAAGTGTTTTTTATGTTCTTTCTTACCATAATATGTCTAATTTTTCTGAAAATGGAAATAAAAAACGAAGACTCATGCATGTGAATAAAAATAATTTATATTCTAGCTGCTAAATATTTTTTTTATATTTTTATAAAGCAATACATTTAGAAGTGATGATACGAATTAAAGTTATAGCAATGCGTTTAAAAGGTGATAAATTTATGTTCTAACTGCAAAATATTTTTTAATTTTGATAAAGCAGTATGTTTAGTTATAAAAACTAAAACAACTGGCTTTTATTTTAGATCGAACTTAAAACGGTAAAATAAAATATAGTTTAAAAAAAAACTGAAAAACACGCTTTTTTTAATATAGAATCGAACTAAAAAGTAGAAAAATAATTCTTAATATACGAATATAATGATTAAAGAGAAAATTAATGTCATTGTGGTAAAGCGTGGAGAGCTTTGTACTACAGTTTTACTCTAACTTAGCATTTCGGAATAGAACTAGTAAGGAATTATAACAATTATGATAGAGCGTTCCACGCTTTTATCCAAATGACATATATTTTCTCGTTGATCATTTTATTCTTATATTAAGAATTTTTTTTTGTTTTTTTTTAAAAAAAACTACTGTTTATTTTATTTTTAGAAAGAAAACAAAAGTCGGCATAGGGAAATGTGATAGTGCTTTTTGAAGCTATTATAAATTTTAAAAAAACTATACATAAAAATTGCTTGGCTGTATTTAAGAAACAGCTAAGCTTATTAAAATATTTGTAAGCTATATGTTTTTCAAAAGAATTTTTCCTCTTGTCGAATTTACTTTTTCATTTTTTTGGGGAGGTGGGGAGAATTAATAGACATCTATAATAAGAATGCCGAGGTTCCTAAGAGACGAAAATTAAACCATGCGTATATAAATATAATCCATATTTCGAGCTTAATATGTAACAAAATTAATTTGAATATTTCATAAAAAATAATCTGAAATCTAAAATTGAGATCTGTATTTAAAATTAAAAAACCTTTATACGAATTTAAACCTTAAAACTTACATAGTTTATTAAAGTTTTATAGGCATTTAAATTAAAAGTTTTAACATAAAATATGCTCTGTTTTTAGATTGTACGTGGCGGGCCTGAAATGTAATTTGAATATGGTATTTTTTAGGTAAAATGTAAAAAATATTTAGGATATTAAGTTTTTTTTAAAAAATGGAAAAATTTATCTTAATGTCAGAATCGCTAGACCTTAAAACCTACGAATAAAAGAACTAAATTTTAAAAAAAAACAAATTTTGAAAGCATTGAGGCTAAAAACACCCTTGAGGCATGCTTGGCTCTGCTTAAATTTACGAACACTATTGATTCATACAACAGCATAGTAATTATTCTTTAGTATAAAGATTGTTATTTTTTTTTCAATTGTAACAAATGTACTTGTTTTAAGATAACGTGGAGTCAAAAAATTATGTTGGTGTTTACATATACAGTCGACTATCGCTAATTCAAGTCTTCGATAATACGAACCTCTTGCTAATTAGAAGTATATGCTCCTAGAAAAAATCTTGATATTTCGAAATAAAACAATACGTTTTGGTATACTCAATGTTTCGAAGTAAAATCTGTGACTGGCCGGAATACAACACGATAATGATCTAATAAAACTAACGACAATTCAAACGCTCAGTATCACTTAGAAGCCTGTAGCAAACAGGTTGGAGATTACATGTTTAGTGTTCTATTGTCGCTTCTTCTCGATGCTGTAACGTAGCCCCTTTGATGGCCATTGGAATTGACTCCGAAAGCGCTTACAGAAGCCAGTGTTATCAAACAAGCCATGTACCTTTTCTCTTCAAACTCATCTTGCTGCAGATGTTATTCAAGCTTCAATTATTGTGAAAAAAATCTATTGACAAAGTTAGAATGAATACCATAAAACAAAAAAAGAACAAATTTTGTCGTCAAAAAAATTAATCCTGTACAGTATGAATTAATTATTTGTTTTTAAAATATAAATTTATTTTTTATATGGGAATTTTAATTTTTGTATAATATTCATACTGTATATTATGCAATTCTTAAAAATACTTTAAAATAATTTTATACAAATGTACACTTGTTGTTTTATTACACAGTTTTAAATTTAAATGCGTTAGAAAAAAACTATATTCGCGTATTTTGGGGTTTTTTTCCTACCCTCTAGATAATTCGAAGTTTTTCTTTGGTCTCTTCAACTTCGTATTTTCATAAGTCGACTGTATGTAGCAACACATATAAAATCATCCTGCAATTTTCTTTCTCTTTTTATTTAAAGGTGTATATAATTCACGCATATGAGTTATTTTTAACAATTTGTTTGCTAAGTGCATTTATCAAAAGTATTTAAAAAAAGGGTTTTTTTTGTTATGTTTGTTTAAAAAAATGACTCTTCATAATATTGTACTTTTTATATCTTTTTTTTAATAAAATTTCACATCAGAATATGAAGCTGCGTTTTTAAATGCAATGCTGTTTTGGATTAAGATTATTAATTAATTGTATTGGTTGGATTATTATACTGTATGTAATTTTATGGAACCATTTTTATTAATTATAAATAAAATAATTATGCCCTGGATAAATTAATCAATGATTTGGGATTATATAAGATACAGTCTAAAATAAAGCAATAATTGTACATTTAATTATTTCGACAAATTCAGAACAATTAAAGCAAACATTAAACCATTTTTTTTAAAGTTTAGGATTTACGGTTAGTTTTTCTTATAAATTTAAAATCTATTTTATTTATTTATTAAAATTCCACAGTTAAGATTAAAAATATAGAGCACAAATATTTTGCTTTTATTTTATAGTGGAGTTTTAACTTAGGGAAGGGGGTAGAAGAAACAATGTTTCGAAAAATAAATTTTTGATTTTTTTTACAATTAATGATATAAATCTAAAATTAATTCGTAAAACCTGAGTTTTTAAACATTCTGAAAAATTTCGTATAATTAATAATAAGCAACGAAAAAAAAAAACACTCGGAAATACGATGCATGAAATATACATCACTATTCTAATTATAATGATTAAAAAAAATATTTTTTAAATTTTAAATAGGTTCTTCTCTTTTACCTTTAAGAGTTTCTTATTTCTGAGAATAACAAGTATTCTAAGAAATAGTAGCAGAAATTTTAATATTAATGTACGATAATATTTATCGGTATTCTAATAAGAACGATGCTTGGAAGAATAAAAAAAAAATATTTCAATAATGTAGTTCTTAGAGTAGAGAAATCGATACTCTTATAAATAATATTTAAGAAGAAATGGAAATGAAAAACCGAAAGAAAAAAAATCTACGACAAGAGTTACCATATATTTACTGTAAATATAAATACTTGAAAACATAATTTCAGCTTTTCTTGCGATTAATCACTTCGATATTTTTGTTTAAAAGTACTTACATTAAAAACTGCAAGGTAGTTTTCTTATCAATAGATATGTATTCTATTCCTTTTCGTGTTTTGATAAAAAATTACTGCAATATCGAATTGAAGTTTTTGAATTCAAGTTGGACACGAAAATGCATTTACACAATTATGCCATTTTAACAAAAAATTTTATATTTCTACAATTATCTTATTTTTAAATCTTGGAAACCTTAAGAGTACAGCTATTTTTAGTACCACTCCCCAAAAGTCTATAAATGTGGTTGAAACACTCTGTTATTTTTAAGCGGATTGAGTTTGTAAAATCAATGCAAATGGTATGCATTAGCATAGAAAAATGCTTAATGTCAAACATCTACTTGGCTGAAAAAAAGAATCTTGTACATTACTTGCTGTCAATTATTTTTAGTCCATTCTGAATTTTTTTAAGAAACTGGAAATCATACAAAAATTTCCAATGGCATTAAGAAATGTTTTATTAGTTACTTTTTTTTTTATCTTTAAGGGTACACAGTACCCTTTCCCTTTTTATTTTGGAGACAAGAACATTAAAAATAATTTATGTGTTATATTCAGATTATATTATTAAGTAGATTCTGAAAGAACAAAGTCAGTTTGTCCAACCTTTATTTAGATATTTTAAAAATGAAGAATTTTTTAATTTTTTTCAAACCTTTATAAAATGCTCAATTTTTAGAATTTATTAGTCATTTTCAGTGATTCATGTATTTTAGATTATTGCAAACAAAAGTTAAAATGGATTGGAAAATTTATATTCCCATGTTGATTTTTAATAATTATTTTTCTAGCTAATCATGGTAAAAACAAGAATTTTTTTAAATATTAACTTTAGCATTTTGTAAAGAAATAAGTAGAGATCTCAGCTATATATATAAATCCATACTAAATTTTTTAGAGTATACGTTTGGGAGTACATACAAAAAATTTCAGGACTTTATCTTGAACAGAAAAAAAAGCCTTAGGGATTAGAAAACCCTTATGTATATCTTCCAAATTTCTCAGCGGGAAAAATTTATGATAAAGACTCTAAGTTACATAAACTATTTTTAAAACAAAAATTGGCCTTGGAATCAATCCAAATGAAGTAACTATGAGAACTCAAAAAACTCAAAACATAATCAAGAAGGAATGATTTAATTAATGAAAATTGAAATTAATTACCATTTCACAATGTAAGAGTTGATAGTGCTCAAAAATATTTTTAATTAATTTAAATTAAGAGTGAAAACAGGTTTTAAAATAAAACCGAAACCAAAATCTAACCTCAGAAAACTTCAACTATCATAAAAATAGATTTGTTTTCAGATATGAAATTCGTTGGTAAGCTTCTCAATGATACAAGCCAAAAGAGAAAAGAATGCAGGAAAAAAGAATTCGGTATATTTGATATTTGTAAGGTGTTTTGTAGTATTAATGGTGATAAGTTTTTATCTAATACAATTACAAAAGAAGAGTGGGGATTGTTTATTTGCACATATATAGTCTTTCCTTTTTTAAATAAAAGCTTATTTATGATATTACATATAAGAATCAAATAAATAAAACCTTAAATTAAATTAGCTTAAGAAAAAGAAATTGTTTATATTAATTTAAAATATTCATTTATTTTACCAATAGAAATGATAATCATGGTCGGAAAAGAGTATTATGAGCTATTGAGAAATCCCTGGCTACATCCATTGGTTGTATTTTTTTCGTCATTATCTGATAATTCATCATAAGTAGTCAATTAAATTCTGCATGTTCTTCACTTTATATTTCTCATTTAGGTATCACTACACATTTGTACCTGCATACGTAAATTAATATCCTTATGTGAACGCTACACCGAACAAAAACTTTCTTTCAATTATGTTCCTCCTTGTACCATGCAAGTATTCAAATTTATCCATTCTTATTGTTGAGGCTATTACCAATGAACAGATCCCTCATTAGCTTTAGCTCCTTAAGTTGCATACTTAACGTTTCTATGAAATTAACTTTTCAGTTGTGTAGTTAAAGACAGGACTTACGTATCATCACAGCAATTGCCAACGTTCAAGATAATTCGCCAATTTGACAGCACCAATTTCACATGTGTAGTATGCATTGAATTGCCAATCAAGTACTTCGTTACAAATTATGTCGCCAATATGTTTCGATAATGCGTAAGTACCCTAAGGATTTTGTATACAAGCTATTTATATTTTTTAGGAAGTCACTAATGAGAGAATTCCCTTTCGACCTTTAGAAATTAGACTTTACATAAAAAGGAAATCACGAAAAGGTGCCCAAAATTAAGCCATAAAATTTATTGAATCAGCCTCAACAGTTTTTCAATATGAAGATACATAGAAAAGTTTACAGATTTCTCATCCCTTATTCAGTTGAAAGCATCTCATCATATTTAATATATTCCAATATTTTAGATTTACAAAAAACAATTACTAATACTATAATATTAACATAATAATTAAGATAACCAAACATCTTACAGACAAAAACTTTTACCCACATGGGATTCGATTTATTACTTTATAAATCCTTTTGAATTCTTATCAAATAAAAAAATGTTTTCTTTCGGTGTGTTAGTTATGAGTTTTCAAAATTTACTACGGATCTTACATTTTAAAAATTTTGGTCTATCAAAAGCAGATTTGGTGAATATATCCCCGAAAGGTAGATTAAAACTTCAAAGTTAAGCCTTTTTGAAGTAAATACTTTACAGGCATGTTATTTAGAAATGTTATGATACCCGTCGGGTTGTGGGTATCATCTCTTCCTCATCCACGTGACCTAAGTTTGTGGGAACAAAAGATTGACCACTCAAAACTTCCATAATAAAACAAATTTATTATTATCTCAATTTATATTAAGAAATGCAACACAAGTCTAGGAGACTAATGATTAGGAGTGATATGACAAAATCTACAATTCTTAACAAATAGCGCATTAAACCTTGCTAACTTTATGATGAATTAACCACCAAATCTATATTTATAGACGATTCATTTACTTACTAGAATCCGCTTCGAATATTATATTTCTTACCGATATTCCAGGGCGAACAGCTATCAATCTTTATATCGTCAATATACTATTGTAATCCAACTTGATTCGGTGAATGGGCAAACTTCTGGTTTCGAACCTACTTCTATATGATTCTTATAATACTTCCTAAGACTCGCTAAGACTCTTCTAGCTTTCCTTCCTTAGAACTCTCCTTCTCCAGCACTGCGCGAATACTAAAGCTTCAATATATACACATTCCCAATCTGCATAATCACGTTCTCTTCTTGAGTTGGTTTGAATGAAATGCCATTCTGGCCCCAAAGGTTTCCCAAGAGGAGTTTAGTAGAAGACGCGATAAAGCACGGTCTCAATGTTCCTTAGATTTCTTAATTTTAAAATATAAGAAATACAGGCTAAAGATAAGTGTTAACCCTATATAGGTTGCCATTGGCAGAGAGTCACCCCAGGATCCCAAAATCTTTAATCCTGGGAAAACTGTTTGTCACCAACGACCTTTTCAGTATCATCTTCTTTGGGAACTAAAATGTATTTGTCAAATATCTAACCCTTTCTTGGGAATGGCGAACGTTTTTTTACAAGCATAAGATATTTGGGGTAACAGAGTACCCCGCGCGATAACTTTTGTTCCAAAATATTTTCTATGAACATGCTACAATTTCCCCCTGTGAACGACTTGATGGTTTTGAGTGATGTGTTGTATGGCTTTTTATGGTTTATAAATGCAAATGAATAGAATATAAAAAAAGAAATTAACTCTAGTTGAGGAAGTTGAAACTGACAAGCATTTAAAGAACCTGGTGAAATAATAAAAATTAATCATGATACAGAAAATAAATATCAGAAAAGCGATTAACACATGAAACGTTTGTGTTATCAGAAAAATTTTCAAATGCTACCTAAAAAACTCTATCAAGAAAGATATGAAGTCACAAGTGCACCACAAGATACACTACACCCTGCTAAAAAGACACGGGCAAGGAAAAGTTCAACATGCTATTTGTCAATCATCAGATGGCAATAAAACTACAATTACTTGTGCAAAATTCGGAGAGTGTTGCCTCTAAAGTTAGCGGAAAGTGTTTATGATTTGTAGTCACGCACATTTGAAATATTTTAGTTCAGTTTGATTCTATTTTTTCTAGAATTATCAAAGAAAAATGGCCAAATCCTTAAAACTATGTAAGTACACTTTTTCTTACAAATGGAGGGCAAGACTAAGGCATCTCATTTGGGGACGAGACTTTGTGTAACAGTAGTACTATTATAGGGTATTCAAACCCCAATGTAATTTCGTCGAATGACCAGTCAATTCCGAGAAAACAGCGTTCGAAATTCATACTAAGCTTAGATACAAGTTGTTTTCTCCCTGATACAGCGTCGCCGTGGCGTGATCATCAGCGTATCGGAGTACTATCGAATGGATCGGGGTTCTATTTCCGCGAGCGCCAACTTCGTTTTTTTTCCCTCCAATTTATTTTATTATTTATTTCCAGAATTAAATAATTTTATTTTTTTAAAAAAAAGATTCATTGATTTTTAAATGATATTCTATATAATTATAGTAACTATTTCACTTTTTTAAAACACAAAAACAACTAATATATGGTATAACTACAGTTACTTCTGTCGTTAAAATCTAATTAATTGTATTTTTAAAATTATTCCGTATACCTAAATGGCCATAAAATTTTTCTTCCATTTTTAACAAAACGATTTTGTTCAAGAGAAAGGCAGCTGTTTTTAAAGAGCAGGTGTTATTCTTTTAAGAAAAAAAAATTCTTTTAGAAACAAAGAATGCTCCAATAAAAGGAGAAATCATTAGGATAACGGATTTTGATTTACATTACAACTTTGTTAGTTTATTTCTGGACTTTTAAGCCAGTTTGTAGTGTTTCGATAGGTATATTATTTTACATAGAACACATCTATATATATATAAAGGAGAAAAACGACTCACACACACTGACTGACTGACTGACTGACTAATCACGATATCTCCGGAACTATTAAACCTAGAGACTTGAAATTTGGTAGGTAGGTTCCCTTCATAGAGTAGACGTCAGCTAAGAACGGATTTTGCAAAATTCGAACCCCAAGGGGCGTTACGGGGGTTTAAGGGGCGTTATAGATAATTATTTCCATTACTAAACTATTAGATGTACAGTCGTGAAACTTTGTACACAGATTCCTTTCATAAAGTAGAGATTCCCTACATAATGATTTTTACGAAAATCGACCTCCAAGGGGCGTTGAGGGCACGTAAGGGGCGTTATACATAATTATTTCCATTTTTAACCTATTAGATGTACATTCTTGAAATTTGGTAAGCGGATTCCTTTCATACAGTACAGATCCCCTACAGAATGGGTTTTGTGAAAATCGACTCCCAAGTGGCGTTGTAGAGAATTAAGTGGCGTTATAGGCAATTAACTTCTTTTTTAAACTATTAGACGTAAAATCTCGAAATTTAGTAAGCTCATTCCATTTATTGAGTAGAGATCAGCTATAAGATGGGCTTTGTGAAAATCGTTTTCTAAGTGGCGTTGCGGGGGCTTAAGGGGCGTTATAGATAATTATTTCCGTTTTTAAACCTATATACATACAGTCTTGAAATTTGGTAAGCGGACTCCTTTCATAGAGTACAGATCCACTGCTAAATGGGTTTTGTGAAAATCGACCCCAAGTGGCGTTGTGGAGAATTAAGGGGCATTATAGACAATTAACTCCTTTTTTAAACTATTAGACGTACAATCTTAAAATTTGGTAAGCGAATTCCTTTCATGGTGTAGAGATCCGCTACAAAACAGTTTTGGTGAAATTTGATCCCCAAGGGTCACTGAGGGGATTAAGGGGCGTAATAGATAAATATTTCCGCTTTTCAACTGATAGAAACACCTGCTTGAAAATTAGAAGGTATGTTCCGTTCATGGAATAAATTTCCTTTTACAAAGATTTTTGCGAAAACGGACCCCCAAAGGAGTGGGGTTGTGAGGGATTAAGGCGTGTTATAGAAAAATTCCTGTTTTTGAATTTAACTCATTTACTTGAAATTTGTTGAGCACTTTTCATTAGTTGAATAGAGTTCCACTAAGAATGGATTTTATGGAAATCAACTCCAGGGGGAAGCGGGGAGAGTTATTGGGGCGTATTGATAGACAAAATTCCCGTTTTTGAACTGCTAAGACAACAATAATAAAATTTGGTTTGCATGCTTCTTTTGTTGAATTGGAATCCGCTCTCAACGAGGTATTGATGATAAAAATTCCGGTTTTGCTCTGTTAGATTTCCACTTGAAATTTAGCACGCATGTTTATTTTATGGAGTAGAGATCCACTGAAAGTTGCTTTGGTGGAAATCCACTTGATTATTATGTTAAGTGAGAGAAAAAAATCTTTCTCCTTCTATTTTAGATATAAATATAAATCAGATATTATAATTTATGTTCTTTTTATATCGAGGGGCGAGAGTGTAACAGCTATAAATATATTTTTCAATACAATCGAATTCTTATAATTCTGGATATCAATAATTAATATATATGTAAACAGTATACATTTATACAACATCGTGAAATACCCAGTGAAGCGGGTGAGTAACGGCTAGTATAATATAAATAGTTTGAGTATTTTATATTGAAGATGTCTGTGAATAAAGATATTGTTTTTGAGGATAATTATCATTCATGTTCTTGTATATAATAAAAAAAATATTTGAGACACAGTTAATTTTTTACTTATATTTATTTAACTTTATTTATTATTATTTAACTTATTTTCAGTTTTTATTTATAAGTATTATTATCTTAACTATTAGGTGTTTTGTGTTTTAAAAAAGTAAAATAGTTACTATAATTATATGGAATATCACTTAAAAATCAATGTGAATCTTTTTTAAAAAATAAAATTATTTAATTCTGAAAATTAAAAAAATAAATAAATTGGAGAGAAAAAAATAAAAACAGAGTTACACTCGCGGGAAAAGAACCCCGGTCCAATGGATAGTACTCCGATAAGCTGACGATCACACCACGGCAACGTTGTATCAAGGAGAAAACTTGTATATAAGCTTAGTATGAATTTCGAACGCTGTTTTCTCGGAATTGACTGGCCATTCGACGGAATTACATTGTGGTTTGAATATCTCATAGCAGTACTACTGTTACGCAAAGTCTCGTACCCAAATGAATTTTCTTAGTCATGCCCTCTCCCTGTTAGTTAAATTATTCACTGGAATTACGCATTTTAGAGTGCACAATAAAAATTATTGTAAACAGTGGATTAGAGTGACTCCGTCACCCCACCCGAACACTAATCTTAGTAACGAGTGTTCGCTTGTTCATGGATAACCTAATATTACACCAATTTATTATTATTATTATTATTATCGCTTATAATAAAATTATTTAGATGACTAGATTTACCATCGTTTAGTGTGATTGAATGAGATTTCCATTATTTTCTAAAACCAATAAATATTTATAAAAGCAAAATAACTTCGAATTTTGGAGTTCTAAGCAATTGCACCGTTTTACATAAAGCTGACATCAACATAAAAGGGGAAAAACCTTTTTGTTTTGGAAATGTTTGCTTCTAAACGTAGAAGAGTTTTAACTAGTAAATCAGTGGAACATTTATTGCAAAATACCAAAAATACATTCCCCTTTCGAAAATAAGCTTAATCTTACTTAAAAGGCGAGTTTCATTTAAATCTACACTGTAGGTACTCTTTGTGTTTGTTCGTATAAATTCAATGTTCTCTGGATATTTTTTCGTATATCGAACTTATTTTTATTCAGACTTTTTACTTTGTAGCGGGTTTTATTCTGTTCTACTAATATTTTTGGGCAAACTAATCTTTAACTGTGTTAGTTTAAAAACCGCTAGTTTGCTTAGTTGTTAGTTTAAAACCCACTTTCCATAGAGATGATTCGACATTATGCAAATGTAATTACTATTTAAGTCCCCATCGTTGAATATGCGAGTTAATGGTTGTGTTGCTCGTTAAGCTGAATTCCAAACGTGTTAGTAAACGTAAATAGCGACATATTAAGCTATTAGCATATTTGCATATTAAGTTAATATTCGACGAGGACGTGGTTAAGTAGCCAACATTGGAGCTGACCGTTCTATCAGGCTTCAAGAAGGATCATAACAAGGCTATTCAAGGAAGATAAGTAATTCAGTTATCCGATTACGGGTTAGGATTTCACATTACTCCCAGAGTTAAATTAACATATTGCATACATACGTTAAGTGCTAAAAATTAAATAAAGTAGATATTTTAATGTTCAAGTTTGCTTCTTTCATGAACACGCTGACGTCTGCAACCTTCGGAACACGACAACTTTATACATTATTTCTTGTTTTTTTTTTTAAATTCATTTATTAATGCACGTATTTTATCGTATTGCTCATTTCATTTAAAACTACTCAGTACCCCTTTTCAAAAAGTTTTTTTTGGAGACAGTTGCATAATTTATGTGTTCTGTATTTAGATAATATTATTAAGCTGATTCTATGAGAACAAAGTCAGCTTGACCAGCCATTATTTTACCATTTTAAAAAATTAGGAATTTTTAAAAATTTTTTTTCAAACTTCTCTAAAATACTCAATTTAAAAAATTTTTTAGTCAGTTTAATTGATTTATGTTTCTTGAATAATTGTAAGCAAAAGTTAGTATGGAGTTGAAAATCTGCCCCCTTGTGTTTATTTCTAGAAATGATTTTTATAGCTGACCTGAAAAAAATGCGAAATTTTTAAAAATATTAACTTTAGCATATTTTAAAAAAATAACTAGATCTCTCTCTCTCTCTCTCAGAGATACATCCATACCAACTTTTACGGAACATACTTTTTGGAAAATTTCAAATCTCTATCTTGAGCAGAAATATGCTTTAGGAATTACAAAACGCTAATATAAAATTCTGAGAAAAACGCATTTAAAGTGTGTAAAGGCAGAAAACAAAAACTTATAATGCTTGCAAAACTCTAATTTTTTAATATGTTATTTCCCATTTTATTCTCTACATTTAAACACTATTCTAATTAAATGTGACTCAAAACATCTTTTTTTAATTCAAAAAATATTTTTGCGCAATAATTATAGCAATTGTTACGATGACAGGTTATTCAGCTTAATCCTGACCTAATATTTCCCCAAAAGTTTTTCAACTCACAGCATTTATATACGCAATAATAATGCAGCTAACTTAATCTAAAAATTATTTCCAGGTTTGTGCATAAAATTTACTTTTATTTACTTTAAATTGTTGCATTTAAGGTATTCGACTACGTTCGGAAACGTGATTTTGCAAAAGCATATAAAGGAATAATATTTAGTGACACTTAGATTAGAAAACGTATATAAAATTGTTTTAAAAATATTATTACAATAAAAATTATTTAAGTACAATATTTTCAAAAAAATGAAATAGAATGACCAATTTTCAAAGCATTCTCCTTTTATGAAAAATGCTTCTATTATAATGATATATTGTCTGTATATAGCTCAGACCTCTGTACAAAGGCTCAACCAAAATTTTTGAAATATATAACTTAGAAATGGGTTTGTCCATGTTTTACGACAACAGAGGGGAGAAATTTTAAGAAAAAAACGCCGATAATTGGTTGTAACTCTGAAAATAATGTGAATTTTTCAAAAATAAAAATAGTTCAGACTCTCAGGTTAAGTCTTTACTTTATGTAAGCAAAATTTAATTATTTTAGAAGCATTTTTTATAAAAGGAGAATATTTTGAAAGAGGTTATTCTAAGTTAATTTTTTGCCAAAATATTGTATTGAAATAATTTTTTTTGTCAAAATGTCCTTAAAACAATTTTATACAGGTATTCTAACCTAAGTGACTCTAAATATCATGAAAATTAATTATCCGTTTATGCGCTTTTTTAAAATCACGGTTCCGAACGTAGTCGGATACCTTAAGCAAGTTTGAGTATTCGTTGCACGACTTTAAAATTCTATAATATACTACAGTATATTTGTTGCTATATTGTAGTTTGTTGCATGATGGAAGTAATCAGTTTTGTCTGCAATTATTTTATTCAGAAAAACTAATTTGTTATCAAAACTGGAATTTGGTGACAAGCTGCACAATGATATGGGCCCCAAATTTTTTTTAAAAAAAAAATCGGTATTTTTTTCAGGTTTGTAGGATACTGTGTAGCATTAATATTCCGTATTTTTATTTACTTGATCATAAAAAAAACTCTTAATTTTGTGTATATTTACAATTTGTGTCATGCATATTTCATGATCATTTATTTTATTGGTCTTAGGTATTTTTTCTTCAAAATATTCTTAGCTTTTTTCATTGGTTCACTTAATTTAAGAAGGTGCCTCTTTATATTAAAACTGAGTCTTATTAGGTGAAATTGGATGAAAAAAAATTTCGAATTCAAAGCTTTTAATTTTTTTTTATTTCTATAAAAGGGCAACATTTTATTTTCAGCCTTCTCAAACTTTCTTTCACAAAAAAAATAAAAATATTCCTTAACTGTGAGTTACTCAATCACAATTCTACACGATGAGAGTTAAATTAGTTTTTCGAGTCATTTTCTTAAACTGTTATAACCTATTATAGTTATCTACTACTCTATCAACTCAAAGCAAGACTACAATTAAGTATTTTTTATTTAATTTATTTCACAGGTTATAATTGATAGAATCCGTATACTTTAAATGTTATTTAGACATTTACTTAAATAATACTTCAGAGGAGTTGGAAACCTCTCTCTATATATTTATACTGATAATGTTAAATTGGCTGTTTTCGATGTACCTTTTCTCAAAATCTGTTGTATGAAAATGCTTGAAATTTTTCATACAATTAAAGTACACCTTTCTAGTTATACTGAAATGAGCTTTTAGGTAATTCTGAATGTTTTCATAATTTATAAAATATTTTATCAGAAATAATGAAGTTTGACCCATTTTTTCACATAAAAAAATTTGTAAAAAATGAATTTTTGAGTTTTTTGCAAAACTTTCATTTTAGTATATATTATCCATCATTATAAATATATCTTTAAAAATTTACATACCTGTGAACAGTAGCTTCTCACACAAAAGGTACATCGAACATCAAAATTTACGTTTTGAGATAAATTGATTTTAATGTATATAGAGAGGCTTCTAATCGGCTAGGAAATAAAAAATAAGACTCAATTTTACAATAAAATATACATGTTTTGGTTTATATCAGACGTTTAACTTTTAAGCAAAAACGGAATACATTGTTTGCATTTTCCGCCATTCAAATGGGCGTGTCCCAGTTTCAACAATTATTTAAAAATAGATTTAAAGGGCTTCTAATTACCCTAGAGGTATTAAGGTATTTTTAGAAAGGTTAAAATCTATACAATTTAAAATTGTAAAAATCTCAAATTGTCAAAAAATAATATTTTAGCTTTTCAACCTTTCTTTACTTTTTCTTGAAGCAACACAAATCTTACAATTTTTTTTTAAAAGGGTAATATTTTAATTTTCTTATGTATTGAAAAATAATTTTACAATTAATACATTGATAAATAAATTCATGCATATCTAACAACGTTTAATAAATAACAAACACATATAAAATGCAATAAAAACTTTAAATGACAAAATTTTTTTCGTCCATTTCACAAAGATTATCTTGTGATTATTTTTTTTAAACCATAAAATCACGCAAAATACTCTTAAAAAATCAGCTACCCTCCTATTTTTATTTTTCAACTTGATTCGAATAAAGCATCGTTCACTTTATTTTGTTTCCTCATTCATTTGATTTTGTAACTTTTTTTTCTAAACTTTTCATTTTTCTATTCTACTAACTTCATTGTAATGGTTTAGTTTCGTAATTGTTTTATTTTGTAATTTATTTCTGTTTTTGTCACTTATTTATTTTTGTTGTTTTATTGTTTTGTAACTTTTTTGTTTTGCTATTTATTTTTATCTTATTCTGTTTGTATTATTTACGTGTGTAAGCCCCAAGTGATACTTGTGGAGCACGAGAATTTCTTTTAGCTGTCTATAAATTTTTAGAGATTCACTAAGGTCCACAATCTTTGATTCCATTATGCCAATATTCCAGTCAATATTTGAAGCGGCAAAAATAAACAAACAAAAAATGGCACCTACGAGACCTATGTTGATATGCTTACATAGAAACTTCATGGACAAACAACATTTTCCTGGAAAATATCCAAAAAAAAGGTCTGAATGAAAAGAACCTCGACTGATCTATTCCGTACTTTTATTTACAACCCACAAAAAGTAGTCTGTGAAAAAATGAATACACCAAAATAAGGAAAACAAAAAGACGAAAAAAAATCAAAGTACTCACTATGTCCTGTAGCCTTCTAGGGTAGAGTTTAGGCACTGTAAGCAATTCGCATTATACCATTGCTGGAAGTTTTTGGGAACCCACGTTACATTTTTTGTCTGCGTGCTATTTCTTCCATATTATTGTCTTAGACGTAAATAATACATGGTAAGGTTCTGCAGAGCAATGCATTTGCTTCTGATTTTGGATAAAAGGTTTGTTACAGTTCTTTTTTGATAAAGAAAGGTTTTGAAGAAAATAGCAATAAATCTCGCAAATGGACCTAGATAGTTTTTTTTTTTTGCATCCATGCGGAAATGAATGTATAGTTTTGCTGTGAACATTTTTTTCATATGTTTTAACAGTTTCTAACGAATTTTTTTATAGTTCTTTTTTTTTTAGATTCTCATAATATTGCCTCATTTATTGAAGTTGCAATTAACTTCCACCCTGAAATAAAATCTAATATATCATGGATAATGTGCATGGCTTATACCAGGGTTTCGAACCGAAACTAAATCAAAAACCGAAAAACGGAAAAACCCCCGTTATTTTGGTGGGAACGAAAATTAGAACTGAATTGAAAAAAAAAATCTGTTTATTTCGGTTCGATATATCTTCAGTCATTTTGTTAATCTAATCAACTTATCGATATCTTCTATTGTAACGTCAAATATACAGTATTCATCCTTATTTGTGCATTGTTTCTTGATTTCTTCTTTAGATGTTCACTCATGAATTTCCGTTTCAGTTTCGCTCGAAACTACTTGTAGAAGGTAGATTTAAATCAAATGAATAAACTAGAAGTATATACATAAAATAAAATCATTAATTGGAACTGAACCGAAAAACATTATTAAAGATGAAGCTAATTATTAGTAAAAACCGAAACAAAACCGATATATATATATTTTTAGTTGAGTGAGTGAATATTAACGTCGCGCTGTTCAGCTAAACGAGGGCTTTTGGCGACGGACTACGTAATTTTGAACTATGGTCAAGTGACGTGGACTACTCCTGAGCTAGAACACCCCACTCCTAACTACCACACCACACCAACGGGAGGACGTTTCAGTTCTCGACAGATTTAAGGTATCCAACTACGTTCGGAACCGTGATTTTGAAAAAGCGTATAAATGGATAATATTTATGATATTTAGTGTCACTTCCATTAGAAAATGTGTGAAGGTCTCCTTGGACCTCACTTTGAGAACGAGAATAAATAGGAGTCATATAAGAACCAGTAGCCATTTTTTATAAACAACTTTCTTTATTTGGTTATCTTATCCAAATAGAATCAAAGACTTATTAACAAATATATCTAACTAGTATTATGAGGTTTTACAGGTAATATCCTTTAAATTAACTTAATTAATGATCCAATTAATTAACAATTAAATAACGATCACGCAGAGATTACCACGATAAGAGATCCCAGAATTTTATTCTATGTTCTTATTGAACATTTAATTTTAATTTCATTCGCAATAATAAGACTAATATTTACCACACTGCAATTCAGTTCAGCTTTTATCTGAGATTAAATCATCCAACAAGAAATCTTCAATTTAACTTCACTATAACTTTCTGCTTCAATCTCTATCTCCTACTGCTATAACTTTACTATTCCGTTTGACTTAAATACTTTATCTAATCTGCATAACAAGGAATCCTGTCCGATTTTTGGAGTTGATTGGAAATAGGAAGGGAATTAAATTTCCCTAAAAAGGACGACTCAGAAGGTTAGTGATAAAGTTCCGTATAGATTTGTCACAACCCCTCCAAAAAGAAAACGAGAATTATTCGAAGGACTCATACGTCCTGAAAATAAATAACGTAATTCCTATCTTTGTCTTATAGTTCCGACGACTTTAACTTCTAACTGTATATTACTGAAACTCATTCCTGAAGGAAAAAGGACAAAATTACGATTTATAATTAATTGCTAAACCTCATAATACTTCACAAGTTTCAATTAATCTCTGCACTCTATCCATTCGGCGACGGAGGCGTGGGAAAAACCACCCTAGTGGTGGTAAAAAACCAGCCCCATAGAGTTTACTTAAACACTATACATAAAAATAAATTCATTCTTCTGTGGCACTGGAACATCGAGGACTTCAGGGTCAGCTACCCTGAAAGATTAATGTCCATTTGAGTGGTAGGTAAAAGCAGACATGAATTTATACACTTGTTACATGAATTTCATATACAATAAATATCTGGTTCCTTTGCCTTCCCATTCGAAAAACTTTATGCGCTAGTTAGTGCTAATGTCCTATCTAACTTCGCCGCGCTCCAAGTCACCAGATTTGAAACAAAATATACACATATATATACATATAATACAATAATCATCATTTCACAATAAACAAATAACACAAACAACCAAATGAATTGTCGCATCTTAGCGAAGTCATACATCGAAGTAAACAAATGCAAAATTTACAGATGTTTTCTCCAAAATACAAAAAATTAACACAAAAGCTGTTTTTTTCTGGTATAGAAAAAAAAACACACACAATGCAGTGTCCACTTTTGCCAGTCTTCTTAATTTTAGAGTCCGCCCGTGACTTGCTTCAATTGCAAAAATTTTTCACTTGTTCGTACCGCGAAGATAAAGAAACAATACAACCTGGTATTTGTCCGTTAAATCCTATGTACCGGATCTCCATCCAACGCTTCCATACTGAGGCTTCTTCTCCTTTTTCTGGTGTGAGGGATGCCGTTGATTTCGATGTTTCTCAGCTCCTCAGGAATTCCGTCGTTGGCCCTCAGTCGGCTTCGTAGATAGGATGGGCAAGGTCTCCTTGTAGTGGCTTGACTTGACCGGACTGGTTTCTCCGCTTGTTTGTTGCGTCCTCTCGTTGTCGCTCAGGTCTGGCGTGTTTGGTCATCACGTCCACTACCTTCCATTCGGGATCCGATTGTAGTCGAAGCAGTCCTTTTGCGATCAGGAAACCTTGATGGACCTGCAATGGACTCTACTCCTGGTGAAGAGGTATTAGGTCTCTTAAATTTGTAAGTCCTGAACGAGATCGAGGATGGGATCGACCTCTTGACTCCCTGCCTTTGCTCAGGAGCGCGTCTTTTCCGGTCCTGGTGCTCAGACCCTTGTAATGATCTCTTCCTGCATATCTTGTATCGTTTTAAAACTTGGTCCTTCGATTCCTTATCACTCATTTTTCGTTTATTTCTGGGGATCTCCCGTGTGGTGTTACCCTGCCGTGATCTACACCCCTCACTTTCCTGACTAGAGGTTTTCCTATGCTCTTTAAACTGCCCTTGCTTCGATCTATTCGACCCATGACTAACTTCTTGTTCGTCATACAGAGTTTCTACCGGACTATCCGAACTAATCGTGTCTGTCTGTCGAGGTCGGTACACTCGAACCTGATCAATGTTAACTGTTACTCTTCTCCCGCTTTTCCAAACAATTAAATTATTGCCGTTGAGTTCCAAAACTCTATAGGGACCTTCAAACTTAGGCATAAATTTTCCAACCTGTTTTCTACCCGCAGCACTTAAGAAATGTGTTTGAATTAAAACTAAATCGTTCACTTTGATGTGAACATCCCTCCTTCTGCGATTGTAATATTTTTCCCAAGACTTATGCTTTTTTCGCATATTTCGTCTTGCCTCATCGAATAATTTTTCGATGTTCCTACCAACATATTTCGTATCCTCTGTAACATTTATGAGCTTGCTAAACGGAGTTATGATTTTCCTCCCTAAAAACAACTCAGCCGGAGTTTTATTTGTTGTCTCATTTACCGCCGTGCGTAATGCGAAAGCGAACTCGTGTAGAAATTGGTCCCAGTTTTCATGATTTTCTTCAACAAAAGAAGCTATCATTTGAACTAAATTTCTATTCACTCTCTCCGTTTGATTAGCCTGTGGTCGGTACGTTACCGTTTTCATATGTTTAATGTCCAACCTGTGACTGAGATGTTCAAACACGTCAGAAATAAATTGGGGGCCGTTATCACTGATCAAAGAAATCGGAGCTCCGTAACGCGCTATATAGTTATCAAAAAAAGCATTAGCTATTGCCTGGGCTGAAGCTTTACGAAGAGGAATCGGCTCACACCACTTAGTGAAGTGGTCAGATATAACTAATATGAATTTATATCTCTCGGGTCGGGATGCGGGGTAGGGACCTAATAAGTCTAGCGTTACAATTTATTTTGGATATTTTGAAACTATAGGCATTAAACGACCAGCTGGTAGCGCGTTTTTATAATTAAACTTTTGACACCGGTCACAGGTTGAAACATATTCAAATATATATTTTCTCATAAATGGAAAATAGCACGTATCACGAAGTTTAAGATATGTCTTCCTCTTCCCGAGATGTCCTGCCAGTGGCAGATCATGAAATTCTTTCATTATATCTTTTCGAAGAGAACCAGGAATATAAACTCTTAGTTCTCCCAGAGTAGAAAAATACTTCGCGTAAAAGAGGAGACCATTTATTAACTTGAAGTCCTGGGACCAACTCTCGCATACCGTCGCATTAACAGAACCGTCATCAGAGTTTTCTAAGTATCGATAAATATGTCCTAATTCAGGATCTTCCCTTTGTTCTTTAATGAATTGTTCACGTGAATTTATTGCGAGGGCTCTAAGAGCTGCGCACGAAATTTGTGACCCCTCAACACTGTCTACTGGATTTCTCGATAAAAGATCTGCGACCACGTTTTGAACACCAGGTCTGTGTTCCCATTCTATGTTAAATTCTGACAATTTCAATGCCCATCGGATCATCCTACTTGATAAATTCTTACCATTGGTTAACTTTGTTAACGCTGCGTGATCTGTGATCACTTTCACAGGCAGGGGTCCAAAATAAGTTTTAAACTTATTTAGAGCCCATATTACCGCCAAACATTCTCTTTCGGTAACCGTATAATTACGTTCTGCTTTATTAAGGGTTCGAGACGCGAAAGCAATAGGTTTTTGATTTTGTTGAAGCACAGCACCAATTCCGACCCCACTAGCATCAGTGAATAAATTGAATTGTTCAATTAAAATTGGTAATTGTAAAATCGGTGCCTCCGTTAGTGTGCGTTTGATCTGATCAAAAGAATCCTGTGCTTCTCCCGACCAGTTAAACTTCGCCCCCTTTTTCTTTAATTGGTACAATGGTTCGCATATATCTGCGTATCGCGGAATAAATTTTTGGTACCAACCCGTCATCCCTAAAAATTTTGACACTTCTCGATTATTTTTGGGAGGTTTCATTTCCTTAATTGCCCTAATTTTCTTATTGTCAGTTTCGATTCCTTCTTTACTAATAATCAGGCCTAAATATTTGAGTTTGTCACGGGCGAAGTGACATTTTTCCTTATTTAACGTTAGCTTTGCGTCTCGCAATAAGGTAAAAACCTGAGTTAAATGATCTAGATGGTCTTTAAACGATGGTGATGTAATAATAACATCATCCATATACACCAACACGAAACGCCCAATAACAGGTTTGAGAATAATATCAATGGCCCGTTGGAAATTAGGTGCCACCCCAGAAAGACCAAAAGGCATGCGTAGAAACGCAAAAGTTCCATTGCGAGTGATAAACGCGGTTTTTTCTATGTCCCTTGGACTAATCGCCAACTGAAAATAGCCACTTCTGAGATCTAGAGTGGACATAACGTTAGTGTGAGGAATATTGGTGAGTAAGTCATCAGTCACCGGTAATGGATATCGAGGATATTTGGTAATTCCATTTAACTTTCGATAATCGATCGCGAAACGATACGCCTCGGGAGAATCTGGAGGAAGGTCATTTTTCTTTCGTGTTAGAACGACTGGAGATGCATAAGGCGAATTAATAGGACAAATTGTACCATCCCGTAACATCTTATCTATGTGATAATCAATAATGCCTTGTTTGACCCGGTCGTACCTGTATGGTCTCGACACTACTGGTCCCTTGTCTCCAGTATCTATCTCATGATATAGAACATGCGTTAATCCCGGCTGATCGGAAAATAACCCTTTAAAATTATTAAATAAGGCTTTTAATTGCCTCTGTTGCTCGTCACCAAGTTTTGATTCTGCTAGATCAATATCAACCGGTTTCTCTTCTTTCGGCAATTGTTTGATCATATTGTCGGGAATGATCAAGGATTTCTGATCAAAATCCAATGTTAATCGTGATGCCTTCATAAAATCGATACCCAAAATACACTAATACTGCATGTTGTCTAGTATATGGAATTCCCAGGGTTTCTGAGATTCCCTGATCCTAATTTGTAACTCTACCCGACCCAAATGACTGCATGGGGCTCCCTGTGCTGTCACGACTCTGACTTTCGTCTTTTGACGAGGTCGGTATGAAAAATAGTTGCGGTATACCTCCTCCGAAATAAAAGATTTCTCTGCTCCCGTGTCCCATAGTGCTGTAATAAGGGTTTCATTTAATAGAATAGGGACATACGGTAATTCGACAGGGGTCATTCTTATAGAGGATACTCTAATAGGCCGATGATCCCAAACTGGAGGATTTTCCGTACCCCGCGATCGATTACCCCCATATTTACATCGATCGCTTAAAAGTTTAAATTTCTACTTCGTTCATTTTGACCTCGAAATGAACTATTTCTCGACCCACTTTGTCGACCGCCCTGATTGTGGAATCGTTGTTCCGATTGTCCACCCTGGCGTCTACCCTCGAATCTGCGATTATTTGCGAAACCTTGGTTTTCGAATCGATTAAATTCTCTTTGTGGTCGGCTATTATTGGCGTATCTCTCATTATTTCCGTTTTCCCTCCAATCTTCTTGTCTATACCGGGTATGAAAACGATTGCCTTCATTAGGGCCTGAACTTCTAAATCCCACACTCGAACCTCTGATCTGTCTATGCATAAAACGTTCTTCGTATTTATCAACGATTTGTAGGAGATTGGCAGTATTTCGTGGATGTCTAACTTCGACATAATCCAAAATTTGAGGTTCTAATCGACTAACTACGTGATCAATTAATTTTTCCTCCGACATTTCTAGCTTAAGGACCTTATGAATTTTCATTAATTCATAAATAAAGTCCGAAGGCTGCTGATCCCACCTTTGCGATGAGGAATAAAATCGCGTTTCTAGTTCCGACCTGTTTCTGACCACGGGGAATTGTTCCGACAGTGCCTGTTTTAGGTGCGCGTAGTCTGTTGTCTTATCTTCAATGACCCTATAACCAAGAACTTCGAACCAGTCGAGTGCCCGTCCTTTGAGATGACTCTTCAAGTAAGCACATGCTAGTTGTGCAGGTATCTCATAATAAGCGAGATTATGATCAATATTCTCCAAAAAATCATCTATGTTCTCAACCCGCGAAAAGTATTGTTCCGAAATAATTCTAAAACTGGATCCGACTCTATTCTCGGGATTTATACGTTGGGCGCCATTGTGAAGGTCTCCTTGGACCTCACTTTGAGAACGAGAATAAATAGGAGTCATATAAGAACCAGTAGCCATTTTTATAAACAACTTTCTTTATTCGGTTATCTTATCCAAATAGAATCAAAGACTTATTAACAAATATATCTAACTAGTATTATGAGGTTTTAAAGGTAATATCCTTTAAATTAACTTAATTAATGATCCAATTAATTAACAATTAAATAACGATCACGCAGAGATTACCACGATAAGAGATCCCAGAATTATATTCTATGTTTTTATTGGACATTTAACTTTTATTTCATTCGCAATAATAAGACTAATATTTACCACACTGCAATTCAGCTCAGCTTTTATCTGAGATTAAATCATCCAACAAGAAATCCTCAATTTAACTTCACTATAACTTTCTGCTTCAATCTCTATCTCCTACTGCTATAACTTTACTATTCCGTTTGACTTAAATACTTTATCTAGTCTGCATAACAAGGAATCCTGTCCGCTTTTTGGAGTTGATTGGAAATAGGTAGGGAATTAAATTTCCCTAAAAAGGACGACTCAGAAGGCTTGTGATAAAGTTCCGTATAGATTTGTCACAAATGTATATAAAATTATTTTAAGAATAGTATTACAATCAAAAATTACTTAAGTACAACATAGAGTGAACATAGAATGACCCATTTTCAAAATATTCTTCTTGTGTGAAAAATACTTTTATTATAATAAAGCCGAAGGAGTGTTATATACCCAGGCATGACGTTTTTTCAAGTTCAGTCTCCGACAAAACACGCCAATAGAAGTTATCACTTCAAAAATATGTAAATACATAAAGTTTTTTAAATAAATATTGTACTTTTAGAAAAATTGGTTGTTTTCAAGGAAATTTTACCAAATTTTTACTAAATCGGATAACATTGTATTAAAATTTCTAATACAATTATCACACAACATACATATTATATATGGTGCTTTTCAAAATGAACCAAAATCTCAGAGAAATATTAAAATACAAAAACATTGCAGACGTGCAACATAATAATATGAAAATTTTGATATTTTTTAAGTCTTTTCTTTATAAAACTACCCTAAAGGAAAACATATTTAACCTACAACAAAATTTATGGTTCACTTTAGGAAAGATAGTATAATAAACATTCCAACCGAATTTCAAAACGTTATCTGGTTTGGTTCTTAAGGTATCCGACTTCGTTCGGAACCGTGATTTTGTAAAAGCGTGTAAATGGATACTAATTATATTTAGTGTCACTTAAATTAGAAAATGTATATAAAATTATTTAAAGGATAGTATCACTATAAAAAAATTATTTAAGTACAATATTTTGACAAAAAATTAACTTACAATAATCTTTTTTTCAAAATGTTCTCCTTTTGTGAAAAATGCTTCTATTATAATAATATTTTGCCTGTTCAGACCTCTGTACAGAGGCTCAACTAGAATATTTGAAATATATAACTTACAAGTGGTTTTGTCCCTGTTTTACGACAACAGAGGGGAGAAATTTAAAAAAAATGCCGATAATTATTTCAATGTGTTGTAACTCTGAAAATAATATGAAATTTTCAAAATTTGTATTTGAGTCTCTGTACAGAGGTCCGAGCTATATACAGGCAAAGTATTATTATAATAGAAGCATTTTTCATAAAAGGAGAAGATTTTGAAAAAAGATGATTGTAAGTTAATTTTTTGTCAAAATATTGTACTTTAATAATTTTTTATTGTGATACTATTCTTAAAACAATTTTATATACCATTTCTAATCTAAGTGACCCTAAATATCATAATTAATATCCATTTACACGCTTTTGCAAAATCACGATTCCGAACGTAGTCGGATACCTTAACATGCATTGCTGGCCTACACGGCGGGTCTTTATTGGTACTGGGGTCGGGACTCATGACTTGCCTGCCATGCTCCGATACCTTGACCACTGGGAAGCCCTTTCTTTTAGTTGAACTTGAACGAAAAAAATTACGGCTTGAAACCCTGGTTTGTATCCTACAATCTGATTTAATTTGTTTTATATGATGCATCTCATATGATAAGCGCGTTGTGGAATATGTACTACAAACTAAATGTGAATTGTATTAAGATTATATAATAGAATATAATGCATTTACTTTGAAAATAATTCTGCAGTTCAAACTGACAACGAAATTTCACTTCAATATCTTTTTGATTTTTCTCTCTCCCACGCTTTTCACAAATATTGAAGGGCTGTCTCCGAAAAATTCTTCAATCAAGCAATATTTGCTACACTAAATTGCTAAATTTCTAAAAAAGTCCGCTTAACCCTAACGCTCTTTAGAGTAGGCAAAATTCTAATCATGCTAGGTAATGCGAATTTACCGAATACTATATAAAGGAAACAAAAGAAGGTGAATTAGGATTATACAGTTTTCCATTTTCAAGAAGTAAATTGTTTTACTTTGTATACGTCATTCGAATGGTCTAGTATTGTATGATATCTAGATGCAGACATAAATTACTGTAAAATCCGGCGTATAACGCGCACTTCTAACGCAAAAAATAAGATGGAATTTTAAGTGTGTGCGTTATACGCCAGGTATAAAAACGATAGCTTTAAAAATAGCAAAAGAGATGAACATAAAAAGAAATTTACTTCTACATATATTGAAATGAAATAATATTTATTTAAAACAAATTACTTGCTTTATGAGCTCTAGAAGTATACCATTTTTTTTTAAAAATTTGGAATAATACTTCGAGTAAATTACTTCAAAACATAAGAGCAATGTATACTAATATTTCAGATTTCTTTGTAAGAAAAGGGGTGCGTGTTATACGGCGAATATACCTAAAAATTAAAAATTGAAGCTGGAAAGTATAGGTGCATGGTATACACCAGTGCGCGTTATATGCCGGATTTTACGGTATTTTGATATCAAAATTAATTAGCCCGGTAGTAGTCACGGGGAGCACAGAGTCACCCCAGACTTACGATTTTTTTAATTCCAGGAAACCTGTTTATTTGTTTCCAATGACCTTGTTAGTATCCTCCTGTCTTGGGAACTAAAATGTATTTGTCATATATTTCCTTTTTTGGGATTGGCAATTTTTTTTACAACCTTAAGGTATCTGACTACATTCGGAACCGTGATTTAAAAAAAAGCGCATGAATGGATAATTTTCGTGAGATTTAGTGTCACTTAGATAAGAAAATGTTTATAAAATTGTTTTAAGAATATTATTACAATAAAAAATTATTTAAGTACAATATTTCGGCTAAAAATTAACTTAGAATAACCTTTTTTCAAAATGTTCTCCTTTTTATAAAAATTCTTCTATAATAATAATATTTTAATTACATAAAGTAAAGACTTCTCCAGAGAGTCTGAACTGTTTTTTTATAAAAATTCATTCACATTATTTTCAGAGTTACAACCCATTGAAGTATATTTCAAAAATTCTAGTTGAGTCTCTGTACAGAGGTTTGAGCTATAAACGGGCAAAATAGTATTATAATAGAAGCATTTTTCACAAAAGGAGAATACTTTGAAAATGTGTCATTCTATGTTCATTTTTTGTCAAAATATTGTACTTAAATATTTTTTTATTGTAATTATATTCTTATAACAATTTTTTATACAATTTCTAATCTAAGTGACACTAAATATCATAAATATTATCCATTTATACGCTTTTGCAAAATCACGGTTCCGAACATAGTCGGATACCTTAAGGTACTTAAGATGACGGATTTCGACGCGTAACCACTTTTGTTTCAAAATATTTTCTGCTAACAGGTTACATTTTCTCCTTTGAACGACTTGGTGGTTTTGATGGCTGTGTGATTTAACACCGCTAGACTATTTTCTGAGGGGCTATGTAAAGTCATTGGTCCACGCGGATAAGCCACAAACGCTTGACCATTTGGAAGACAATATTCGCCGTGTTATTGCCGATATACGGCCACAAATGTTGGAAAAAATCATCGAAAATTGGACGTCCAGATTGGACTACATCCGAGCCAGCCGTGACAGTCATATGCCAGAAATCATATTTAAAATGTAATGCCACAAGATTATCTTTCGAATAAAAAAATTCATGTCAATCGAATAATACATCGTTGTTTTATTGCAATTTAAAGTTCTATACCTCTAAAATACACCCTTTATCTAACATTCAAGAAACTATTATTTTTTACGAAGTTGTTCTATAAGAAGTAGTAGAAAAAAATACCGTCTTTTTTATGTTTTTAAGTGTTAAACCGTGTTTTTTTTTAATAAAAAATAAAACTTTTTTGTATGTGAAAATAGACATAAATCAAGTTATTCTTATCAAGTTTTGAAAACATACTTATTATCTTTAATAAAACAAACTATTATTGCTATCGTTTTAAGATTTGGAAACTAGATTACAAAGTACATTACAAATAAATTACGTCTTATATAAGTGATACATCTTTAATTAAAATTTATCTAAAATTTATTCAAAATATTAAGCTTTGAATTATGGATAATATTTTTTCTTTTGCACATTTCATATGAATACATACGAGGGCTGTTCAATAAGTAATGAGACTAAAATTATATAAAAAAATGCACTACCTTTAATCGTCATCATTTACATGGTTTTATCCAAAGTAATTTCCGCGGCACGTAATGCATTTATCCCAAAGTTCTGTCCACTTATTAAAAGCATGTAAATGTTCGTTTTGTGAGGGCTGTTTCAAAACCGTCTAGAGAGCCTTTACTCATGCTTTGTTGCTTGCATAACATTTGCCTCGTAATGGTTTCTTAAGTTGAGTAAACAGCCAGAAATCGCATGGAGTGAGATCAGGATTGTATGGAGGGTGCAGTAAAATCTATACGCTGTTCTGCTGTGAAACGAACAATATGTGGTCGGGCATTGTCATGATACAATAGGAAGCCATTTCGAAGCAATGGACGTTTCCGTTTACCCACGGCTTCAAAATACGAGGTAGCTTATCAAAAAACATTATTACCCTCTCATCATAATTAATAAGAAATAAGAGAAGAATTAATTGAAAGTTCCATAAAATTAAAAGATACTATAAAATTATTAACAACAGCTCAGAGCCGTTCTAAAAGAAAGCTTCTCACCAGTAGCTGAGAACATACTACCAGTGAGAGAGCGAGAAATAATTCAATCTGCAAGTACGGAACATATTTAATGAAGCACCATCCCAGAGGGAGGTGGTAGAAATCTGTGCTCTTCTCTAATTCGTCCTTAACGGAACGAAATCAGAAAGTAGACACGGAATTTGGAAGATAAAAAAAAAGGATGAAATGGAAAATAAAAGCAATTAATGCCGTGGTGCTCGTGGTACATGATGTTTAAATAAAGGGAAAGGACAAACACTGCTGAATCGTGTAGTGATGGCGGGAGTGTCGCTGAACAGCGAACGAAAAGAGAAGGCGTTGACACAGAAAGTGTCCATGTGTTTGATGAAAAAGTGAAAGTGTTTTGATGCCATGTGCTGGAAAATGAGTAAAATAAAAGATGATTCACAAAAGATGTGGAAAAGGATAATAATTGACATGGAGATAAACTACCACGCAAGACCGATTCAAAAGAATGTGGGTTTAAGTCGAAGTAATTTAATGAAGATAAAATATTGCACATACAAAATGACAAAAGTTAAAATTACCGATTTTTTTATTTTTATTTATTTATTTTTTTTTAGAAAAAAAATTGAAAAGAGTTACCAAATACTATATTTAGGATCTCCGAAGTCTTTTAAGGACTGGAAAATGCTGTTATATGTGGTGAAGAGCAGCTCTAGATCTTTTTGCAGAGCTTGGGACTGAGTTATCTTAGGCAGGGATGACTCGGATAGATTGGTTAGGAATTTGAGGTAATCTGTCAAAAAACTTTTTGGACTGATTCTTAATGTAATCAAGAATTGGATCAATTTTGAGATCTTTGTGCAAGATTTCGTTTCTGACAAACCAGGGAGCATTAGTAATTTTTCGAAGGTGTTTATTTTGAAAATTGTGCAATTTTTTCAAGTGAGTTACTGCAGCAGAAGCCCAGATGGGAGATGCATATAACAAAATTGGTCGGAGAAATAATTTATAGAGCAAAAGCTTGTGTCTGATTGGGAGCTTACACTTTCGAAAAATTAAGCAATTGAGCGTTTGGCTCATTCCTGCCGCTTTTTGAAGTGCAAAAAAGATGTGTGTGGGGGGGAGAAGTTCAATTTTGCGTCGAGAATGAACCCTAGGTACTTAAATTTAGTGACCCAGGGGACGGATTGGTCAAAAATGTAGATATTGGGTAAGTTTCCTATACACCTTTGTTTCGTAAAGAGGAGGCGTGTACTTTCTGATGCAATAAATTTGACTTTCCAAGCAACGAGCCAGAGCTGAAGCCTTGTGATGTAATTTTGTAATCTTTCAATAATTTTGAAATTATAAATGTGTTGACTAATGATAGCAGTGTCCTCCGCGTACATAGCTAAATGGATATTGTCAGCCTTCGGAATGTCGTTAAAACATAGGTTAAAAAGTCTTGGTCCAAGCAAACTTCCTTGATGAATTCCACTTTTTACTGGACGAGGGCTGGAGAGGCAGTTTTCGACTCTAACTCTAAACTCTCTCGAGTATAGTTATGAGTGAATAATTTTTAGGATTTGGTCAGAAAATCCAAGTCTCTTCATCTTGGACATTAAGCCATCATGCCAAATTTTGTCAAAGGCTTTGGCTATGTCCACAAATAGCATACCCGTGGTCTGATGGTTTTGGAAGCCTGTGTGAACTAATTCAGTGACTCTGAGTAACTGGGTTACTGTAGAGCACTTAGTTACAAAGCCATGCTGTTCTGTAATAATAATATTCCTGGCTAAGCAGCGTTGGTTCAGGTGGTTCAATATCACGAATTCGGATGCTTTATTTAAGCTACTAAGTAGTGAGATTGGACGATAATTTTGAGGATTAGAGTCATCAGAATTGGGTTTAAGAATAGGGATCACCACGATCAAACTCCAACTTTTAGGGAAATAACAATTTTCCAAAAGCATGTTGAACAGCAAAGCAATGAAAATGATAAATTTAGTGGGAAGATTTTTAAGGATACGATTTGTGATGAGATCAATACCAGGAGATTTGTTTTGTTTGAGATTTTTAATGAATCCCTGTATTTCAAAGGAAGATGTTTTTTCCAGATCCATACAGGTAGGGGAATCAAGGAATCTTTGGTCCTTCCTTTGTATATGTGCAGAAAATCTAGGATTCTCCACATTAGTATTTGGTTCAAATTGTTTTTGAAGGCTGTCAGCAATTACCTCGGCCTTTTCAATCGGGGCAACCGCGATACTGCCGAGAGCGCCGTTTAGGGGGAGGACGGTTTTTTTTAACGTGCTGTACCATTGTTCGTAGGACATTCGTATAGTACGAGTCGTTTACGGTAGTACCGGGTTCTACAGTGTGTTGATATAATAAAAAATAATATATAAATAAAATATAAAATAGATAATGAAAAAAATTATGGTCATAACTCTACTAGCCGATTTCACAGTTTTTGCCTTCTTGGGAGTAGGTGAAGATGGATGTTTCCATTCACTGCTTTGTTGTTTTATGGTTGAATCATAGTAATACAACCAAGCTTCGTCTGCTGTGATAAAGCTTTTTAAGATATTGTTGCCTTCTTGTCCCAGTCTTTAATCATATCGTTTCATATCACAGGTCTTCGATGCTGATTTTTGCAGATTTTTGCTTCCATTTCGACAACTGGCTGCGTCTCGCAGGTGCCCGCAAACACGTTTCAGTTCGAACACGTGATACTCAAGAATACGAGTCTGTACACGCCATCTATCGACAACCTTTGTTAATACACACTACAAACTTTTCTTATGCCACAGAAATTAACATTCCGATAACTGGTTTTACTGCAGTGAAATTAGTCTTATTACTTATTGAAAAGCTTACGTATTTTTCTTCCTAAAACTCATTTGGTAAGATTTAATAGGTAAGATACAGGCACCAGATGTAAGATACTTATTTAGGACGTGTAAAATACAGGACTTTTGAGAAACATTTGCCCCCATTCAAATAATCAGTATATATTTGAAACTGAGCGGGGTCAATATTCAGCATAGTATAATGTAAGACAATTTTTGTCAAAATACACGAGATACTAACAACTTTCACAGTTCTCTCTACAGCTGCATAAAACTGTCATTATGCTGATAACTTAAAAGAAACTATAACATGTGATGCTAAAAATTCATTATTCAATTAACTTATTTAATAAATCTCTTAAAAATAAAGTTTACAATATGGGAACAATGTATTAATAGAAGATTATGTGTTGAATGCTTTAAATATCTTATGCTTCAAATTATCTTTTCTTCCCTAGATACATGTCAAGTCTTTGTTTTGGTAAGATCCACATTGAGGATCTTTTGCATTCGTAAATTGGCAATTTATCAATCAGTCTTAATACAATCAAGGGAAATAAATCGGAACAATATTTTTTCTAATAAAATAGTGTGAAAATTTAACTTGTTACAGTTTCGAATTAATACGAAACCAAAAGGGAATTATAACATATTTTATTTATGCATTGGAACTTTTCAAAACTTTAAGGGAACTTGGTACCCTAAAAATCACAAACCTACCGTTTTTTTATTTTCATTTAATCTTATTCTTTGCATTATTATCTTTCGATTGATATATCACTTGTGCATGTCAGAAAGTTAGAAGTTGAATAAAACTTCATTTGAAAACAAATTAGGCAATTCAGCCACACCCCCTTTTTAGAAAAAAAAAGCTAAAAAATGCGTTATGATAAAAAAATCTATTTTATAAATAGAAATAATAACTATAAAAAAGAATGTGTAGTATTAAAAGCAGAATATTTTCGAGGCAATACAATAATGTAATTTTTCTTCCTTGTGAAATGTGTGCATGTAAAATTTTTAAATTAAGGCATTTTATATTAATAATTTTATAATTTCAGTTCTTATTCCTGATATATTTTTCATACAAATGCAATACTTTAATATTATAAGAAGAAAAACAGCTAAAATTTCTGTCGTGACAGAAAAAAAATTTTTTTTAAAGTTTTTCTTGAGTTTTCTTGTGTTATTAGTACTCTCTAAAAGTTAATTATTTATAAAAATGTGTGGGTTGAAAACATATGAAAATGCAATTATTTTAAAGAAAAACATATAACTAATATCTTAAAGTGGTATTTTAAGTTTAATTAAGCTTATAATAATTATTTTTTCAGAATTATAAACTTTAAAGTGGTTTTTCTCAGTTTGTGTTTTTCGAAACCTTAGTGCATTCAAAATGCTACTCCTTCGACAATTATTTACCAATCACTTCAATTTTTTTCCTGCGTGTTAAAAATAAATCATGTAATAAAATTAGGGATCCGTTTTGCTATAAACTGAATACTTTTTCTTTAAAAAAAAATAAAATGTAAGACATGTTGGCTTTTTCGCTGATTTTTAGCCTGTATATCAACATTTTATTTTTTTTCTCGAAAACGAATGAGGTTATTCTAAAATCGATCCCTAAAGTTGTTAAGAACATCCATAAGAATATTATAAAAAAATTTCAGGTCAAAAAATTAATTTTTACAAAAGGAGTAGAATTTTAAATTTTTCCCAATTTTCTTCAAAAAATTTAAATTTTTAAAATTGTGTGAATAATATATGAAAATTTTTATCTGGTAACATTTTCTTGAATCGAAACATTGTATAAAATGTTAAAATATAATTTTTAAATACGTAAATAAAGAAGTTTGCTCAAAGGGTGCCAAATCCCCTTAAAAATCTCAAATCAAGCGAACAAACACTAACTGGGCTCTAAAGAAATTCTTCCCCGATTTTTTACGATCGCTCCAGGGTCAAAACACCGGGTTCCCTGCCAGCCATAAATAAAGCCATAAAATAAGCCTGCTGTGTGGCTTTCACCATCCCTAATTATCTTTCGAGATGTTTAAGCCTTTAAGGGGGGAGGGGAAGGATTCAGAAAAATACGGCTTAACCGCTTTTGAGAATCTTACTTGAAGGCAAAAATATATGTGTGGTGAATTTTCGAAGCAGTTTTAGAATGGCAGGATTTTACGTGCAAAACGCTTGGAAGGTTTCAGAATCCAGAGGAGAAGTCCAGGCGGTTGCTCAGTTTTATGCAGTGAGCTAATAGTCATTGATGAAGCCCTTGATTCTCTTGCATCTCTTCCAAATGGAAAAGAGATTTGGATACTGTCTGATAGTAGAAGTGCAATACAACACTTGTCCAATTGGCAAAGTGCGAGAGATAATTTTGGAGTGTCAATACTCACCAAGTAAAAACGACTTTCCACATCGCATCAAATTCATCTGCAGTGGATTCATTCTCACATAGATCTAGAGAGAAATGAGTTTGCGGACACTTTGGCGAAGGCTGGTGCTTGCGAGGTACCAAAGCCGTCAGCACCCCTCACCTTTTTGGAGGTTTTCTCTAGAGCTAAACACCAGAATAAGACCGCTTGGATTACCCCCCCAGAGCACCATTGGTATCACTTTTCTCGTCCTGAAGGTTCTCTGGCTCACGGTTAAACAAGATAGAATCAAACTCTTCTAGCCCGCTTTCGAAGTGGCCATATCAAAACAATGAAATTTTCCAAACTTTGAAATGTGCACGAACTGTTCTTCTGAGCCGGCCTCACCTGCTCACATCCTCGAATGCCTAGGCCTCACCAAGCATGATTTAGCAGACGATCCCTTGCTGGTGTTAGATTTTTTAAAAGTGTACGATGTCATGGATCTGGTCTAGCACTGCTGACCAATGCGGGCGTGCAACAACAACAACAACAAACATTTTATTTATATATATATATATATATATAAGACGCATTTGTTGTCTGTTTGTCTGTTCCCTCATAACTCAAAATCCAGACAACCAAATAACGAGAAATTTGGTACACGTGCACAAAATTACACGAGGAAGGTTCTTAAATAGGTTTGGAGTTTCTAATTCTTTCCGAATTTTTCAAAATTTAATTTTTAAGTGATTTTCCAGTGTTATGACGTCATATCATGTCACGTTTCTCAGTAAGTGGACAATTTATACTTTACATGCAGTGTTTTAAGATTATTACATATTTTTACTGTAGCTATGTTAATCGGTTGGAATATTTATTCAATTTTTCTATTCTTTGATATTTAATTAGGATTATTTTTCGAATAAATCATTTTTTAAGGTTCAACTAAAATTTTGTTTTGTTGTTTTGGCAACATTTAGGTATTATCGCGTGATGTTTATGTGTGTGATTTTGCTTAAAAATTACAACTTACAATTTCAGTATTTTTTCGGAGAATTTATTTATTTCTTTAGAATGCGAAGGTTATAATTTCGACAAACTAAAGCTTCTTATTGATAATGGTATTTCAGTTCTTATTACTGTGATTAACATAAGTATAGTATTTCCGTTTTCGTTATCTGTTTTACATAGTATGAAATTAATAATATTTTGCAATTTTATGTGTCTTTATTTTAACCTTTAAGGGTATACTATTGGCTTCAGTGTATAAAATTGCCTTGCAGAAAATCAAACTTGGGTAATTATACTTCCCAAGAGAAAGCAGTGTTGATAGTAATTACATATCAAACTGAAATAGGCATCAGAGAATGAGCAAAACAGACAAATGGCTTAAATAGCTGTTGAGGAAGCAGGTAGCCGTAAGATAAATTATTTTTGGTACTTATGTACTATCCTAACAATCGCCAACGTTCAAAATAACTTGTGAAGTTGGCAACCCCGATTTCGCATGTTATATATATGCTGAATTGTGAGTCATGTGCTTCGTTTCATATAATGTCGCCAATAGGTTGCGGTTATATGTAAGTACCTTATTTTTTCAAATTGTGCTTTTGCATTGATAAAGTTAGTTCAGTTCTTTTTTATGTCAGTTAATGTATTATTGTACTTCATTTTTCAATTTATTTTTATTCTCGGGATATATATACATTGGATAATTTTTTTTATTTAGTATTTACGTTTTGCACAATCGCCAACGTTCAAGACAACTCGCCACTTTGGCAATCCCAACTTTGTATGCGTTGAATTGGCAATCATGTGCTTCATTTTGTATAATGTCACCAATAGGTTGCGATAATACATAAGTACCTCTAATTCTGTACATTACTATAACATTAGACTGGTCGCAACATACCAATTTGGCGTGATTTCAAAATCATGCCAAAAATGAGTAAGTTGAGGAAGCAGGTAGTCGTAAGATAAATTATTTTTGTTACTTATGTACTATCCAAAAATCTCCAACGTTCAAAATAACTTGCGAAGTTGGCAACCCCGATTTCGCATGTCATATATTTGCTGAATTGTGAGTGAGGTGCTTCGTTTCAGATAATGTCGCCAATAGGTTGCGGTTATATGTAAGTACCATATTTTTTCAAATTATGCTTTTGCATTGATAGAGTTAGTTCAGTTCTTTTAATGTCAGTGAATGTTAGTATTGTACTTAATTTTTCAAATTATTTTTATGCTCGGGATATATATAATTCGGATAATTTTTTTATTTATTACTTACGTATTATTGCACAGTCGCCAACGTGCAAGACAACTCGCCACTTTGGAAATCCCAACTTTGTATGCGTTAAATTGGCAAACATGTGCTTCATTTTGTATGTCACCAATAGGTTGCGATAATACATAATTACCTTTAATTCTGTACATTACTATAACATAAGACTGGCCACAACACTAATTTGGCGTGATTTTAAAATCATGCCAAAAATGAGTAGCCTACCAATATGAAATTATTATGAGTATTATCTTAGCCTGTTTTATCTTTCCCTCCACTAATCCTTAATTAATTCAATATATAATTTTTGTTTTTTTTTATATTTTAGTACTTACATTTTTTTTTTGCCGATTATGTACTGCAAATATTTTTTTACACATTGCGATGTCTTTGGCAAAATTAATCAGTGGTATTTTCCTTAAATATGTTTTTTATCTGTTTTTGACAATTTTTAAAATTTTGTTTGATGTCTGTCTGAAAGGCAAATAGCAAACTAATTATTTTACAGTATATATATTATGTTTGTACGAAAATGTTTATACTGATTTAATCGAAATATTGAGCCTTCTTTTATTTTTGATATATTTTTAAGATTTAATTTTATGTTATAACTAGCTATACCTAGTTATAACATAAGTCTTGCTAGTCTTGCTCAGTCAGCTTTAAAAGACTGGTACACCATAAAATATGCCATGAAGCTTACAAAAGTAATACACAAGAATTCAAACAAATCTATATATACATATGGCGCATTTGTTTGTCTGTTTCCTTATAACTCAAGATCCAGACAACCAAATAACGTGAAATTCGGTACACATTCACAAAATTACATGGGAAGGTTCTTAAACAGGTTTCGTTCCATCCCAACCTCACTCTGGCCTCCTCCAGCCAAAAAGAGTGCTCCATGTGCATGTTCTGAGCCATGGGTTCATTTTAGAGAAAACTTTACTAAACAAAAAAAAAGTAATTTGCAATACTTCTTTGTTATATTTACTTTACTGCAAGCAAATACTGCAACAAATATCACATTACTTACTACATTCCATTCCATTCCTTCATTCATAGGAATGCATTGTCATTTTTTGCTACAGTCATGCCTATGAGAAAAAGAGGGAGAGTATAGACTTGCAGACACCATGCTTTTCTCATGGGCAATTGTATGTGGCCTGCTCTAGAGTGGGCAGAGTGGAAAATCTTTTTGTACACACTCCATATGGAACTGCCAAAAATGTTGTCTATCACATTGCTTTAAGATAAATGTACCCTTTTATTGCATGCAAATAAACAGTTTTGTAAGCTTCTACATAAAACCTTTTTTTAAACCCGGGCAAAGCCGGGTACTTGCAGCTAGTCATTTATAAATCTGAACCGAATTATTCCAAACTCATTTATCAGTAGGGAGACTTTAATACATAAATAATAGCGGAGGAATATATTTTCTTTTCGAAATAAATAGTTTAGTTACCATTAATCATTCTTTTAAAATGAGTTAAAGAAACTGTTTTTTTCCACACTTATGTGTTTTATTTACCTTTCTCTCTATATATACTTTCTCCCCATACTTTATGATATTTATCTTTATTCTATGAACTCAACTAACACTTTACCAATAAAAAATGTCATAATCAAAGTTGTAATTAAGTGAAAGATTTATAAAATTTGTTTTCTCTTTTACGTAATCAACTTTTAATAGATATATCCTTCGGTTTCTTATGAATATAAATTAAGTTTATAATAGCGGCCGCATCTCGCTTCTGCAGTAAATAAAATTCCTTACTATTTTCCACAGATTAAATTCTCTTTAACTTCTGTGTTTAAGAAGATTCAGGCTTTATCGCGAATTTTAACCATTTATTAGCAGGAATATCGAAAATGATTAAAAAGTCTAACTATTATAGTGGGAAATAAAAGCTTAACCTGTCAACAAACCATTTAAATTCAAAATTTAACCCTTGTACATTACCTTGAAGCAAGTATTGTTCAGTCACTGTCTTTTTAAAATGATTATATATTATTATATTTATTTTGTATGATTATTATATTTATTTGGTACAAACAGTTTCTTGTACACTATGAAATGAATAACTGACTATGGGATTGAATAACAATAATATTCAAGTTACATGGGGGCTACATATATCGGACTTATTAAGTTTGAACATAAACAGATGTGGGAAAACGAAGATGAAAATGAAAGTAACACCCGAAGTTTTGAAATACCAAAAGGTAAAGATTTAAAAGTCAGTTTCGTTAAACGTATAAAGACGGTCATGTACCATTCATGTTTAGAGAAATTAGATTAGAACATACGACGTAACTATTTTACATCATTCACTATGAGTCTTCAATCATTACTTAGACCAAGGGTGTTCAACTCACGGCCCGGGGGCCGCATGTGGCCCGCCTTTAATAACTCTGCGGCCCGCGAGATTCTTTATAACTTTACAAAATTCGACTATTTGTAACAATATTTTTTGTTTAAAAAGAGTTTTTTTTGTAAAAAATAAATCTTAAAACTGTTATTATTTTATCTCTCTGCTTATGTTACTGCGAATCTCTTTTTTTTTCTAAATTGAAACTTACCAAACATAAATCGTGCTTTAACTTAATGCACGAAAATCTGCAACATTAATTACAGTACCCAACTACACAAGCATTGAGATCGACTTGCAAAAACTAGGGGAAAGAGTTGAGAAGCAGATATCTCACTAATTAAATAAATGAAGCATTATTTGACGATTGCATTATTATTATTATACTATCTATGTTTGTAAACAAGAAAAACAATGGAAACAATAATAACATATCAGTCTGTTTTAAATTTTCACTTCAACAAATGTTTGCAATGGATCCAAATCTAATATAAAGATTTATATTTTTACATGCGGCCCGCGGGGTTGTAAAGCTTTTTCGAAGTGGCCCGCGAGGTCATTTGGGTTGGCCACCCCTGACTTAGACCAACCAGGTGCAAAAAAAAAGTGCATGAAATTGAGGTCCATTGCAATATACAGGGTGTCAGGGCTGATAGTATCCATAAGTAATGGTTTATTTTTTGGAACTACGCATCAGATTGTTACGCTGTTCATCCATGTATTGGAAAACTCTTCGAGAATTTTTGGGTCTAGTCCAGTGTTTCTCAAACTGTGGGGCGCGCCCCCCTGGAGGGGCGCGATCATATCGAAAATAAAAGATTAAAAAATATTTATGTAGTATCCAGTCGTTCTCGAGCAAAACGCAATCTTCGCGCGCAGGCGCAGCTAAGTGAAAGTAGAACCGAAACTCTTGGACTTTTAAGGGAAGAGAAGAGAAAAGCGAGCAGAAAAAGACGGAGGTTCGCGAGCAGGCGTTCCCGTCGAGAATTCATGGAAACCCATCTGTTAGAATAGCTACCTTTTTAATTAATTAATTTTTATTTAGTTTTAAAATAAATGTAAAGAAAGACAAATGTCTTGGACCCCTTGTTGTCTCCCACAAATTATGGGGGCTCGGCCGCGATCGAAAAAATTTCAATTTGAACCAAAGTTTGGACAATGAACAGCAGCGTCCATGAAGGAGACGCGCCGCCATTTTTTGGAAACTTCGTTCAACCTGTGTAGAGGTTGAATTTTTAAACTTCATTCCGCCTGTGTAGAGGTTGGAACTAACTTAGTGTGAATAATCCGCCTGTGTAGAGGCCGGAACTTTTAATCAACGTTTTTCTTCAATTGATTTTTCACCGAACCCTGAATATTCCGCCTGTGTAGAGGTTGGAAATATCAACTAAACACCTGCGAAGAGGTGTCAATTCGAACAATTTCAACTATATTACCTGCGAAGAGGTGAAATCACACACAGTGAAATCAACGTTTTTCTTCAATTATTGGATACATCGTACGTGCGAGCAACAAGGGAGCTAGAAAAAAAGGTAGGATCTTTCCATATTTTTTCTAAAATGTATAAAAACGCTCTTAAAGAGTATCTCATAAGAGTTGTTGAGGATCTAGACGGTACTGTGGAGAGTACGAACACCATAGCTAAACTAAAGACTAAAATTGAGAACAGTAGTACATTTGAGAGTGATCCAGATTTCGTTAAAACTTTAATTCAAAACTGTATAGATGAGAGGGTATCGCGAAACGAAAGAGAGGCAACTTTAGAAAAACAGAAAATTGAGCTCGCTAAACTTCAGTTAGCACAATTAGAAAAAGAAATCGAACTTCAAACGGCTAAAAATGAAGCATTAAGTTTAAACCCTGCAGCTAAAGTCGAAGAGAAACAGTTCGAAACAAACATAGAAAATATGATCAAAAGCATTAAAACTTTATCTCTTTCTGTTCCCACCAGATCTGAAAATTTTAATCTGTTCTTCCAATCATTAGAACGCGCATTTTTAACCAAGAAAATAAACGACGAATATAAATCTGAAATTTTAATAAATCTTCTGGGCGAAAGAGCTCATAATGTCTTATTGTATATTAAAAAGGAGGAATTAAATGACTATGAAAAACTAAAATCTATAGTACTCAGAGAATTCCAATTAACTCCTCGCAAGTGTTTAAACTCATTTAAAAATGCTGTAAAATCATCAGGCGAGACATACATCCAATTTGCTGCAAGATTGACGGCAAACTTCCAATATTATTGTTCGTTAAGAAAAGTTAATTCCTTTGAATCTCTATGTGATCTTTTAATTTCTGATAAATTATTTGAAACTTTAAATAAGGAAACCGCAACTCATATTGGCATTCGAGAAGCAGAAGATTGGTTTAGATCTATCGATTTGGCTAAAGAGTGCGATATTTATATTTCATCTCGAAGCGGATCACGTAAGGAAATTCCTATTGCTTGTGGATATACCGAAGACCCCTTTAAAAATAGATCACGAAACTTTAAACCAAAGATTAAAGAGAACTATCCCCAAAATCTTGAAAGAGAAAATAAAAATTGCTATATATATATGCGGTGATTCATTTCATTACGCCAGAGACTGTGAGAAGCGTTTTAAGCTTAAAGAATCTAACAGCCACATCCATAATAGAATAAACGCGAATACTTTGAAAGTCGAGAGCGAAAAACAAAATAGCGATGAGTTCGCACAACTTCAATATGTAAACATTTTTGTGGAAAATCAGCCCGTAACAGCCTTGATCGATTCAGGTTGCCAGATCCCAGTTTTAAATTCCTCACTAATTAGAGCGCACAAGCCTTCCGAAGAAATCATAACATTAAGCTCATGTTTTGGCGAACAGCGTATGGTAGAAGTTCAAGCCATAAATATTTCTCTTAATCAACACTCTCCCACTCTAATTGTTCGAACGGCAATATCACCGACCTTGACCGAAGAATTTATTATACATCCCAGTGTATATGCTGAAATAAAGAAACTAGGCCACGCAAAGAGCGATGTTTTATTGAGTGAAAGTGGATCCTCTTTGAGTGCTGATTTAGGTGTTGTTTCTGTTTCAAGTGTGATAGAAACTCTAGTTATGATTTGCCACATGTTAAAAACTTTAATATTAGAAATGATTTGAGTTCTCTAATTATAAGGATTATAAATGTAATAAAATTAAGAGTACTAAGTTAAAAATGTGTATTAAATTGAAAAATGATATTCCTGTGTGTCAGAGAGCCAGACGTTTATCTTGTTCTGATAACCCTTCACCTATGAAGACTAAACAAAGACGGTTTGCAATGCTTCGACGAATCTTCCAGCCCTGGCGGCAGTGGAAGCGGAGGAAAAAGAGAGATCGTTTTGAACAGACGTCCAGAACTCTAGAGAGGAAAATATCGATGCGCTCAACCAAAGAACTCATTAAAAAAGGCGTTCTTATGCCTGATGGAACTGATAAAGACCAAGATAGCAAAATAAATTATTCCGTTCATCCTACCATACTATCGTCATCTCAGAATCATGCCATGCCTGTGAAACACGCGTTTTCCTGTGGAACCTTCCGGATGTCCAAGAGATGCCTTCACATGATGGAGAAACTGTCCAGTTCAGCAGAATTATGATATTTTAAACCTTTGTGTATTTGTTGTATAGTCCTTGTCTGTTCCGTCTTTTTTTTTTTGTATGTTTCAGATTCTCTGGTCTCCATGGAAGTACCGCTGCGGACAGCGTACAGTCAGGCTGGCCGGATGTAGTATCCAATCGTTCTCGAACAAAACGCAACCTTCGCGCGCAGGCGCAGCTAAATGAAAATAGAACCGAAACTCTCGGACTTTTAAGGGAAGAGAAGAGAAAAGCGAGCAGATAAAGACGGAGGTTCGCGAGCAGGCGTTCCCGTCGAGAATTCATGGAAACCCATCTGTTAGAATAGCTACCTTTTTAATTAATTAATTTTTATTTAGTTTTAAAATAAATGTAAAGAAAGACAAATGTCTTGGACCCCTTGTTGTCTCCCACATTTATTTACTGGAATGAAGTAAAACAAAATACTTTCTGACATAATAAAAAATACACATTTACACTGATATGATTTATATATTTGCGATATTACGTCATAAAAATTTAAAGCTTCTACTTCTATTACGGTTTCTTTTCAAACCAAAATGAGAAAAAACAAAACCCAGACCTATAATCGAAAAAAATTTTTAGGAAGATAAAAAATTTATCACTGTTATATTATTGTCCTCAGCTGTAGGCAGCAGAATGTTGTTGCTGCGGTTTGACCTTCGAACTTGTACGGTTAGTTACGTCCCTGCTCTTAATGTGTATTTGTTTTTTCATTTAGGGAAGTTGCAAATAAACTATTTCTGCTGCGATTTTTTCCTTGTAAAATATTTTTATGATTTTTGGAAAAGCACAGAGAGCCTTTGAAGGATTACTTGGCCAAGATTTATTTCCATGAATTATTCCCAAACATATAAAAAAGCATAATGAAAAACGTTTTACATAATTTTTTTTGAACATCCATATTGTAATAAACACACTTTTATTCCGGAGCTGCCACGCCGAGCACAGAGTGCACGAAATCGGTAATTCTGGCAAAACTGTTTAATTGTTACCAATGGCTCTGACACACACACACTATCCTCCTGTTTGACAATCTTAACGTGTGAACTAAAATATATTTGTCACATATCTCCCTCTTTTTTGGGAGTGACAAACGTTTTTTTTTACAATCTTAAGGTACTTGTTTTGACTGAGTTCCCGGTGTGATAACTTTTTTTCCGAAATATTTTCTGTGTCCTTGAAAGTAGGGGTGAGTATATTTTCTCTTAGTTAAATTATTCACTGGAATTACGATTTTTATTGTGTACTATAAAAATAATTATAAAAAAAAGATTGGGGTGGCTCAATAACCCACTCGACCATTAGTATCGAGTGCGTGCCTGCTCCAGGTTTAAAACATTTTGAAGTCTTTTCACTTTAAATATTAAAAATAATACAATTATTTCTCATCGGAATTTTATATTATTGTTCATTATTCAACATCAATTCTAAATGCTAATTCTGTGAGGCTTAAAATTACAGTTCGCTTAAAACTAATTATAATTTGAGCAATGATTTTAAAAAATCATTTTACATTTTTGTAAACATTGTTGCGTACTTGGCTTTACTCTCCTTAAAATTCAGCGATTATACCAATAATGTTTTATTTTCTTATAAATGAACTCGTGCAAAGAGCGGGTACTTCAGCCGGTATACTTTTAATGTATCAGTGCTGCACAGAGTATTTTATAATTAATTAATGCTAAATTAAGAACAAGTTTAATAAGTATTAGCGACTTCCATGGTCTTGTCTTACAGAGCAAATTTTTCAAAGGAATGCTTTTGATTAGAAATTGACCCACTGAGTTATTTCTAAAAAAAAGCTGATAATCTATATTTTGTCTTCTAAGCAGCCACCGCATTTTGCAATATGTTCCAATTTAAAAATTAGAGAAAGGAAAAAGAACATAATAATTATCCTATTACTTAATTTTTTTTTTTTTGCTTAAAAGCAACATATACAAAATTTAATACTTATGTCATGAATTTGTACGGTATATAATTAAGATTATTGCTTTAGCGCAAAAAAAAGTGCATTATTATTGCATTCAGTACTGTATTAATGTATAAGGAGGGGGCCACAGTTATTGAAAGTTTGAGAAGCACTGCATTAAGTACATTATTAGTGTATAAGAGGGGCGCGATAAAAATTGTGATTGAAAAGGGGGGCGAAGTATTGAAAGTTTGAGAAGCACTGGTCTAGTCCAATCGGGTGCCCGTGCTCGCATTATTCCGCAATCGTAGATGATTAATTTTTTATACTGACTTCAGTAGTGAAGATGTGGATGCAACAGTAATAGGTGCATTGTGTACTTTGGTTAACGAAATTTAAATCAGTCCCAAGTGTACAGCGACGTGTTTTAACAGAATGGAATGTCGACAACAATATCTATCCACGAATGGAAAATACCTTTATGTTCTCGGGTAAAAAATAATTTTTGTACACAGTTTCTTAAAAATTATTGCAACGCTTATTTATCAATTTCTTTCGTTATCTGGAAGCAGCTACAAATATCTAGAGGTAAGTCAGAATTAGCCACATTTTCCTTTTTTCACAATCACTGAATAAGTTACTTTCTCATTGTCCTTTCTAAACGTTTGTTTTGTTTTTTGTTGTACGACGGATTCTCATAATCAACGAACCACTGCTACTTAATTAATCGGATAAATTTTTGAAACAATTATTTTGCCATAATTTTAATTTTTAGTATCTTGAATATTACTTACTTCAAGTTTAAAAATACAGTAGTTTAATTTTTTACTAAGAAAAATCAAGGCATTGTTATATGAAAACATTCCAATTATCGGCTTTGGATAAGAAAGGTACAAAGAGAATTCTTCAATTTATGTTTGTAATGTAAAAAAAGTAAAAAAAAAAAAAAAACTTCAAATTCCCCCCGCCACTTGTTACATGTAATATTTCAAGAATTTGATTCTTGCTTTTCAGAACTTCCCAAAATGAGAAGCCCTAAGTAAAAAAACCTTTCATTTATACGCACCACTTATTAACTTGATAACCATAAAAATTATTGTCATGATTTCTGAAAATGATTATTAGAAAAACAGCAATCATCCCGCGAGAAAAATAGCTTTAAAAATCTGCAAATGCCTGCAAACAAGTTGCTATAATTATCTTTAAGGTATCCGACTACGTTCGGAACCGTGATTTTAAAAACACGCTTAAATGGATAATTTTCATGATATTTAGTGTCACTCAGATTAGAATGCATGCATAAAATTGTTTTAAGGACATTTTGACAAAAAATTATTTAAATATAATATTTTGGCAAAAAATTAACTTAGAATAATCTTTTTCCAAATGTTCTCCTTTTCTGAAAAATGATTCTATTATAATAATATTTTGCCTGTATATAGCTCAGACCTCTCTACAGAGGCTCAACTAGAAGTTTTGTTAAATTCACATTATTTTCAGAGTTACCACCAATTGAAATAAGTATTGGCGTTTCTTTTCTTAAAATTGTTCCCCTCTGTTGTCGTAAAACATGGATAAACCCACTTCTAAGTTATGTATTTCAAAAATTCTAGTTGAGCCTCTGTAGAGAGGTCTGAGCTATATATACAGGCAAAATATTCTAATAGAAGCATTTTTCGCAAAAGGAGAACATTTGGAAAAAAAGATTATTCTAAGTTAATTTTTTGCCAAAATATTGTATTTAAATAATTTTTTTTTTGACAAAACGTCCTTAAAACAATTTTATGCATATATTCTAATCTAAGGGACACTAAATATCATGACAACTATCCTTTTTAGCTCTTTTACAAAATCACGGTTCTGAACGTAGTCGGATACTTTAACTACATAGCCCTTGCACTGAAAGAAATAAGAATATCTAAATATATATGTTATATGACAAACTTTTTTTTGTTTGTTGAATATTGTACAAAAGGGCAACAAAATTCCTTATCAGAATATCTAAAGACCTCTTTTCAGTTAAATCTTTACTTCAAAACAAAACTAACGTACAGGAGTGAAATACAGGAAACCGTCCTGATGCTTCTTTGCTTGGTACAGGCAGTAGGCGAGATGAAACCACTCTTGCTAGGTTTTGCAGTGGACATACTCAAGCTCAACAGCATGTGGTGGGTCTTAAAGCTTATCCTCTCTGTCAAAATTGCAATGTGACCCAAGCCACTTATGCTCACATTATGACTTGTATAGATTGCCATAAGAGCCAGCTGCTACAATATTCATTGTTTAAAAACGCATGGATTCATGTGTCCATTCTAGATTCTTTCATTCTAGATGTTTCTGTCGATCACAAGTGCGATAAGAAACAACATCAACACAACTTTACTTTCGACAGATTACCATAATTTGTTGGCAACTGAAAAGTTTAATTTTAAAACAAGTTGCCTATTTGTGACATAATTTTCTGTATTTGATTTTGATCATTTCACAGCCAAAGTTTTTCATATCAAAAGTAAAACTTGTGGATCTAAATGTAAGTATCATTCATGCAAACAATTCACCATAAAATAAATGTGTATTAACTGCGTAACATAATTAAAAATTTCTGATTCGCATTTTTTTAAAACTTTTTATTAATTAACTTCTCAAGGATTCTTTCTTTTATCAGGAAATGAATTAAGAAGTATTTATATGACAGTTGTAACCAATTTAATTTTGTAGCAAATGGTAATATTTATTATTTATTTATTGTGGTGACTGCTAGATGGCGCCACCAGACATAGTACTAGTTTAGTTTCCTCCTGGTGGGAAACCGGGAGAAAAATGAGTAAGACGGTGGATTTGCTTGTTTACGCTTCACGCGAGAATCCTTTCCCATGTCATTCCTGTATTATATATATATATCCTAGAACTGTATAGATGTACCTTTGTACAGTAAATAAACCGTATTTAGTCTTGAGGTGAATAAATTTCATCTAATGATTTAACGATTTATCCCAGAGTGTTAAAATTTTAATTTTTGAAAACAGTTTATGCAAAAAACTAATCAGTATTCAGCACTAAATCCCTTCCATTGCCCTTTCCAAGAAAGATAAGTTTACGTTATGATGAATAATTCAACTTTTTGGAAGTTCCTTAAGTCAACGTGTTTTGAAGTAACTGCTGAAAAAACTACTTAGTCTTGACATTGCTTTCATTTCATGAAAATTTTTTTATTCCCCTTGAATTAGCGCAGCAGGATTAACACTTGATAAAAGATTAATAGGCTTCTCTTGTGATTAAGCATATTGCCACCTTCTGAATGCCTTGAGGAACTTTCGTATCATAGAGATCCTATTCACATCAAGGGTGTTTAGCTAGAAAATGAATTGATGAATCTTGAATGCTAAAATACAACGATTAATTAGCTTTCCTTTTGAAATTTCACTGTACAATTCTAATCTGAAGAATTTTATTGGTTTAAAAGAAGCAAAATCTTCGTTTATGCTGGTCACTAAATTTGCAGATACTTGACGGAATTTTGCTATCGATTATTAATAAATTATGAATCAATACAGTAGAGTAACGGAGAATATTAAGGCCCCTCCTGCAAAGTCAAGTTTCGGGCCTGAAGCGGGGATGAAGATGTGTACGTTACGCCACTGAATCAATATCAGTTATTAATATATTATGAATCAAAGAATTTGTAGTTCCCTCAAAAGTTCACTAAAGTCAGTTAATTTGAATATTTTATTAAGCTCAGCCATTAATCTATAAATGTATTTAATTAATTTAAAAGAGTATAAAACATTTAGCTGTGTGTGTTTTTTTAGCCTATTTTTGTTATTTCTCCAGTATTAAAGTAATAACTACAACTTCTACATTATAGTTTTAGCTTCGATTATGATTAGAGCGACTAAACTTAGAATATAAAAGTAATCGATATATCTGGCATCATTTGAGTCTTAATAATGTTAATTTCCTTATCAATATTAATAAATCGTAATCTAAGTGATATTTTTCTAAGTTTGCAAAAAATATCTAGCTGCTTCGATTCTTCTGAATCACTGAATATGTTATACATCTTGTTGTTATTTTTATATGAATCAAAAACATATTACACCATAACATATTACATTTATCCAAAGTCACGTCTCCCCAATTTAGAATTTTTGTTAACTGTTTCTGAATTTCTAATGCCAGCCTATTTCTTTCCTGTATCTTGAGATTGTATATGTAAATTGTTCATCACCTAAACCAGAAAATTTATATCTGCCACATAAGTAAGAGTGTAACACACGGTTTAATACTAAGACCGAAATGTAGATGGCGGTACTTGTAATGGAAGCATTACCGACCGAAGCCCTGTATTACCGCCAGAGAGAGTTGAGAACTGAATGAGTAAACAATACTCGTCTCGCTGTCCAATCCTGGACTATGTAATTTATTTAATTTCCTCTTATTTTCTCTAAATGTTTAACCTGTATTGTGTCTAAATGTCTGTCCATTGTAACTCTGTTATTTTATGTCATTAAAATATTTTAAATTACCCCGAGATCTTATCCATTATTTTGGTTTACCCAGTAATGACGTAAGAGAACCGTTACAAATTGGCGCCAAACGTCGGGTCGATCCGAAAACAGTTCTCAACTTTCTCTCGCTTTTTCCATTTAGGTTGAGGCGTTGTCACCCGACAACAAATAGAGAATTCGCAACCCTGCGATTAAATATTGTTTTCATCCAGAAAATCTGTGAACAGATAAGTGTTGTTTATTCTAAATACTCTTGCTCTGTTACTCTGTATAAGAACAGTGATTATATATTATTGCTCTTAGTATGTATTGTGTGTTACAAAAGTAATTAATTCGAATATCTTAATTACCTCCCTCGTTCACTGTTTTCCTTCCTTAAAATTCTTAGTATCATTCTTTCAATAAGATCGATAGCAATTGCTCAATAACTTTTTTTGAATGTATATTGTAAGATCGAAAGTATATTTTCAAAGTATCATTATTATTGAAGACAAATCATCTTATATCACATCCCATTATTTTGAATGTAGTTGTGAAAGATTCTACTTTTTATTAGTTAGTGAGTGATTGTTTTATTAGCGTCTCATCTTAAAGCAACACGAGTGATATTGGCGTCGGACCACGGTATTTCAAACACGGTAGAGTGGTTTGAGCCCGAGGAAATGTAAGGAGTGGTGTGTTCTATTACTGATGCTATCAAAGACCTATGGATTAGAAGCTGGTGAAAAAGCCCCCTCGTGTAGATGAACAGTGCGACCGACGTTAATATTCACTCACTCACTAGAAGCTGGTGATAGTTAAAGTACCTGCTTACGTACTGAGACAAGTCTTCTAAAATGCCTCTTGATTAGTAATTTTATGTTATTATGACTCAAATTAAAGAAATTCAATCAGGAATTTATGTGACAATGTACATATATTGAAAAGAGTATTTTCAGTAAAATGAAATGCAATGAAAATTATACCGAAATTTTAAACACTCATCATGGAATTCAAAGCCATATATTTAAATTATTTATTACGCAACATATTTAACACAGTCATAAAGTAAGCGGAATGAACTCTAAAATACATTTATAATTACCAAAATGTTATGGCTCATTGCACATTTTTTTATAGAAAATTTTATACAATGCATGGAGTTTGTAATAATAAATTGTTAAAAATATGAACAAAACTATTGATATTAACCCTAAATCGTTAGTTGAATGCCTTTATAATAATTTATGTAACATGTATACAAAATATAAAATAAATATAATCATAGATTTTTAAAATATCAAGTTTATATAAAGTAACATAGCTTTGATAGAAAATACAATCATCATAAAAGGCAATTAAAGTTTTGATTCTTATTCTAAAGCCGGGGTGGGCATTAAGTCGATCGCGATCGACCGGTGGACAACCAAGACATTTTGGGGTGACCGCTTTGACTAAGACCTAATAATCATTCCATCATATGAAGATCTAGAAATACCATATTTATTCGAATTTAAGCCACCATTGATTCTAAGCCGCGCTTCAAACTCTCAACAAGATTTTGTGAAAATTGAATAAATATTCTAAAATGGTTTATCGATATCCAGTTTTACGAAATTAAACTAAATTTAAAAGGAAAACTAATAAGGAGTGAATAAGGAGTTATTTTTATCAGTATTATAAATACATGCATAAAGCTGTAATTGCTCTAAATACCAAATCCAAAAACAAAAAAAAATTTTGCTTCGAATCTAAGCCGCTCCCGATCTTCAGTAGCATTAACGTTTGGAAAAAAGTGCGGCTTAGATTCGAGTAAATACGGTTTTTTAAAAAATACGGAAGAAAAAAATTGCATCATATGAGAAAATTTTGTTGAATAGAGAAAATTTCTCACCATTTGGAGGTTATTTTACGAAGAAAATCGTAAAATGTTCTTGGATCCAGGTAAATGTTCGCTAAATAGAGAAATTCGGAAAATAGAGGTACATAAAATGGAGATTCCACTGTATCGCATATTTCCTCTTTTAGCTCAATACACCAACACCCCTGAGTGGACCGTAACACCTTGAAAAAGTTCGAAGTAGCCCGTAGACTGAAAAAGTCTGCCCACTCCTGTTCTAAAGTAATGCTTTATACACAGTCCAGTCACATTAATGTGACCACCACGTACTTTCCACGTCAGAGTTAAATAACCAATCACAGAAGGCAGGTGGCAGCATAGTGCAATTGAGCGTATATAAAGGGTGTGTGAGGGCTTCGGAAAACATTTCAATCGTTGGCGTAATGCAGAAACGAAGCGATTTATCCGACGTCCAAAAGGGCATGATCATGGGCTTTCGGGCCAAGGGTGGAAGCATTTCCGAAACGGCTGAGTTTGTGAACTGTTCGCGTGCCGCCATGGTAAAAGTGTACCGTGCATGGCAAAATGGGACTGTTCAAAATCAGTGACGTGGCAAATGTGGTGCACCACGGACCATAGATGACAGAGGCGAACGACGGTTGCAGAGATGTGTTCGGGCAGATAGACGGGCTACCGTTGAGCAACTGACCACTAAAATGAACCAAGGGGCTACCAAAGGTGTCTCCAAAACTACTATTCAGCGAACATTGCTGCGTCTGGGCCTCCGAAGCAGACGCCTGATTCGTGCACCTATGCTGACTGCTGTTCATCGACGACGAAGGCTAGAATTTGCACGCCAGTACAGCAGCTGGACGTCCACTGAGTGGCGACCGGTAGCGTTTTCTGATGAATCGCGTTTTATGCTCCATCGGACAGATGGACGTTGGCGTATAAGGCGTGAAACCTCTGAAAGGAACGACCCTGCAATCATTGCCGGAACGGTCCAAGCTGGAGGCGGGAGCATTATGGTCTGGGGAATGTTTTCCTGGCATTCTCTGGGTTCACTGATCATTGTGGAAGGCACGATGGATCAATACAAGTACGCATCTATCCTTGCGGACCATGTCCACCCCTACATGCGCATTGTTTTTCTTCAGGATGATGGCATCTTCCAGCAGGACAATGCGAGGTGCCTTACAGCTGCTAGTGTACGTGCGTGGTTCGAAGAGCACCAGGATGAGTTTACCGTCCTTCCCTGGCCAGCAAACTCATCTGAATTAAACCCAATCGAGAATCTGTGGGACCATCTCGATCGAGTTGTTCGCGCCATGGATCCTCAACCGTGTAATCTAGCGCAGCTGGCCACGGCATTAGAGTCGGCATGGCTCAACATCCCAGAGAACACCTTCAGGGACCTAAGTGACTCTCTTCCTGCACGTCTCGCAGTAGTCCGCTCTGCGAAAGGTGGTTATTCTGGCCTTTGACAGATGGTCACATTAATGTGAATGGACTGTGTATCTCTCAGGTGTTTAAAATTCACCATTTTTATAACACTCAACCTTATTAATTATTTATTTCTGACTGCTCATTTTTCTCCTTATATAATTATATAAAATGGCAAAGATACAAAAAGGTCTTTTTTAAATTTCAGAATTGTTGGCAGATACCTTAAGTCTTCTAAGGTTACAAGTCCTTACTCTGACGTAATATGGAAGTTTGAAGAGTGCAGTGCCAGCACAGGTGTAATCAGAAATATAAGATTTATTCCTAATAGTCATCATGTTGCTTCGGGATGTGACTTTACTAAACGGCTAAACAGTGAAAAAGCATTCCCTTAGGCAGGGATATTTTGTGTACATATTTTTAAAGCATCCGTGTCAGAAAAAAGTAATGCCCTCTTTAAACTTTTCACTGTTAATTATATTTACAATTTTCAAGATCTCATGCTGCATTTTATATCCAAATAGTGTGGTGGCATTGCAACAGTATGGATAATAGTTTCACAATGTTGCAAAAAGCATCAGCAAGGCTCTGATCTGCATAACTGAGAATTTTACGAGATATAATTGTATATTTTGTTATTCGTGTACCAAAAAACTAAAATGTGTTATGCAATTCTGTGAAAAATACTTTCATTTTTATACCACTATTTTTAAAATGCTTAGTCTTTCTTGTATTTTTATTTACATTAAAATTATTTTAATCTAATTATTATTTTTTAATTATTTTATTTTCAGAATCGGGACCTTTGAGCTCATCTTATTTCGTAGTCTTATTTGTGCAATTGAACCGCGCTATGCTTTTAAAACTGACAAGGAGCGTGAGGAGGTAACAGGAACATTTCCATTTATCCTCCCATAAATTATATATATTTTGAAAATGATATTAATTAGAAGCAACAAAAATTCAAGAAAGAAAACATGTTTTATTGGAAATATTAGGTGTACAACTTTGCTTCCGCCGTTTTTTTCGAAATTCGAGGCTTTATTGTAATAAACTGATTATACATTTATGATTCAATAATTGCGTTTGATAGCAATCGCCTGTGATTGTTTCAGTCGGTTTTAACAACTCATAATACACTACGCTGAGCTGGTCCCACCAAATGCCCTGCTGGTCTGCGACGTCAAAATCACCGTTCTTGAAGCGTTGAAATTACTCTCAGCACGTTCTTTTATTAATAGCGGCCTCACCATAGGTATTTGAGAGCATTCGATGAGCCTTAGCCGCAGATTTCTTCATATTAAAGCAGAAAATTAAAACCTCCCGCAAATGACGAGAAATTTGGCTCGTAAGCTGGCATGTTTAATCGAGAATAACTTTATGATGCAGACACAAATCGACTAATATTTCGATGGCGTTATGTTAAAAAATACCTAACCTTATTGTATGACATCTACGATCTATTTATTTCGACTACCACTTACCGCTACTGCCATCTATAGCAAAACGGCGGAAGCAAAGTTGTACACCTAATAATAACCCTAAAGTAAATATAAGTGAAATGGCATCGCCCTATGAATGTTGTTTAGAATGCATTTGCAAATTTATTTAATATAACTCTTAAACAGGAGCATAAAAATGAGATATTTAAATAATTTTATTTGTTTATTTCCACTCTTATTACTTTTAAACACAATATATGCTCTATTTTATTTACTTTTCTTGAATACTAAAAATACAGTTTTACAGACAAATATTGTTTATTTACAAAATTTGGATCTGTTTCGTAGATATGTTAAAAAGTGAATGATAAAAAAGAAGATATCTTATTTTACACGTAAAACCATCAAAATAAGTTGTTTTGGATTCTAACCCCAAATATGATACCTTATATATTCTTTAAGATAAGAAATTGTTTTTGACAAAAGTATATAGATCTCTCTATAGCCTGCTATTTTCTTCCTTTCCTCACTTATTTGATTTTATGATATACGGATCTAAAAAATAGTCGCAATAAAATTTCCTTTTCCCTATCACACGTAAAAATAACAGATGGGCTTAAAACAGAATCCACCGTCTCCACAAATATTTCTGAAAATAGCTTTAGAGATGAGTATTTGTTCCTTAAAAAAATTTCTAACCATATATGTTGCCAAAGAATGGAATCCATATTTTTTTCGGTTTATTCTACGGTATGACGTGAAAGTGTTTTAAAGTGAATGCATTCAAGAAACTTAAATTTTATCACGGAAATATTCTTTTAAACCATGAAAACCGTATTTTATTTCAGAGCCGATTGTTAATTTAAAACACAAAGAAGCTTTCAAAGAGATCAAACGATGTTACAAACATTTTGCCATTGCTGCATGACTTTTAAATTCTATATTTATTTACTGAACATCATTTTGACATGTATTAATGTTACCTGAAGCAATGCGAGAGGTATTGGCAAAAAAAACTTTTGATTTACCTATCATTTCTGGTTGATTATTTCTTGTTGTGAACTCAATGATCTGCTAAGTACAACTTACACGCCTCAGAATTTTGAACCATAATCTCCAATAATGAACTCGCCATTTGAACTGGCAAATTCCTTTTTTGTTCTTTGTATGCCCATATAAAGTTAGAAATTTTAGCTTAGTTAACTTAATGCACGTCATCCCTTATCCTTCTATTGATACAACAGCTCTGGGTGAGCCAAGGTCTTCTCAACAACCCTCTTTCATTCCAATTTCCACTTAGCAACAGTTCTCCAATAAGTCGCTCATAAAGCTTTTAAAACCTTCTCCATACAATCAGCCAATCTCAATTTGGCCCTACCCTAACTTCAAGTCCCAATAGGTTTTTAATAAAAATTCTAAGCGGCATGCTTGAGGGTTTATACGGCAGATGTGATTCTCAACCCTCAAACGAATAATCTTTATGGATTTAGTGATATGGCTTCCTTATAAATAGCTTATAAATTACGACGTTGTTACCCTAATTCATTCTCATTCACAGCTTCAAAGATATATCTAAGAACTCTTCGCTCAAATATGGCTAACATTTCAGTCTGTGATTTAATCCAGGTTTCAGATCCACAGGTGAGTACGGGTCTGTTGATTGTTTTATGTAGTGTAATTTTTTGTACATCTTTTAATCAATTTTGACTTTAAAAAAGCTCTTAGATTCATGAAGACAGCGAATAGCAGCAATAACATGTCTTTTAATTTCAGCATCAATGTCGTCGTTTGCAGATTTAATGTTTTAGCCAGGCAAAATTATTAGCCATTTCAAAGTTATAATTTACAGTCTGCAGTTATTTCATACCTACTGCAGTTTTTTGAAATCACCATGTATTTAGTTTCGTCTACATTAATAATTAAAAAGCAACTTTTCAGCTGAATTCTTAAGGGTTATATACATGCATCTGATAAAGAATTTTTAGTACGAATAATGTTTACTACACACATCATCGGCATAAGCAAAGAGTTCTACAGACTTGGTGAAAATGGTACAGATAGTGTTAATGCTGGGGTTGCGAATAGCCCATTCTAAGGTCAAATTAAAAAAGGAGACAAGCAAAAGCATCACCCTGTCTCACACCATTTTCTGACTTTAAAAATATTTTTTGATGCAACCAGAATTCTCTAAATAGGAAATAGTTTGGGTCAAAGTTACCTTAATAAGCATTCGACGTTTTTTTTTTTTAAATGGCCAGCTCATCAACAGCTACAAGGGGAGAGTCATTATCAACAACACTATCATACGCAACATTTATTATAGACTATACAATAACTATTATACATTACGCACTATTATACAATGAAATGCTAGAGGATTAGGGATAGCAAGGGCTATGAAATTGGTTAGCGCCACGAATCATTATGCGCAAGTTTGGGTGCTGTGGCAACGTGCATATATAGCTCGTACTGTGGTTGTTCTAAATTAGCTGTTGGAATTGTCAGTGTGAGTTAACTGCTTGATAAAGAAGCCTTCGATCGTGGTCAAATCGTAGTTGCGCGACGCATGGGCCATTCAATTTCTGAAATCATCAGATGTCTAGGATTTTTGTGGACGACTGTGTCAAGAGAATACCAAGAGTACATTGATAGTGGACAAAAACTAGGGATCGGGCAAACTGCAAAGGATAATTAGCTTTGACAGTGTGTTCTGAGAGACGGTTCATGATCGTTGCACGTAGCCAGTGAAGCCCAGCAATAGCTCAAATTACCATCCAGTTGAATGACGGTGCCAGTCGTACAGTCAGTAAGCGGACTGTGCAACGCATGCTTCAACGTATGGGTTTCAGGAGCCGTCGTCGTACGAGAGTACTATTGCTCAATGCTCGCCATCGGGCTGCACGTCTTGCCTGGGTATGAGAGAACAGAGATTGGAGTGTTGAGAACTAGAAACGAGTAGCATGGTGTGATGAGTCTCGATTCGGAATACTTAAAGCCGACGGGAGGCTGAGAATATGGCGACAGGCTCAAGAAGCCATGGATCCTGCATACTAGGTTGGAATTGTACAAGGGCATGATGGCTAAATTATGGTCTGGGTTGTTTTTTCCTGGCACTGTTCGGGATTTTGTGTGCGTGTAACAGCCATTTTCAATGCAATTCGACACGTAAAGTTGCTGTGTTATCATTTACATCTGTTTATGCTGTTCTGTTATCCGCACGTTCCGTGTTATACGTATTCCAGCAAGACAACTATACCTCTCAAAAGTACCAATTGGCTACTGACTGGTTGAATGACTATTCCTCTGACTTTTGTTATATATTGGCCACCTAGAAGTCCACACTTAAATCCTATTAAGCATCGTTGGGATGTTTTGGAACGAGGCGTGAAAAGCCATCACTCATCACCAATGAACCTTATTGAAGTATGGACTGCCTTGGCCAAAATTTGGCAAGTAATTCCCATGGAACGTATCCATAATCTTTTGAATCTATACCCCGTCGTGTGGCAGTCGTTATAAAGGCCAGATAAGGCCCTACTCGTTATTAGATAAGTATCCCTAATTCAGTGGCACTTCAGTATATATTTTATATATACCATATACTATACTATTATATACCATACAACAACCATACTATTGGTCTTAAGGTGAAAGACTAGAACATGTGAGTCTATTAACGTAGCATCGGTCACAAGATTGAAATCTTGACCATTCGACAACTTACCTCATTTATTTATCGATTCATTTTAAATTTGCTTACCAATAATGTGTTACAATATTCAGAAATTATTTATTTGTTTCAAAACCCTCGAAACAGATTCGACCGCCTCAATGTTCACAACTTAATTTTTAAAAGCCGAAACATACTACGAAGTAACTACAACGTTTTTTCTTTATATAGTATAGACTGCTTCAATTCATTTACATAAATGATCTGACGTTATCAAGACAAGCCAACAACAGACTCAGAGTATTGTTTTTCAAACCCATGATATAAAATTCTAGGCCACCGTACTTCTAACTTTGTTTCTAATAACCTTTTGTTTAGGATGAGTTAGTTATGAGATCATTAGTTTTGATAGAAGTGGAGAATGAGCCGCAGGATTTTCAGACGATATAAAGTATCAAGGCTTCAGATATTTGAACTTGTATCTATTTCTGGTAAAAATTACATTGTGGGGCAAAATGGCTGTGATACATATTTCTGTTAAACATTCAGAAGAACTTGTGTTAAATGTTCCAATATTGTTTTAGTAGTATAGAGACTGAAACAAGCGTCTCGCCCACAAAAATATGGCTCATGAGCAATGTTTAAATCAAGCAAGAGAAGTTGAGTTTTGCTTTTTCCGGTGATCATTGTAAAGTGTAAGATAGAGGGGGGAGGATTTCCTGTTCATTGAACTGGTTGAAAACTTGATGTAAAAGTATCATATTGCTGCATTGATCGGGGTTGGAGGATTTTATGTAAACAGTCTCAAAGAAAAATAACAGTTCTTTTACCCGAGAACATAAAGGTATTTTCCATTCGTGGATAGATATTGTTGTCGACATTCCATTCTGTTAAAACACGTCGCTGTACACTTGGGACTGATTTAAATTTCGTTAACCAAAGTACACAATGCACCTATTACTGTTGCATCCACATCTTCACTACTGAAGTCAGTATAAAAAATTAATCATCTACGATTGCGGAATAATGCGAGCACGTGTATTTTAACACGTATAGAAAGATTATTCACAGGCACAGCCGAGCTAATCAGTAATCACGGTCAAAACAAGTTTACTAATCACTGGTTGAATCAAGGCTGTATCTTGTTTCGAAAAGCATCTCTATTTATAGGCGTGGCGGAAACGTCTAGAAGAATAACCGCTCGTGTCATAAAGCGTTAAATTAGTGTGTTTCTCCATAAATTTCTAGAAGAATCCAGAGAGTCCCGAAATAGCAGACATGGTCACCCAATTGGCCGCCAGAAATTATGCCAACTTGACGCTATCGCCAAGATTTCGCCAAGTTCTCATTGAATCGCCATTATAACGTAAGGGGCGGCATTGCTTGTGAATAGTACAATTTTAAATTAAAATAAATATAAATGCTTTACACATCGAAATGCAAATTATTTACACTATTTTACACAAAATTCGTAACAATATGAATAAATCGATAGAAATAAGTATCAATTCGGATGAAATTCGACTGTAGTTAAAAATTATGAAGTCCATTTTCCAAAGTTTTTGGTCTTCATGCAAGAATAACTAATGACTGTTTATATTCCGTGAATGTGAATGAGAATTCATTAGCTTCCCACTTTTCAGGAACATAAGACCTATAGACGAGAGAGCTCGTAATTTTGCGTCATGGCTAAGTGAAGAGGAAGACACTTGAGCTGCACCCAAACTATGCATACATCCACAACACGAAATGTGGGGACTTTGAGACATGACAGATGCTTCTCAGCACGACAAATCTTTAGTGGAATTAGGATTCGAATTCACGATACATAAGCCACAAGTTCGTGACCTTGGCCACTATATTCTGTGAAGCGAATGTTTCAAGATACTTTTTACACTCTATAACAAATTAAGCTTTGACACCAATTATCATTGGATATGATTCCAGTACGAGATGACAATATAAAAAATAAATTTATGACAAACCCCATGTCGTGTCTTCGTTGTACTGAATAAAGAAGGCTGTCTAACAGTGTTACTACCCGCATGTGCAGAGGGCGCTAGTAGTCCTCCTTGTTTACATTTCGTCAGTATGCTTGTAATGCATCCTCGGAGCGGACGTACCTACCGTCCTCAATAAACAAACATTTTTAAAGTATACAGTCCACGCCTTTTGCTTGAGCAGTCAAGTTATACATAACTCAAAGTCTGCTCATAATCCGTTATAGACATTTCTAGAATAACCACACCATTTGTGGTTAAAATCAGAGCTATCGACCTCACCCAGTTTTGTGGTCGGTGTCGAGCCCGAGCCAAAATCAAAATGGCTCCAAAAGAACTATCAGAACTCACCGTGTTTAACAGAAGGAAAGCACATCTGCTCGGTCAGATCACACGCATTAGAAACTCCTTGGAAAATGTGGATTCACCATTGAATCAAGTTGAAATAAGAACTAAACTCGCATCGCTTTCTGAAGTGAAAGCAAAAATAGACAAACTTCGGACCGGAAGCTACAGGGTTCTTTCGGATGAAGAGCTCATGGATTTTGAGGCCAGTTTGGACACTATGGAAGTGGACGCAGATAATTTAGAGGGTGAGTCTCAATACCTTACTTGAATCTTCTAATGTGAATACCTCTGAATTATCTGTGAAAAATGATTTTGCTAATTACAATGTGAAACTGCCATCCATTAATTTACCGGAATTTTCGGGACAATATATTGATTGGTTGCAATTTAAATCCCAATTTGTATCATTAATTCATGATAACACTTGTTTATCAGACTCGCAAAAACTATATTATTTACAATCTGCCCTAAAAGGCCATGCAAAACAATTGCAAACAGTAAACGATTCTTACTCATCTTTATTTGAAGCTTTAGAAGGTAGATACGAAAATAAAAGATTAATTGTAAATAGTCATATTGCTGAACTTTTAAATCCTAACAAAATAAAATTTGAATCTGCTTTTCATCTCAGAAGTTTAATAGATTCAATTCAGAGTCATCTTAGAGCCTTAAAACAACTAGAATTAGAACCTAACGCTTTATGTGAATCAATGTTAATTTTTGTTATAACTCAACGTCTAGATGATGAATCGCGTAAACAATATGAAATGGAATTACATTCTAATGATTTGCCTAAGTGGAATAATTTTTTAGACTTTTTAATAAAAGGAGCCAAGCCTTAGAAAACGTACAAAGAAATTCTTCGTTGAAAAACAAGAACGAATATTCTCCAAAATTCAGATCATTTGTCGTGAAAAGCAATGAAAAATCCTGTCCGTTATGTCCTTTAGAGACACGCCCAATTTTTAAGTGTAAAATGTTTCACGAGATGTCTGTTCAAGAAAGAAGCAACAAAGTGAGATCCTTAAATCTATGCTTTAATTGTCTAGGCCATCACCTTATTAAGAACTGTCTGAAACTGAACAGGAAATGTAGGGTTTGTAATGCGAACCACAATTCTCTTCTTTGCAAAACAAGGGTGCCCCGAGCGATATCAGAACCACACCAAAACAGAAACCTCCCTCTCTACAGAGTTCATCAGGGGTCATTTATGACCCGAGTCCAGCCGCGACGTGTCTTTACAATGAGATTGGGGAGAAATCCATTTTGCTTTCGACCGCGAAGGTCAAAGTTCAGAGTGCGACAGGGGGTTGGCTTGTAATGAACGCGATCCTCGATTCAGGGGAGCCAGAAATGCCTTTGTAGCTTGGAAGCGTCAAATTTCCTCGTGTTGGAAAAAATACTCTATGAATTCAACTATTGTAAAGCTTGAATGGAGCTTGCATTTCAATGAGGAAAGGAATTTCCGCTGAAATTTCGAACGGAAGTTCATTTAAAAGAAAACTTAACTTTCTCATAGTCCCTAAAATTACTGGTTGCGTTCCTACACAGCCATTGGATTTAACAAAAATAAAATTGCCTCAAAATAACATATGCAGATGCGGAATTTAATATTCCCAAACGAATTGATATTCTCCTGGGAGGTGAAATATTTTATGAATTATTAAAAAGTAAACAAATAAAATTACATGACAATTCAATAATATTGCAGGATTCCGTATTTGGTTACATTGTAACAGGTTCCATTCAAAACGAACCATCGAACTATATTATTTTGCAATTTCATCCAAGATCAAGTTGATAGAAATTTAACAAAATTTTGGGATTAAGAAGCAATAGGAATTAAAGCAGAGTCTAGTTGTGACCCAGACGACCAAGCCATGCAACATTTTAAATCTTCAGTACGTTTCAATAGTGGTCGTTATGAAGTTGGGTTTCCTTGGAAGGGCCATGTACAAGAGTTAAATGACAATTTTTCCGTAGCAGAAAAACGTGTAAAATCCTTAACAAGAAGATTCATTCGTGATCCAACTCTGTACATACAATATTCCGAAATTTTGAAAGAATATGAATCTCAAGGAATAATTGAAAGGGTTCTAGAAACTGAAAAACCAACTGATAGAGCAGTATTCTATTTACCGCACCAAGCGGTCTTTCGCCAAGAAAGCCTAACTACAAAAATGTGCATTGTTTTCGATGCAAGTTCCCATGAAGATGGACAACCATCTCTTAATGACTGTATATGGTCAGGTGGGAATTTAAACCCAAACATATTCCACCTGATAATTTCTTTTCTCTTGAACACGATTGCTATCACGGCAGATATAGAACGTGCATTCTTGCAAATCATTACGTGACGAGGACAGAGATGCAGTTAGATTTTTGTTTCCAGACATTAAATCAAATCAAACAGATCAATACAAGTTTCAAGTGTATAGATTTAAGCGTGTGATGTTTGGAGTCAACGTAAGCCCCTTCTTGCTCTCCGCAACAATTAAGCATCACATCGAGAATTACCGTGAGCAATATCCAGCAGCAACTGAAATGCTTGACACTTGTCTCTATGTTGATGACGTAATCAGTGGTGCTGATGACATCTCCCAAGCCTTAAAAGTATCAAAAGGATGCTGAAACAATCATGAAGAATGCCAGCATGAAATTACGCAAATGGAATTCAAATGATCAAACATTGATGAGAACTTGGGAAAAGGAAGGCCTTGAGACACATCCTCGTCACCCGGACGACAGTTCTAAAATCCCTTCGTCAAAGGTTTTAGGGATACCATGGGATGTTGTCCACGACTATTTTACAATTGATGTTAAAGGACTTCTGCAATTGGACACGTCAAAACCCATCACGAAAAAGAATTGTGCTTCAATCAGCTCTGAAAATACGATCAGTTGGGTTCTTGTCACCCTACACAATTAGGCTCAAATGCCTATTACAAGAACTTTGGCTACGGAAGTTATCCTGGGATGACTAGCTGCCGCCAGATATTCATGCAGTATGGTCACACAATGGTGGTTAGAACTTCCATTTTTATCAGAGTTGAAGATTCCACGAAAGATCCTCGATTCCGTGGAGATTCAAGTGAAGTCCAAATCCATACCTTTTCCGATGCCAGTCAAAAAGCATATGGAGCAGCCGCATTCTTGAGAGAGTCAAGCACAAGGACAGAGTCAGCGTTGATCTTGTAACATCCAAGAGCCGTGTTGCACCTCTGAAAAGATTATCCCTGCTAGATTGGAACTGATGGGCGCTCTGCTGCACGCTTGCTTCGAAGGAAGTCAAGAAAATCCTAGATCCAGGTGTTCAACAGAGCCCTTTTCTGGACGGACTCTCAGGTCACCCATTGGATCAAAGGTCCAAGCCATAGATGGAAACCCTTTGTTGCGAACAGGGTTTGCGAAATCCAATCCCTCACCGATCTAACTCGTGGTTCCACTGTTCCGGCAAGGACAACCCAGCAGATCTACTTACGAGAGGAATCAGCGTAGACGCTCTTACAACCAACTCCAAGTGGTGGAATGGATCCTCGTTTCTACGTCAAATTGACTTCCAGACCAAGGACTAGATGAAGCGATCCCAGAAAGAGTGTATGTAACGGAAATGAGAAGAACTCAAATCAAAGAGGACATTTCCCTTGACATTAACAGTGACTAAAAACAATTTCCTTGAAAACATTATTGATATTTCAAACAACTATGTAAAATTAATTCGTGTTGTAAGTTTCTTTACAGATTCATACACAACTGCAGAACCAAAATTACAAAGATAAAGGGACCCCTTACTTCACAGGGTAGTAAGTCATGCTGAGAACTGGCTGATCCACTCATTGCATGAAAAAAGTTCTATGAAGAAATGCGCAAATTGTTGGCAGGTGAGCTATTCCTATGAAAAGCAAATTGACTCCACTTAATGTTTTCTTGATGAGGAGCAACATCATTAGAGTAGGAGGCAGACTTGCCAATTCAAATTTAAATGAGAAGGCTAAATTTCCCATAATTTTTACCTAGTAGAAACGTTTTAACTGATATTATATTGAGCCATTATCATAAAAAATATTTGCATGCAGGACCCACTCACTTTTATATCTTGTTTGTCAAAAATTCTGGCCTCAATGGCAGGAAATAACTGTCCGTAAATTATTCATGAATGTGTGAATTGCTTTAAGAACAAGCCCATCACTATGAATCAAATTATGGCTAACCTACCGAGAGATCGTGTATAACACCGAATTATCCCTTTAATGTCACGGGCGTTGATTTTGCATGCCCATTCTTCATTAAGTTTAAAAATCAAGAAAAGGGGCATTAAATAAAATTTATGTAGTAGTCTATGTATGTTTATGTACAAAAGCAATTCATTTAGATTTTGTGACAGATCTCACATCCCAAGCATTCATTGCAAGTTTAAAACATTTTTTGGTAGGAGAGGAAAGTGTGCAAAAATCACCACCGACAACGCTAAAACATTTGTTGGCGCAAATGCCGAAATTAAAAAATTGTTCAAAATGATCAAATTACCTGATCACACATTAGCAGAATTTTTGACAAATGAATCGATAGAGAGAACTTTATCCCACCCAGGTCCCCAAACCATGGAGGGCTATGGGAAGCAGGAGTAAAGGCATTTAAATTCCACTTAAAAGAGTCGTGGGAACGCACATTTAACTCTCGAAGAGTTCATCACAATACTTTGTGAAATTGAGGCTGTGCTAAATTCCCGACCACTCACTCCTTTGACGTCAAATTTCGATGATTTCCGAAACACTGACCCCTGGACACTTTTTAGTAGGTAGACCCCTAACATGCATAGTTGAAGCGCAAATAACTAATATAAACGAGAATCAGTTGTCGAGATGGGGAAGGATAAAAAAAATTACCCAACATATATAAGCTTTGGAAACGCGATTATTTGAATAATTTACAAGAACGTCACAAGTGGAAATTTAACAAAAATAATGTTTCTGTAGGAACCTTAGTTTAATCAAAGATGAAAATCTTCCTAGTACGAAATGGAGTACCGGAAGAATAACTGAAATTTTCCTGGCACCGATGGTAAGGTCGAGTGGTGAACCTGCGTATGCCAAACGGAAATATATTAAAAGGACAATCGAAATCTTTGTATATTACCTGTATGAATTTTGTTATTAGTAATTGTTGTATGTGTATAAAATTAACTTCAATCGTATTTAAGTATCATAAAATATATTGTGTATTTTCATTTAAGTACTGTAAATATTGTGTATTTGCATTTAATATAGTGCATGCCTTTTTGCTTTGTAAATATTGTGTATTTTGTATGTAAGTACCGGGAATTGCATTATGTATTTGTATTGAAATTTCATTTCAATGGCGGGGACTCTGTTACGACCCGCATGTGCAGGGCGCTAGTAGTCCTCCTTGTTTACATTTCGTCAGTATGCTTGTAATGCATCCTCGGAGCGGACGTACCTACCGTCCTCAATAAACAAACATTTTTAAAGTATACAGTCCACGCCTTTTGCTTGAGCAGTCAAGTTATACATAACTCAAAGTCTGCTCATAATCCGTTATAGACATTTCTAGAATAACCACACCATTTGTGGTTAAAATCAAACTATCGACTTCACCCACACAAACAGGAACAAATATTATTTAATGTTCTTACGTTCCACAACAGAGGCACTTAAATAAACAACACACACCAATTTAGTTACAGAAAATAACTTAAGGACTAAAAGGAGGGAAAACAGGCATTTCCTGACTTCACGTGTACACATCTTTCTTTGGGGAGATCCAGGGAATAAGGGGGGAAGAACGAGTTCCCGCTCTTAAAAAGAACAAGTGGTGTCCTTGGCTGTCGCTAATGGTCAAGGGAAGGAAGAGTTTAAATGTAGTTGTTACAAATTTTTGTTTTATTAATTATTGATTTATTATAAAATTTTTTAGAGTGAATATTCTTTATCTGTTTTTTTAGATTAAAATAATGAGGATAAGAAATGTTGAATCCTTTCAAATGTCGGTTGGTATTATTTATAGACCGGGAATATAAACATCATTTTTACCAAAATAAAAACTATAAAAGTTTCTACGCGTAGTTTAAATGAGAAATAAATTATAAAAATTGACTTTATTTTTATTCACCGTCAATTCCTTCGACGGGTAAATAATTTCAGTTATTTTATTTTACTTAACGAAGTTGTGTGCCTTATTAATAATGATTGGAGATTCATCTCAAAATAGGTTGAATAGCTGTCCGCTGTTCAGCAAGCAAAGGAGAAAAAAAAGGGGTTTTTCTTTATATTGTTTTTCGTAAATGATATTGCTTGGTACTTACTAAGCTTCTTTCTTATTCTCGCATATTTTATTTTTACTTTTAGTTTCATTTAACGTTGTCATGCACTAATTAAACAACAAACATTTTTTACGGCAATGAATAAAAAATAAATGTTTATATGCGTTAAAAATAATAAATATTTATCATTATGAAGATTTGTGCAAAATCAATACTATTTTTTGCATTTTTTTAAAAAAGTTTATTATTATTTTTTATTCCCTGTATTGAATAGGTACTTTTTAGGGATTCGGACACGTTGAAATATGACAAAATTCGGTAAACACACTTGTTTGTTTTTTCTTATATTAAATATAGCTGTGAAATTTGTCTTAACAAAACATAACTTGTTCTGTTTCTATGTTATAAGGACAATCAACAGTCAATTTTACGAAATTAGAAAAACTGAAAGCAGGCCTTTACAATTTTACCAGAAGTGTACATTTAAATTTTTCAAAGTCGAGTCTGATAGCTCCAAATATTAGAAATGTGTTTTTATGAATTTTTGTGCCTGTTTTTATATATTAGTCTCATAAAGAACGTCACATTTCTTATAATATTTACTCGATCAGCTCGAAAATTTTTAAATTTTAATAAAACACGAAAACTTTAGTACATTTTCTAGGAAAATGCATTTTATTTAGCAATAATTTTAATGACATACGATTATTACCCTTTTCACTAATTGCTTTGAAATTTTTCAAATTTTACTTATAATTGGGATTTTGTAAAAAATTTAGATATTTTTAAAATATTGTTGCATAGAAAGTCACACAAATTATTATATTTTTCAGTATTGTTTCTTAAAAAGCATTTATAATGTTTTAGTATGCTAATTTTTTTTTAAAGTATTGCGAACGTTTTCGGATACCTTAAGTTTAACATAAAAATAGGAAATTTACAGCTTTGTAGCTAAATTATTTTGTTGCACTTTTTCAGGCAAAACTAAAGACAATTTTGAAATTTTATTTTTTAATTCCTTATTAACTTTTAAAACTTACATATTCATATTTTAAAAACTTATTCATTCTCATGACACCTTAATTATTTTCGTGTCTCGGTTCTTATCTGGTATGATGCCGACTTTGAGTGCAGAATATGATTTTGCCTTTTACATGACAATAGTTAGGAATCTTGTGTGGTCAGATTTTTTTAGTCTATTTGAAAAATTACATTAAATTAATAATTCCTTTGTCGTTCTTGCTCCAGCAGAGTAAAACTCTTCTTTTATTTATTAAATATTATTTTATTTATTTATTTTGTATCAAAATAAAACAGATTCAAACTCGAAATAACTATTTCAGTTTACTATTCAGTTTTTCCAAATAATTCATTCAAATTGATAGAGTTTTTTTTTTTTTTGAAAAGTAAAATGATTTACAACGGATAAAAATATTGCTTCGATTATTTATAATTAACAAAATTTATTTTAAAGTTTGCAGATTTAAAACCAAATTCTCGTGGAAATTTTAAATTGAAAGAAAATAATTCAAATTCGATTCTGAAGTATGCAATACATAAACAACTGCATTTTGTGCAAAAATTTCCATTTAATGTTTGGAGAAAATAGGTTTAAGTGATTTAAAAATGGGATAAGTAAAATCGTTAAGAAGATGCTTAGAAATTATTAATAATTGCTGCACATTAAATTAGCTCCTTTACAATCCTAAATGCAGTATTCGTCTCGAAGACATGAAGATTTTTAAAAAGGCAATTGAAAATTGATTTGTAATCGACTATACAGAAAAAAAAAACATACAAACGAAGGCTTAAACGTAAGAAAACCTGATATTTAACTGAAAAAGAACATACCATAAAATCCGGCGTATAACGCGCACTTTTAACGCACGCACACACACGCGCGCACAGATTAAAATCGATGGGTGCGCGTAAAAAAGCTGAAGTATAAAAATGACAGCTTTAAAATAAGTACAGATGAGCATAAAAAAGGGTTTGACTTCTCTTACATGGATCGAAATACTGTTTATGTAAAATAAATGATATACCTTATGAACTTCTAGAAGTGTACTATTTTTTCAAAAGCCTGGCCTAATACCTTGAAAAAAATGAACCTTCATAACATAACAGTATTGAACATGTATATTTCAGGTTTCTTCGTAAAGAAGGGGAGGGCGCGTTATACCGCGAATGTACCTAAAATTTTAGACGTGCAACTTGAAAGTATAAACGTGCATTACGCGCTGCACTTTACGGTAAATCACACAGATTTCAAAAAAGTTTTAAAAGCAATTTTTTCTTTTTAATCATTACAATTAATTATAACAACTTTTTTAGATACATATGAATAAACCTTGCCACACACACACATTGAGCATGATTTAGAAGTTGAATGAAAATGTGATACGATTTCAAATGACTTTATTCTGACATTATTTTCATATATTAGTAACTTTCTGTTAGAATGATTTGTTGATTTAAAGTGACTTCAATTTATTCTGTTCTTTAATATCACCAACCATGTGAACAACTACTATTAACGTGCAGCATTCTACCTCCTAGTTTTGAGAATTAAACATTGGAGAACACTAGCAGGAAAAAGGCTTGTCCTGGAAAATGCTTCTTAGGAAGGTCTATACCCAAATTGGGCTGTTGAGCCACTGAGGAAGGAAGGAATTTATATTTTTAATGACTCTTTTTATTTCTCTGGTATCAAAATCTAGGAATTGAATCACAGATAATTCATTTTAAATCCTAAACTTCACCTAGGACGTTTTCATGAAGGTTTCTTCCGTAACAGATTTTTAGGAGTACTAGTGCTCCTTAAATATCATAGCATCAAAAAGTCATCCAACGGGAAGTTTAAGAGATTACGATAGAGTGGTTCAGTTAGTTTATTTCATATAATTAGGATCGAAATTTAGTCTAATACCAACGACCACGTGTAGCTCAGTATTGATTTCGAAGGGGAAATATTAAAAGTTAATTTGAAATTTATATATACATTATTAAATAGTTTAAGTAACATTTTTTTTATTTCAGTAGACCGTGTAGTAATACCTGTTTAACTTTCAGCTCATCTCTATGTCATCGATTGAAGTAATACCGCAGTTCCAGTGATGAATCTGATATTTTTGTGCTTTTTAATGCAAATAACATTGTGTAAAATTCCATATTAATACTGGCTACAGCTATCTAATTAAAAAGCATGAGAACAGAATTTGTTATTTCTAGTTTAGTGTTGTTGTTAGTTTGTCATGAAATGAAAATGTTAAAAGTTTTTAGTGAGTATTTCCCTGATAAGGAGGTTAGGAAAAATATACATCAGTCTATCGCAAACTCATTATTTATATATTGAAATGACCCAGAACAGTGTCGTAACGTACACCCCCCGCATTGCGGGGGCAAGGTTCTAGAAGGACCAAAACTAGTCTGACGCCATTAACGTAAGAATTTCACAAAATTAGCTTTACATTTTTAATCCAATTTTTAAGCGATTTTCAAATTGGCGATCTAACATCATTCAAAATCAAAACTTGTATCGCTCTAATTAGATATCTTATATCCAATAACCAAATCAAAAAACATTTAAATTTGAAGTAATCCCCGCAGACAAAGAGATACTTTATTTAACTGGGTTTTCTTTTTTCAAACCTAAATTACTAACAGATAAAAGAAAAAATCGGACGGAAAATTGGATAAAATGCTAGAAAGATAAAAATATTCATCAAAGGTTTTTTTAGTATACTTCATGTTAGCGGTAGCGAGAAAAAATACATGTTACTTTTTACTGAAGTAGCTAAGTAACTTATTGGCGTCTTTAGCTTCCCCCAAACATGTATTTCATTTTCATTTAGTGAACTCGTAAATAACGTACATGTGTTATGCATTTTCATGAAAAATAGTATTGCGATACTTGAAAATGCATAGAGAGCATTTTAAATGCTTATATGGTCTAGATTTATGATTTAGAAACCCATATATCCACAGAAATTTCCGTAGATTTATGATTATTCAATCAAATAAAGCATAATGAGAAATGTTTAACAAAAATTGTTTTAGAACATATATATTTTTATATTCAATGCACTTCAATATAGGGAGTGTTTCTTCGCTGTTAAAACATTTTGATCTCACTTCTTTCTTGTAATATTAGAACTGTTTTTTGTAAACACAATTAATTATATTCTGGTTCTTATATTGTTATTTTGTTAATAAGACAGAAACGTGGCCCTAAAATGAGTAGAGTTAAAAAAAAACTGAGTGGTTCTCAAAAACGAAAAATTCGAAAGGAAAAGGAGTATAATATTAATAGCAAATATGCAAAATTGGATAACTTTTTAATATCCGCAAGTTCATCATCTTTTGCAAGTGCTAGTAGTAGTAGTAATGCCAGGGAACTTGATGAACAAATCCTGGAAGCGAAAATTAATCCACAAGAAAAAACACAGTTTCGGACAATTCAACTAATAAGGATACTCTATCTAAAGAAAAGGAGTCGGAAAATGAAAACGAAGAAACAAAATTGATTAGAAATGGTTTTGCGCATTATGTAGGTACCCCCATAGATGCAGATTTCAGGGATCAAATTTTAAAATTGGGCCCATACCAACCAGAATGTAATTTCAAAAGATGTCAAGGCTAGGAGCTTTTCATCATCTTATTATAGTTTCATATCAAGGCCCGAGCTAAATCGTACTGTCACTGTATGGTGCTCAAGGCCAACGACAGGCGTACCTCTTGCCCATGCCACGATGAATTTCCTGGTCCTCGATCTGACTACGTATGACAGGTGGCATTAGAAAACAACAACAACATATCCAGGCAGGACAAAGATCGAAATGAAATGGCTGTGCTATTCAACACGACTTCATGTTGCTTACTGTCAGGTATGTTGGCTTTTCTTTGATAGAACAAATATGTATTTTAAAGAAGCCTGAATGTAAAGGTGAATGATCTGGCAAAGGAATATATAAAAAAAATATTAAAGAGCATGAAAATTCTATAATTCATATCCAAGCATGTCACTTTTATATGACATCTGGAAACAAAATAAAACTGTGGATTCCTTATTGAAATGCAATTTTAAAGAAGTTAATAAGATTAGCCAAATCTTACGAAGAATAATAACGTTACAATGACTCTAGCGATGTGCAATCTTCCTTTTCGGGGACATCAAGAAAACTCGAGATTCGATCAAAGGGAATTTTTTTAATATAATAGACCTCTTGGCTAAATATGACCCTCTTTTCAATGTTCATTTCTCAGAAAAAAATTCAAAAATATCTTAGCCCAAAAATTCAAAATAAACTTATTGCTATTATAGGCTCTAGAATAAAAAAGAAAATATTGTTAAAAATATATGGAAATGTTCTTTTCCTTTATTATTCTGACCTGACACCGGAGGATATTTAAAAAAAGACCAATTGGTATTATAATTGAGTATAATTGAGTATTACCAATTGAGTATAATAAGGTAACAACTGATGTTAATGATAATAATGAGACAGATAATATCAGAATTAAAACGAAACGTTCTTAGGTTTTATTGAGGCTTCAAATCAGACTGCAAAAAGTTTGGAAAGAGATGTGTTAAATTTTCGAAATACATTTGACATTAATTTGATGAAGTGTCGAGGACAAGCATATGATGGGGCAGCCAACATGAGTGGAGCACGTAAGGGGGATTACAGAAATTAATTAAGGACAAACAACCAAGAGAGAATTACGTTCACTGTTCAACACACAACCTCAATCTTGTTCTAAACGATGCATGTAATAACGTGCCTCAGGTAAGAGAATTTAATGACTTGTCAAAAAATTTACACATTTTTTGGGCTCAGCATTAAAAGGTGGAGAGATCTGAAAATTGTGTAGAATAACGAGAACATTCAGCAGGCTATTAAATCATTATGCACGACAAGGTGGTCATCTCGATTTGACTGTGTAATATCAATTCGCTACCAATTATATTTCGATTTTTAAAAGTACTTTCAAATATTTTACTAACCAGTACTAAGCAAGACGAGAAACAGGAAGCTTTAGCGATTAAAAACATATGGAAAAAGTTTCAATTTGTTTTTCTGCTAATTTTCAATGTCAAATTTTACAAAGCATAAATTTAACTTCAAAAAAGCATTACAATCACCAAAAATAGGTTGGAAAACGCCAAAACCATGTTACGTTCTAGCTTAACGTCTATCGAGAATCTTCGTAACAATTTTGCTAATATAAAGGAAGAAGCTATTGGTTTGGCTAAAAATGGGGTATCACCCCGGAGTTTGAAGAAAAGAGACAAAAAAGTTAGACAGTTTTTCTATGATTTCAATGACAGAAAGCGATTGTTTGAGGTCGATGTTTTAAGGCCAATGTTGATGTTATTACTACTCAATTAAAAATCGCTTTGAGAGTATGAATGGCATTTTACACAAATCATTCAGTTTTTTTTCTCCCAAAAATAATGTAAGCCCTACAAATGATCTCTTATATAAGGAAGCCTGTAATCTTCAAAAAATATATATCCTCGACCTATCTAGTGAATTTCCAAATCAAATTATATCTCTAAAAGCAGTTTTAAGTGAATATTTAATTAAGCTAAATTCGATAAAAGATTTAGATAATTTTTTGATGATTCAAAACAAGTTTGCTGCGTCAAGTTTACCAGATGTATGTAGTGCAGTTTCATTGTTTTTTGACTCTTCCAGTTACTTTTGCAATGGCGGAAAGGTCATTTTCTAAATTAAAATTAATAAAAAATTATCTACGTTGTACGATGTCAGAAGAGAGGCTCTCCTATTTGTCTTTGATAAGTATTGAACAGCAAGAAGCAAGAACCAACTTTGCTAAGAAAAATTTGAGACGACTCAATCGCTTTTTTGGGGATTTATTTCTTGAGCGTAGTGCTGTATATTAGCTAGTAGTGTGTGTCGCGAACAACCCAACGAACTAGTTACTTTTTTTGTAGTTCAACCGGAGTGGTACTGCGAGCGCATTCTTTTTTGTGTCCATGCTTTCTAATTAATAACAGTATTTGTGTTTTTGACTTTTTGACAACTTATGCTAGAATTTTATCGAACTTAAGGTAAAGCTCATCCCGGGATTTCACAAACGAAGAATTTGGTAAGTGATATATTTTTCTATTATAAGGATCTGAAATAGAAAATATTATTTTAAAGTGTTTGTGTTTTTCTTAGTGTATCGTTTTTATTTAAGTTACCAGGTTATCAGTCGACTGTTGTTAGATTTTACATTTTTAAATACTATAAATACTCTCTAATGTTAAGCGTTATTTACTTTGTTTGCTCAGACACAGGTTGATTTTTTTTCAGTTATCAGTTTATTATTTAAATATTTTTCGTGATGTGTAAAAAGGTACATTATGTTATGGTTTTGCAATTACTTGTATATATATATAAATATATATATATATATATATATATATATATATATATATATATATATATAATAGCTTGGGGCCCAAGATCTGACCTTGCGGGTGGGGCCTAATTATTTTCCGTTACGCCACTGCCTAGAGAATAGAAATTTTAATTATTTATCAAGTGCCCATAGATTGAAATGGAACTTAAGTGAGATGTTATTAATTTTTTCTGTTTTCTACCATTTTGAATAGAAAGATACAAAAAGAATATACCATACTTAATGAAATATAAGTCACCTTGTTTTTGTGAAATAATAAAAAATAATATAAAATGATTTATCAATGTTCAATATTTACATAATTTTTAAGAAAATAAAAAGAATAAGAAAATTAAATAATTTATATATATCTTACCAGCATTAAAAACTTTTAAATACATACATTAGCCTGTGATTGCTCTAACCGTAAGAATCCGGTTCCACTTCCTTACCAAGGAATTTTTTCGTCTTCGATTCTAAGCCGCACCTGATTTTCACTAGCATTAACATTGGAAAAAACGCGTGGCTTAGATTCAGATAATATGGTAAATAAAAACATATCCTAGTTATAAAAATAACATTACCAAGTGTTTTTTCACAGTGATTGGTTATTTATTAATAAGAATTTAACATGTAAAATTTTATAAAGAAGCATAGGAAAAACTATGGCATTTCAGTACACTCGCATGGAATCTTGAAATGATATTTAAAAAGAAATATGTAAGTAAAATATTTCAACAGATGTTTTTAACCCTTTGGACGTAACGAACTCGCTGCGTGCGTGAGTGTGTTCATCAGAAGTGTTACAGAGTCGTCACGCGTCCATATGGGTTTTGCACTATTTTAAGCGTTACAGGCGCTGTGTCGTTTTCTAAAGTAGTCTTTCTTTTATTAATAGATGTCCGTGGTAGAGTGAATGATAAATATTCGAAAACAACATTTCATGAGAATGAGTACTTCATTATTAGTTGTGTGAAACAGCGGCAATTTCAGGCTTTCAAAGCTTAAGGCGAGTGAGATTTTAAGTCAACAATTATCTGTATATTATGTAAATGTATACGTTACCGTTAAAGTGTCCGTTATTCAGTTATATTTCAAGAAATAACTAGGCGACTCAAAGTATATAACTGATGAAAATTTCATATTTTACCTCGTTATTCCATGAAAAAACGAATGATAGACCATTAAAGGCCGTATCACACGCAGACATATTTCAAGCAATTTTTCCTCCTACTGAGGGTTGCCGTAAACAAAAACGACATGCTCTGACGTCAACCGCGCACTTTCACCACATTGAAATGTTACTCGCCGATTTTCTTCTTCGGAAACAACCATACATTATTTTTTTATACCGCTCGAGCTTACAGGATTCCTATTGGCTGGAATTCAAGCAATTTTTTATTCGGGCAATTTCTTGAGCTCACTAGCAAGAAATTGCTCTAAAGCGGTTGCTATGGCAACTGAGTAAAAATTGCTCGAATTGGACGAAAAATTGCTTGAAATGTATACGTGTGATACGGCCTTAAAGTGAAAAATAAACAATTTCAAAGTTACTTTATAAAGTAACTCAGCATAAATATAGCTAAACATCTCGAAAAATACATTTTATCGCTATTGCGCATGAATAATTGATAAATAATAAGGAAAAGCAAATGATATAGTTTGTTATTGTTAGCATTAAGGCCGTATCACACGTATACATTTCAAGCAATTTTTCGTCCAATTCGATCAATTTTTACTCAGTTGCCATAGCAACCGCTTTAGAGCAATTTCTTGCTAGTGAGCTCAAGAAATTGCCCGGAATAAAAATTGCTTGGAATTCCAGCCAATAGGAATCCTGTAAGCTCGAGCGGTATAAAAATAATGTATGGTTGTTTCCGAAGGAGAAAATCGGCGAGTAACATTTCAATGTGGTGAAAGTGCGCGGTTGACGTCAGAGCATGTCGTTTTTTGTTTACGGCAACCCTTCACCCTCAGTAGGAGGAAAAATTGCTTGAAATATGTCTGCGTGTGATACGGCCTTTAGTTAAACAAAAAAGGAGAACAAGTAATACAAAAAAATTTTTTTCAAGGCAATTCCTACTTAGATCAACAAAGAAAAATTTTACTTTAGCTACTTTTTATTAAATAGTTACAATTAATATAAATATGTATGTACATATGACAGAATCGCAATATTAAGGGGTAATTAACTTTTATTCATTATCATTAAAGTATCGTATTGTCATCCAAAACAATCGTGTATATAAATTTTAGTTCACCTGAATACTTTTAACACGTGAGAAAAATAACCTTTTCATGTTTTGACACAAGTCGCCAAAAAGGGTCGTCAAAAGTAATGCCAACATGGTTGTATTTGTAATTCTATAAATAATTAGTTTTAATTAATTAATTCTTATTAATTATTATTTTTTATTGCATTGTCATCCAAAACAATCATGCATAAAAATTTCAGCTCAATTGAGCATTTTAAAATGTATTTTATTAACGATTGAAAATTGCCCCAAGATAAATAAATAAACAAATATGTAAATAAATAAATATATAGAGATTGTGAGCTAATAGTGTAAGACTTGAAAAACGAATGTTTTGCATTTGTTTCTGGAACAATTAATTACTTTTCTCCTTGAACTTCAAGGATACCATAATGCTGAAGTAATCAATAATCACGTGGTATTTTTTTCTATGCCGTTTTAGCACTTTAACTTCTGCTATCAAAGTTAATAATTTTTCATGAGTAAGTGCAACACATTTTCCTTTGTCCCAGCTTATTTAGTAAAGATTCAAATCTCTTTCATTGAATCTATCTTATTTACAGGTTCGTCTTCAATTCTTTCCTAAGTCATTGCTTGAAAACATATTGCAAATGTATTTGTTAATAAAACAAAATATAAAACGCTAACATAAATACATCACCTAAATTCTACGTTTAAAAGCAACGGAATGAAGCGTACACTCACACGTCATTGAAAAGCAGCTATAAACTTCAAAGTTGACTAAAAGCAGCTAAAAACATTTTCAAAGAGCCTTCGAATGCCGTATTTCACACTTTAAAGATTAAGTAATCGTTATTCTAAGGAATACCTAGATAAATCATTGAATTCAATAATTTTATGTACTTTAACTGACTTGTTCAGTTATTTCATGAAATACCTAGTTATTTTATGAAATAACACATTTCACATTTTAATGGTAACATAAGCATTATTAAGGAAAAAAAGGTTTATTTTTAGCACTAGTTATTTTGATTAATTATTTATTATATGTTATTATTTATATATGCATATATTGACTAATTATTTATTATATGTAAAAATTTGCGGGTTTGACCCCGGCCCAAGTCGGTGGAATTTCATGATGCAGAAAAATCGACAGCGGCCATGTCGTATGATTATACAGCATGCAAAAGATCCCTAGAGTGTCTGTTTTACTAGGATGCTCTCGGCAAAATTAAATCCTGGAACAAGTTTGCATCGTTAAAGCTGAGGTGCCGCCCTCTGGGGAGGAAACTGGGAGTCAAAATTACCTGCAGCGATTAGTATCCGCCTATAGGCACAGCACTAAAAAAGTGATACCAGCTTCTGAGGGATGTACGAGGTCTGCAATGGTTAATGATCAATTCGCAGCCCATTAGAAATAAAAAAAAATATTTTATTATTAATTATTTATCATTTCTTCTTATGATTATTTAATTAGGGTTTAATGAGAACTATACTAAACTCACGTTTCTGGAGGAAAAAAAAACGTTCTCTTCAAACGTACTTGTCCCCTCAGGGGGCTCACCTTCTATAGGTGAGTACGGGTTTAACGCTCCCAAGGTGCTCTAGTGATCTTTTCCTTTTCCCAAGGGGTTTACTCTTTTTGGTAAACACGGGTTTCACAAACCCGGGGTACCTAGTGATCTTTCTCTATTTTCGGCCCTCTTTCTTGCCATTCATTTTCCCCTTTTCTTCATTTCACGTCGAGATCACAGACCCATTTTACAAAATGAACATTGTTAAAATTTAGTTTTTTCCACTGAAAAAAATTATTTTTTATTAACATATTTTGGTTTATATTTTGTATTGCGTTCATTTAGTTTGTTTTCGTATATTTCTTTAAATCTTTTGATTTGTGTTGCTTTATTTGTTTTTTGACTAACAACGTTGGTTTTCCGACCCGCATGTTTGCCGTGTGCGGCGTCCCGTAAGGAGGAAAATGGTGTTCTGGGAATACCTTTGGCCCACGCTTCGCTGTAGACGGGTGACAGAATGAACCCGCTCTGTCAATCGGCTGGTGGTATCTCTCTTCGGTCTCCCCGAAGAGACACTGCTGTAGGGTTAGTGCTGCAGATAAGGGTCCGGGTTTACCCGTTGGATCCTCACCCCTGATACTGTAGTACTATATTCTGGGTGTACTCAGGTAAGCGCCGTGCCTGGTACTTGCCAGATGACCGGCACACTGTCTCCCTTGTTGGACTCTGTGGTGGGTGGAGGCACGCCAGAACGAAGATGTTTACGCGTACTTATGGATCCGAATATGCAGTGCCGGGTAAAGGCCTTGTTTTACCCAATTCAGACATCGATGTAATTGCCGCTTGTACAAGATATTTGATACTTTCTTTACAGAATAATGAACTGAATACAAAATCCCCGTTCGTTATTAATAAAGCTCTCATTGGAATAGGTGGTGAGCCAAAATCAGTGAAACGCTTACGGTCCGGTGACCTACTTATTGAAACTTGAACTGCTTTACAAACCAAATCTTTTTTTTACTCGCGAAGACGTTTCTAAATTCTCCCATATTGATAAGTCCACAAAATCTCTCAATTCATCCAGAGGTGTAATTTCCGAACCTGACCTGTTGACCACTCCTGAAGCAGAAATCCTAGATGGATCCTCTGAGCATGGTGTGATTCAGGTTAGAAGAATTACTTTCAAAAAAAATAATAAAAATATTTCTACAAAAACATCTAATACTAACATTCAATAGCCCTAAACTTCCATCTACAATAAAGGCTGGATACCTCAACTGTAAGATCGTCCCTACGTACCGAATCCTGTGCGCTGTTTTTAAGTGCCAGAGGTTCGTCACTCCCAAACTTCGTGCCGTGGTCAATTAACATGCTCTAAATGTGCGTCCGTTGGGCATTCTTCCACGGATTGTACTCTAAAGCCGAAATGTGTTAATTGTACCCAGTCTCATCCATCAGATTCTAAAAATATGTCCTAAATGGAAATTAGAAAAACAGATACAAGAAATAAAAAGCAAATAAAAATATTTCTTATCCGGAAGCACGTAAACTAATAGCCCTACATGTATCTCCAAACTTATGCTCAAGCTGCCAAATCCTCGACTTTAAACAATTCTACAAGCAGATGAAAATATAACAAAGTAAAATGTACACCTTTAAATTTACTTCAAACTCTCCCTAAATCAGTTATTTCAATACCCACTCTATTACTTTCACATCATCTTCAACCCAAATACACCTCTTTCCATCCACTTCAACAGCAGCTACTGTCTCAGAGCCTCAACCACCCTAACCCTAAGCATCTAATGACGCACCTTCCATCACCAATACCACTTCCCCAGCTAACTCCAGTGTTCAACCTCCTTCCGCATCTACTACAGCATCTACCAAACAAAATTCAAAGTATCGATCAAGAAAAAGAAAAAAGAATTACTCAAAAAATTAGACGAAGCAAAAATAGAAATAAAGATGGCCCCACATAAACCAAGAAAGCCAGCTCCCACGTGGAATACACTACGGATGAGGAGGACATGCGATCGTTTATGACATGGAAGAGGGATGAAATTGAAAAAAAACCTGAGGATGACTTCGTCCTGCCAGAATTTTTCGAAAAGTCCTCACGAATATATACGAGCATTAACACCGACGTTACAGAAAAAGGAGCTAATTTTTTTTTTTTTCATTTTAAACCTGAATTTCTTTAACTTTATTTAATTACACTTTTTCATTCGTCTGCTTTATTGCCTCTATTTTAAGATCTTGTCTGACTTGGTGGGAAATCCCCACCAAATTTTGTTACCTTTTATCCTTATAAAACGAATTTTATATTTAATTGATATTTTAACTTCTGTTTAAACTGTGTTGTCTCTTACTCGTTTTACATTTTTTATCCATTGTTTTAATATTTTAACAAATGTTTGGCGCAGTATAGCCACATTTGGCTCTTGCGCCACAAAACCCACAGTCACTCACTCATTCACTCAAACGTACTTGTTTTTGAGAAAGTGAAAGAACACACCTTAAGTTGAGGGAAGGTCAAACGGCGAAAACTAAATGGCGTCAGAGTTAATTTAACAAATTATACTATGTAGAATCTTTCATTTCTGAATTGAATGATTTTTGGTAGTAAGTTTATTGTTTAAAAATCATTGAAATTTGTTATCATTTATAATTGAAGTTTTCAAATTAATTTTTTGAAAATTAAACAGGAACAAAACAACAAAAAGGAAACCAGGAAGGAAGAATGCACTCGTAGGCTGAATGATGCCAATCTAATAAAATGTATATATTTATTAAAAAACAGTGTTACAAAATCATTATTTATATATAGGGAACATTTAAGATAAAAACAAAAAAATCAAATCAAATACGACAGTAAGGCAGTTCAAAAATGACGTCAATTATTCTTAAATTATAAGTTTTGAATATCAGGACATTTTTTTTTTTTAAATATTCAATTAAACTGTTTATTATATTTGTACAATAACACTGCATTTTTTTCTAAATAAACATATTAATATATCTAAACCCCAATTCAACGAAAAATCGCAAAATTTCAGTACTGCTGTTTTTAACTATTGTAAGCTGTTTTTGTGTACAGTTGGAAAAAAAGTCAGATAAATAACTGAATAAAGTTCTTCCTTTTGTGTGTTCATGTCCTTTTGTTCATTTTCTTTTTAGATATATTTTTGTACACTAACCTTTTAACACAAAAACATTGTATTCAAATTCCTTACGACTTAACAAGATAACAAACGAGTTTAATCTTTGCCCTCAGAATTGTCATGTAAGCTTCATGAATTACGTGCTCTTCCTACTATCTTCCCAGATAGTAGGAGACTTCGAGATTAATGATTACTCTAAATGGATTGCTCAAATTAGGATATTATGTCTATTAGTAGAGTCCAATAGCAGGAGTAAAGCATCGGAATCAAGTGAGAACGTAAACGCATAGTAGACAAGATGTAATCCGTCTTTTTACAAGTTGAATTAACAAAGCAGGAACGATACGAACTGTTCTATCAAATTTTTGGTGTTGGTGATTTTTCTGACGGGATATCAATCATGGAAAAGTTGGTTTGAATGAAAAAAAAAAAAAAGGATTTAAAACAATATATAGTAGTGTAAGAAAAAAATGTGTTCAATCAACATAAAATATAGCGTATATTACGTCTTATATTTTTTAATGAAATTTGTATCATAAAATCATTACCATCAAATCAATTACTACCATCAACAAGTCAATGTTGGGAGCAAAATGTCAAAAAGCTTTAACTACAAATATTATTTGTTAAAGCTCCGTTGAAGTAATTAAAAAAATAATGTAATGACATGTTGATTCATTCAAAATATTATTTACCATAAAAGCTATTATACCCTAAATTGATGTATCCATTTTAGCCAGTTATATCTTGCGCGCGTATTAATGGCAAGAGAACCGGAAAAAGAGGATATATCATGTAATAGAAGGCTGAAAATTTAATTAAAACTTTCGAATAATGACTTCTATTGGCTGATCACATCTGTGATGTATGATATTAAGAACTCTGAAGCTAAAATGGTATTTTAAGCAATTTAGAAACAATTTGAATTTTTTAAATTCATTCTTCTTTTTATATATTTTCTCTTTTATTATTTGTAATTACATAATAAGATAACTTATTTGCGAGCAAATTTCTCGAACATGTAATGCTTTTCTTGGGAACTACGATTTCCAAAATTTTGTGATCAGAGCTACGGAAATTAATTATTTTTATTTACAATTGTATAAAATATTTATTTTGATAAAAAAGTACCCGAACAATGTTGTAAAGCAAATAATGTGCCAGTATCGTTTCGTAATATGATGAGGAAGAGTAATTGTTTATTAACAATCAATCATCATCAAATCAGCAAGCAGACAGAAAAAAAGGAAGCGCCGGTTGAGAGGATATTCAAAAGATCTTAATGAAATTTACTTAAAAGCTGCATTAAACATTTTAAAATAAAATTTGCTTTATATACAATATATAATTTTTCAGCTTATAATTCTCTGTTAACTTATGGAGCCTCAAAAAGAAGACAGTCTATGATCGATACTGTTTTAAATTTTTAAGAAAATGTGACGGATTTTAAAATAATTCTTCAGGATTTTATTAATTTATCTATATCTCCATATAAAAATAATTATTTTCACTTATAAAATATAGTAAAACTTGTTAACCGCATAATACTTTTCATGTTTTTACTACCCATGATTTTCTAACTCTCTGCATAGGTTCCCATCTTCATTTTGAAATACACTCATGTCCATAAATTAAGGATAATTCAGAATCACACAGAAATTGAACTCTAAAATAAAATTTCACCTGTAGAATTATCACACACATCTTGAAGAAGAATATACAAATTACAGGAAACCACCAGATGGCGCGGATGGTACGTCACAATGACGAGAGTGTAAGAGAGGGTTATATAAGGAACGGTGGCAAAGAAGTAAAATTGTTCACAAGCGCGTTAAAAGCCTTTCAGTGCAATAGCCGCATAGTTATGGCACAAAGAAAGCATTTGGAGGATTTTTACGTGGTAGAATTATTGGACGACTGGAATGTGGACGTATCCTGCTGGAAGTATCAAGGAACTTGAATCGCCCAGATTTTCATCTCCAGGCTTTGGCAACGATTCCAAGATGATGGTAATGTGAGTAGGGTGTTACAGCACAGGTCGCCCACGAGTTATAACGCCGAATGAGAACCGTTATTTGGCAGTTACTCTCAAAAGAAACAGACGGAGCACAGCATCAGACCTGTTTCGTCATCTCTCTTCAGCTACCGTTATACGGCAGTTTCAAGGCAGACCGTGTACAGAAGCTTAGGGCATTGGTCTATATGCTCGTAGGCCTGTCAAATGTGTTCCACTTTACCGCAACTCACTGTTGCCTGCGATTAACCTGGAGTAGAGAGCATGCATTATGGACACCACAACAGTGGTCTTGTGTGATGTTTTCCGACGAGTCCAGGTATAGTTTGCTGTCTGATTCTCACAGGACTTTAATATGGAGAGTGCCAAGTACCCGTTACCACCAAGAGAATGATGCATCTTATCCAGTGGCTTTGCGAAGAATAGTAAGACTTCCTGTAAAATCATATTTTGAGCCCTAATACCAAATGCGTACATGAAAATCAGTCGGGCTTTGAGCTCCCTGAACGCCTGTACCCGTCGCAATGCGAGGGTGTACGTTACGCCACTGATCTTATCACACGCACACGGACTCTGGCAGCCTCCGCTCCCGCATGCCGACGGTACCCCTTCCGGGGCCGACGTCATATAATTATCACAACAACCAATCACAGAGCTCCCTCTCGCAGTCGCGGAAGAGAAGCACTCGAGCGGAAGACTTCACATCAACAACACGTCACGAATAGATGCTACCCCATTGACAGGCAGTCAACCAGCCCGAGGCTCACATTGGTCGATAGAATTGCAAGCAAATCATTAAACTATAATCCAGTGATTGCTTTACTAGCTTTGATTCTCCTATCTATTTTTTAAAAAGTATTTAAATCACTTAAAGGAAATTTTTCCCATTCATTATTATGCTTAAATTTTATAATTATCTTATTATCTTTATTAAAATGGGCAAGTAATTAAGTTATTCTCAAGTTTTCTAAATCACCAGACAGGATATCAAAGCCCTGGCGGGCTAAATGCTCTATTACTGGAAATTCAGCTACCCGATACTCTATTTCTAACTAAAAAAACTAAAACTGGATCATTTCATTTATGTTATCAGTGACTGATTGCAGCTTAGGAGCTATTGAAAGAGTGTAGGATATGTGTCAGAGACGTGAGCTAGTTGAATATCCTCAGTTGTCGCCTGCAAAACAAGGCATCGTTCACCTTCCGTTTGGCGCGCAAATTCTGACCCACACAGTGAAAATAATTTTTGGTGTTGCGTCCGTACGCGGTGAGTAGGAAAAAGCGACCCTCCTTCTTCTATCTATCTTTTATCACTCGCACTAGGTTTCAGTGCCAATAATGCAGCCGGCCACTTCACATTTCGAGAGGCAGGGTGTTTGAATCTGATAGATGCAGCTCACCCAACAACGTAAAATTTTTAAACTTTTAATTTTTCGTTAATTTTCATGTTTTTCTGTAACATAGAAGAAAGTCCTGAAGTCCCAGTTAGGCTTAATTAGTAAGGCTTGGTCAGAGGAAAGAAGTATGTCTCAGTGGATTCCATCACATGTGGGTGTGCCTGGGAACGAAGCTGCTGATGAGCTGGCTGGTAGGGGATGTGATTTCCTAACTCCAGTTCCACTGTCTTAACCCATTCGGAAATTCATTTCTTCCAAAAATATAATGAATTTGACTTGGCGAAACCCTCTCCTGCTTACCACTGGTACGCAGCTAAGGCTCCTGGCCTATCTTTACAGAGCAGGAAATCCAAGTCTCATCAGACGGCCTTGGCACGCTTTAGAAGTGGTCACCTGCGTATTATGACTTTGTGCAGGGGGTAAAGTCTTTCTTTACCTATCCCTGCTCTCTCTTAGCTCTCCTGCTCATCTTCTGGATTGCTGGGGCATTTCCCTGCGACAGTTGTATGAGGAGCAAGGCCTGGTGTGTGACACTATTACGCGGAAAGGTCAAATGGACTTGGTGTAGGCTTTCCTGCTCGAAGGGGATTAGAAACAACAACACAACAACAACAGAAGGAAGTTTTCGGTTTTATACTAAAGTAAAAAAAAGTCGAAACAAGTATTTTGCAATTTCTTTAAGATGGTTTTTCAGCTGGGAATGAAGATGCATCTGAGAGATGCCGCGAGTAAACGCCCTCAGAGCAAAATTTATGTGCCTCGTTCATTAGAATTAAAGAAATATCTGATGTAAAACGCCGAAAAGCCAACAGAAACAACACAAGAACAGAGAAGAGGAAGTACTGTTCCCCTTGTGAGCAGATCAAAAGAAAAGACTATTAAAATTTTCTTGTGTAAGATGCGAAAACTTCCAGTGCATTGAACATTGTCGGATGATTTATGAAGACTGCAACAAAGAATCTCAAAATATAAATGCCGCAAAATCCGGCGTATAGCGTGCACCAACACTTTCAAAAACTGCATTTTTTTATTTTTAGACATATTCACCGTATAATGCGCCCTACTGTTTACAAAGAACCATGTATGCAATTCTATTATGCTTTGAAGCCCTTTATTCGGGGTATTATCCCAAAAGCTTCAGAAAAAAATAGTATATTTCTAGAATTACAACTCTTTAAGTTCATTAAGGCATGCCATTTCTTTCAAATAAACATATTTCAATGCATGTAGATGTCAATTTTTTTTGTGCTCATGTCTTTATTCTTATTTTTAGAGCTCTCGTTTTCATACCTGGCGCCTAACGTGCACCCTTGACTTTCATTCTTGTTTTTTGTGTTTAAAGTGCGCGTTAAACGTCGTTTTTTATGGTAAGTAGTGGTAGCAGTAAGGTTTTTTTTTGTTTGCTTAAGGTATCCGACTACGTTCGGAACCATGATTATTCAAAAGCGCGTAAATGGATAATTTTCACGATATTTAGGTCACTAAGATTACAATTTATGCATAAAATTATTTTAAGAACATTTTGACAAAAATGTTTATTTAGATACAATATTTTGGCAAAAATAGAATAATCTTTTACACATGTTCTCCTTTTGTAAAAAATTGTTCTATTGTAATAATATTTTGTGCCTGTTTAAAACTCAGACCTCTGTACAGAGGCTCAACTAGAATTTTGAAATATATAACTTAGAAGTGGGTTTATTCATATTTTACAACACAGGGGAGAAATTTTAAGAAAAAAACGCCACTAAGTTTTTCAATTGGTGGTAACTCTGAAAATAATGCGAATTTTTCAAAAATTTTAGTTGAGACTCTGTAGGGAGATCTGAGCTATAATACAGGCAAAATATTATTATAGTAGAAGCAATTTTTCAAAAGGAGAACATTTGAAAAAAAAAAAAAGATTATTCTAAGTTAATTTTGCCAAAATATTGTATTTAAATAAATTTTCGTCAAAATGTCCTTAGAATAATTTTATGCATGTATTCTAATCTGAGTGACACTAAATATCATGGAAATTATCCATTTATGCGCTTTTTAAAAATCACGGTTCCGAACGTAGTCGGATACCTTAAATTATAATTAAATCTTATGACAATCCCCCATGTCGTGTATTCATTGTGTTGAAATAAAGAAGCCTTTTCATTATACTGAACAAATACTATTTAATGTTCTTACGTTCCACAACACAAGGGGTCACTTAAATAAAACAACACACATCCATTATAGTTACAGAAAATAGATTAAAGACTAAAAGGAGGAAACAGGCTTTCCCTCACTCCACGTGTACATCTTTCCCGGTATCGATCCAGGCAGCAGAGCGGGGGAACGAGTTCCCGCTACGCAAAAGAACAGGTGGTGCCCCTGGCTGCCACTAATCATCAAGGGAAGGCAGGGTTTAAATGTAGTTGTTACATTTTCCTTACACCGCCGAAGACCGTCTCGGCGAGGGGGGTGTAGTAGCAGACATTATGGCATTCTCTCCGGCAGTCCCTCTAGGAATCAATGGTTGTTTGCGTGGCCTTCCTCTTTTCTTGAGAGGTACTACAGGAGACTGGTCTCTGTGCCATTCAGAAAGGGTGTTAAAGCTGATGTATGGTAGACATCTAAAGGTTCGTCAGGTTTGTCACAACTGGCTACTACAAAGGTAGTGATAGATCTCTGGGATAACACAATGTACGGCCCGTCTCTCCTAGGCATGAGTTTTGCACTCCTGTTCTGACTCGTTTTACTTAATGGGTGAAGTTTTACCCATACCAGATCATTAACTTTATAGTTAGGACTTGGTCTGCGTGATTTATCTGCATATATATTTTTTGACGATCTTGACTCATCTCAATATTTTCTTTAATTTGTGACATGTATCCTTCAAAACGTTTTAAACAGGGTGTAAATTCAGGCACAAAATTATCGTTATGGATGACAGACCGTAGATCAGTATTTACTTGGTCCAAAAAGTTCGTAATTCTCTTAGCGAAGGTTAGGTATGCTGCCGTGTGATGTGTTGACTCGCATTTTGAAGTATTCAGTGCAAACCTAATAGCTGGTAGCTTTTCAATCCATAATGTATGGTTGTTACCTACCATCATTGCCAAACGAGGTTTCAAATCCCTATTTTTCCTTTCGACTGGATTTGCCTGTGGGTGATATACGGAATGAGACTTTGATTGATATCCAAGACAAAACATTACTGTTGCATCACCGCACTGACGAATTGAGTCCCATTGTCACTTATTAGTCTACGGGGCACTAAGTATCTTAGGAAGACTTCATTTAGAAGTGTCATGGCACATTCTTTAGCATTAGATTGCTTTAATGGGAATAACTCTACCCATTTTGTTGTGTAATCCTCCACTATGAAAATCCACTTCATACCTTCGGTCGTTTCTGGTAAGGGACCAAAAGATCAATAGCTATGCTCTCAAATCGTTGAGCTGGAACAGGATCTTCAGAAGACCTGCTGCTTTCTGATTAGTGGCTTTGTATCTAATGCATTCTGAACAGCTCTTCACATAATCAGCAATAAATTTCCTCATACCAGTCCAGTAATATTTCGAGGAAATTCTGGAAAAGGTACCATCAGCACCGTAATGTGCAGCGGTGGGAGCATCATGGTGCAATTTTAATATCTTCTCTCATGAGTAGGGACAACTAGTTGAGCTTTTTCAACTTCAGCATGAGGTGAGTACCGGTACAGTACTCCCTGATTCATCACGTACCATCTCCCAGTCCAATTGGCAAAGTCAACTCCCTTGTTGGGATTTTCAAAACAATCAATTATCTTTTTTTAGCTCAAGGTCCTTCAATTGTTCTGTTCTTTGCTCATTAGCAGTTCTCGTCGGGAAATCAATAATTATTATTTTAAATTCGCAAATTTTTTCATCCCTATACTCTGGCCTAGAAAGCATATCTGCAATAAAATTGCATTTCCCTGGAAAATAGTCAATCTTCAGATTGTAAGATTGTATTTGAAGTGCCCATCGGGCTAATCTTCCGGTTGTGATGTTAAATTCATCAGCCACTTTAACGGTTGATGGTCGGATGCCACTTTAATTTCTGCCCCTTCAATATATCCTCTAAATTTGTATAAGGCCCAGACTACAGCCAAGGCTTCTCGCTCTGTTGTCGAGTAATTTTTTTCAGCAGAACTCAAGAGTCTACTGGCATATTCTACTGGCTGTTCATCGGTGGGGCTTTCTCCTTGTAACAAAATTGCACCGAGGGCGTAACTGCTTGCATCTGTTTGGATGATAAAAGGCTGTTTAGGATCAACTTGTCTCAATATTGGCGGGGTTATTAAACATTGTTTGAGGGTTTGGAAAGCTTATTGCTCAATTTCACTCCATTTCCAAGCAGTACTTTTCTTTGACAAGTTGTTAAGGGGTCTAGTAATATCTGAAAAAATTCGGGATGAATTTTCTATACCATGAGCAGGTCTGCAAAAATGACTGTAGCTGCTTTAGGTTTCTCGGGGAAGGAATTTTTTCTATTGCTGCAGTTTTATCATGATCCTCCTCTATTCCCTTAGGAGTTATCCAAAGTTCAAGGTATTTTACGCGGGAGCAAACAAACTTGCATTTTTCTCTTAGCACATAATTTAAATTTTTTAAGTCTGTCAAAGACCATTCTTAAGTCCTCAATGTGTTGTTCAAACGTTTCAGACAACACAACGATATCGTCTAAATACACCAGAATATTTACATTTGCAATCCATTACGAAACTGGTCCATAAGAAGCTGAAAGGTTGCTGGGGCATTGAGAAATCCGAATGGCATTCTTTTTGTACCTAAATGTATCAAAAGGGCAAAAAACGAATGCAGTCTTGTCCTGGTCCGCTGGATTGACCTCTACCTGATGATAACCGGATTTTTAAGTCAAGGGCAGAAATAAAAGCATTAGATTTAGCATCATGTAAAAGAATATCCATGAGGGGCAGTGGATATTTGTCAGGTATAGTAATCGCATTTAGTTTACGATAATCTATGCACAACCTAACAGTTGCATTAGACTTGGGCACTAAAACTACTGGGGCTGCGTATGGGGACTCGCATTCTTTTATAATATTATGAGCTAAAAGATTATCAATTTCTTTCCTTAAGTGTTCTTTCCTGTTTGGAGATAGTCTATAAGGTGCAGTTGAAACTGGTGGGTGGTCACCTGTGTTTATAAAGTGTTTTACGAATGGAGTTGGTTCTCCCCAGTCTGAAAACATCTTTACTTTCATTAAGCAGGACCATCAAATCATTTCTTTTTCTTCTACATTTAGGGCCTGTCCTTCTTCTTCTCGCAAATGGAGATCATTTGTCTCAGCTTCATCAACAGTGTTGCTATGTAATGGAATTTCACTGGGAATCGAATTTGTTGGGACAAGAACTACTATTTATTTTCAACAGGACTGTCGTCTACAGGCAAAGGAACATCTTTGAAAAAGGTATCCTGAAGCTTGGTTTGTCACCAAAATACCAAAAATTGCTACGCATGTCCATTACGATTCCTGATGTCCTTAAAAAGTCAACTCCTAGAAGAGTGCGGTTACCTTTTGCATGTGGCAAAAAAATTAAATCGATTTGAAAGTTCGTCCACCTACGGTGATTGGTACTGTAGCTTTTTGAACAAGGGATGTGGATTGTTGACCATCAGCTAGGCACATAGCAAGATGAAATTCTGAGAATTTTGTCCACGATTTCTCAAGAATTTAAACATTAATTCTCCCCGACTGACTGGCTGGCTCCTGTATCAGCACAAAGCTGTGCCTGTAGCCTCATAGACTTCGATGTCAAATAGAGCTACTGGGAGGTAAGACAAGTAAACATGTGTATGGCGTTGACAGAGGCACTCTCTTTTTTTAGTGAGCATTTTGGACATTTTGATTTTTATAAATCCAGGGTTGCCACAACCATAGCAAGAAATAGGTAGATGAAAAACCGGTGTTGGTATTCCGAGCTGGCATGTATCTAGGGTTAGCAAAAGCACTATTGTGGTTACCCGAAACATTATTTTCAACTTTGAATGAGTGAGACTTCCTAAACTCAGAATTGCCTGTGTTCCTAGAAAAACGAGAGTTGCTTAGTTTGTTAATTTTTGCAAAAAGGGTTTAACATTTTCGTATGAGTCCAGCTTTTCAGCTAACACAACAGGATCATGCAGTATTTCCCAAGTGTCTAGGAAATGATTCTTGTAATCTGGTGGACACCTTTTTTATTTGATCTGCTATGATAAGATCTTTCAAGGTTTCAAATGAATCTATTTCTAATTCTTTAGCCAACCTTCGAAAAAGGTTCTTAGCTCAAAGAAGGAATCTTTCCACATGGAATGATCCTGTTTCTGGTGTCGGCAAAAAAGGACTCTGAAACGGTCAGCTGTCAGTTTGAAACTTTGCACAAAATATTGTGAATGTGAGCATAATTCCTAAACATCTCTTACGGTTTTCTTGCAAGTAACTTACCAATATCACTTGGAAGGACTCCAATTAAGTGTGATACCCAAAATCAGCAGGTACATTTAGAAGCTTCATTTGTCTTTCGAACATTGTTAAAAACAATGATATGTCATCTTTATCAGGGGATTGTGGGACAAGACTGTTTTTAAATCCAGCCTCATGGGGTTAGAATCCATTTGAGAAGAATTACCTACGGAAGCTGGAGGATTTTGCGCTTGTAATTTAAGCTTTTCAAGCTCAAATGCTCTCTGATCAGCAAGGCACTTATCCTCCCGTTCTATTTTCTTTAAGGCTTCGACTTCAAGTGATTTACGTCCATCAACAATGTTATCGAGCATCTCTTTTTCACAAACATCTCATTATTCTGAAAGAATGTACATGAAGTGATTTTTTTCACGTAAGTCAATTATTTTATCCTCGAAAGTCACAGAGACTCGTAGCTCACTTGCTAAAATAAAGAGGTCTATTTTCCTCCCCTTTTTGAGAGAAAAGCCATATTTGTCTATTAAAAAAATAAAACTAGATTCAGGTTTTAAAGTATACAGGAAGTTATAAATTAAATTGGTTTTCCTAATAGCAATGGATAAGTATGAACTAATCATTAAACAACTACCTTCCCTGTAGAGAAAAAAAATAAAAAAGAGAAAAATTCAATATAAAGGGTATAAACAAAACATTTTACAAAAAGATTTTCAGAAAATCTAAATAAAATACCATAAATTCAACTGTATATGAAATATAAAATTAATCACGAGTCACAATAGCATATTGAAAACGTAAATACATGTTATGTTATGAAATATATATATATATATATGTATATATATATATATATATATATATATATATATATATATACTTAATAAGTGCAAAACATTTAAAGCTAAATGTATCACACTGTGACTAAATTAGGAATATAAGATTATTTAATATTCATTTTCTTTTAAAAAGAAATATTTCTTGTGAAATACTTATATATTTTATGAAACCTTCCTTACGTAATTCTAAAAAACACACCGGAAATGTAATGAATAAAATACACAGTATTACATAATCATGCTATTTCACAAAAGAAATATATATATTTAACTAAACAATTTCTCCGCTATCACAGGATGTGACTCATGCAAATTGAAAAAAAATCTATTCTCAAGAAACATAAACTTTAAAATCACCAAACAGAACCTTTGAAAGCTATAAATATATCAATTCGTGAAATAAACAGTAAAAAATATCTAAATCTGAAAACATAACATATATCAAAGTTTGATAATTAAATGAGGTTTCTCCCCCTTCTGCTTGATAGCAGAAATTACCTTTATTTCAATATTTAACTTTAGGAAAAATATATTCAACAGCTCCTTATAATAAGAATAACCTAGAATTTCACCATTTACTCAATATAGCAATTATTTACAGCAAATTATTATATAGTAATTATTTTAAAATGCACTAATACATATTTATCAATAATGTTATATCAGTTGCTTCTTCCTGAAAGCAGAAATGATTTTTCACTATTTGAATTTCACAGTTATTTCAACAGCAGTTTGAAATAATTATAATTAAAAAAATCCATTATAGAAAAAAATATACAAATACTAAAATCTCAAGAAAGATAAATGATCATATTCCTCAATATTATTGTACAAAAGATTTGTTACATCTACTCACAGATTTAATTTCGTTCCCTTGTTCAAGTACAGGGTGAAGATTTCAGTAACACATAATCTCGGAAGAGATTTTTTTTTTTTTTCTTCAAAATAGCAGATATCTTGTAAAGCACCACTCGCGCACTTAAAACGATATATTAAATATGTTTAGTAGATATCTTAAGCACACCACTTTCTTGATCACGATGGTATTTTTAACACATAAATCAACACAATTTCACTTCAGATTATTTCCTCGCACTCAAGCACTTTCACCTTAGTATTCGGATGATACTAAACCAATTATTTTCCAACTAAAAGACGAGCACTTTCACCTTAGTATCGGGATGATACTAAAACTGACAATTTTCTATAAGAGACGAGCACTTTCACCTTAGTATCGGGATGATACTAAAACTGACAACTTTCTAAAAGACGAGCACTTTTTACGTTAGTATCAGGATGATACTAAAACCGATGATTTCCAGATACAATCAAGCACTTTAACTTTGACTGTCGGGGCGACACACACTAAAATTTCCATACACGTGGTCAGTTGGTCGAAGAAAAACAACATGTCCGCTCAAGGAAGCGTTGATCAGCATCTCGATTTCCTGGTCCGGGTTAGAACGTTGGGCGCCACTATGACAATCCCCATGTCCTGTATTCATTGTGTCGAAATAAAGAAGCCATTTCATTACTGGAACAAATACTATTTAATGTTCTTACGTTCCACAACACAAGGGGGTCACTTAAATAAAAACAACACACATCCATTATAGTTACAGAAAATAGATTAAGGACTAAAAGGAGGGAAACATGCTTTCCTGACTCCACGTGTACACATTTTTCCCCCGAAGCGATCCAGGGCAGCAGAGTGGGGAAACGAGTTCCCGCTTCTAAAAACAGGTGGTGCCCCCTGGCTGCCACTAATCATCAAGGGAATTCAGGGTTAAATGTAGTTGTAACAATCTTAAATTTTATATTATGTCGTGTGTAACATATCTGTGTACTTCAAGCTTGTGCTACAATAATTTATTTAAGTCGCTTTCAGCATTAAGTTAACTTTTTAGGTAAATTTTTATACATAATTAATTTTGTTCATTGAAATGTTTACCAAGGAGTCTCAACCTTTCTCGTAATCCCTTAGGCTTCTTCAATAATATAACCATGCATGAACCTACTTTTTCCACTTTTCGAGGTCAGCATTGTTCCCCCTTTTCAAAAATACAATAGTTTCTTCGCTTTGTATCATGTAATCTTCTGTGATCATTGATGAGTGGATGTTATAGGTAGATAGGTGCTTATTTTTATTATTTACTACTTCAGTAACAGTCCATTATTTTGATAGGAAGATAATGCTACAGATAATTAAAAAAAATCAAGAGTTTCTAAAACAAATACCCAGCTACGCCAATATTTTATGGCATAACATTTCCTTTTATCAAATATCCTCAATAAAAGGATTAAATCCTTTGATGATGGTAATGAGGTGGTACTTTCAACGGAGGGATAAGGTGTTGCATTGCAGATGCTCTGCAATTGTTAGTGGGTGTTGTGTGGAATGTGAATATTTCAGCACAAAAGGCCAACAAGACAGAGCAGGTGTTAGTAATCTGTAGCACATGTGCCACATGTAGGACGCGGAGCACCCTCAAAGCCACTTGCCAAGGTTACACCACTCTAGAAAGTTAAATCACACCTATGTCTCAATGCATTTTTATTTAACGGTTATTTTTACTTTCAATTGTTTTGTCATTAAATGATTCTGCTTAATCTTCTTACATGTTTTTTGTATGCGATTTATGTTAAGAAACTAAAACATTTGTTTAAATGAGACTCATTTTTATCGCTAAATATTGTGTACTTGTAAAAAGAATCATCATTCATTGCTGATTCATGATAAAAAAAGTCAAAGCTTATGTAAATATTATTAAAAGCAAAATGTTGAACGAAAGGATCTTTTCTCTAATAGGGCTTTTACTTTGGTGTTTTTACCTTTGCAGACCTAGTCTGTTCCCCAGAGCTGGAATCAATTTTTGCTTTGGCACCCATATGTTGATACCAATTGTCGGCAATTTTGATGTCCAGTTTCATCCTCAAGAGGGAGTGCACCCGAGCTCGATTGATGAAGTTGAACTCACACTGTAGTTTTGCCGAGAGCACCCAAGCCAAGCGGCACTTCAACGGACTTTGTGATGTTCGCCGTCACGATTCTGCATCATGAAAATACTTCGACTTGGTCTGGGGTTGAACCCGCAACCTTGGGTGCAGAAGGCCAGCAACAAACCAACTACGCCACCCAGTCGGCCCGAAACGATATGGAAGGTAACTCCATAGATAAATTGACAGATTTTTTGAAGTTCTGTATTTCATCACCGGAACGATTTAAGTGTTTGAAGAATATTGCACTCTCCTGCTTTTGCAGCTTTTGCTTCTACATATTATGATAAGGAATATTTTCATATCGAAATAAATTTCCGGTGTCAATAAAGCTGAAAAATTCAGAATCATATGTCACAATGAAAGTAATAAATAATATTGTGAAAAAATTAAGAGACGAAATTCACATTAAAAGGAAATTTTGTAATTAAACTACACTGATAGAATATCATATATTGTATGTTTGCTTATTTATTGTTTTTAATAAACATGCTTTTAAAATACATAATATATGTACAATTTTATTTTTTTATTTATGTTAAAGGAAACATTATATTTTAAATTGATATTAATTAATATATAATGAGATTCCTCTAAATCAGTATTTTTTGAACTCTCATTCCCTAACTCTGCCTACGTAGCCGCTGGAATCGGAATTGTTTCAAATATTTCCTACTGCGTGTGCCCTATGACGTATTGGTTACGAAAATTCACAGCCAGGCTAGAGAGATATAAATATGTACAATTTATTTACAGAACATTCTAAAAAACAATCTTACATCAAGATCACGTTTATATCGTCTCTCTCTCGCGGGACCCTCTAAAACCGGTCCTCCAGCGTGTCCTTTTCAGACGAGTCTATCCGAACGTAGGGGAACGGGATTCTAGTAAACCCTCTTCTCCCCTGCTTTCCTCGGTACATTCGCCACAACTCCTCCTTCCTCTAGAGAGAACTTTTTCTGATCAAGGAAAAGTTCTGCTTCTTTAAGGTCCACTAAAATCACTTAGTAAAATATCACTTTTTAAAGTTCTAGGTAACACTACCCTTTTAACAGCGTGTACGATTCCCTTCCAGCCAGAATGACACACTACAATACAATTAAGCATATAAGAATTCAAAATAAACGATGAAAATGACGAACTTATTAGATGAGATTACAAATTACAGAATTATTTTAATTTAGAAAAAATTAAAAATAAAGAATTTATGTTCCATTTATAGAGATGAGAGTAATAATGCACTCTTGAGGAATATATATAAAAATTTACATCAATCTCTACAAGGCATCTGCATTGGCATGACTTCTCCGGGTTTATGAATAACGTCAAGGTTAATGGTTTGTGTAGCGCAGTGACCCAACGCATAAGGCGCCGGTTTTGTTCCTGCATTAGGTTTCAGCCAAACTATGGGTTATGGTGGTCGGTCTCGAATGATAGTTTCTTGCTGTCCATCAAGCTAACAATTAAGTTTTTACTGCGCATCAAGCGATAGCTGCGCATTCTCTTTCAGTTGTGCAGTAAGCCCTCTCGGCGTCAGAAGAATTTCTTGCATAAGGCACAGGATGGGATGCTCTTCCTCTATCACTTCTCTGAGCCAAGACTATTCCAATACCCGTATCAGAGGGCGACGGTTTGGAAGAATAAATTGCTCTTTTGAAATCCAGGGCATATAGAACAGGGAGTTGGTCAACAGTTTTTCCCTTCAATTGGCACCGAGGATTTGTGACATTCCGAGTCCAGTTAGTGTATCCTTTCTTCTCGATTTCCCTTTTAACAGTTCTGTTAGTGGTGCTGCTGAAACTGAGAACATTAGGGATGTACTGTCAGATAATATCCACTGCAATTACCCAAAAAGACTCTAACCTGCCATATGGGTTTTAGTTACACACTTGGAACTGGAAAATCTAGTTTATTGTTTGATTTACAGTTTTAATTGTGGGCTGGAGATCTCAACATCTCCAACCCTATGACATCGTGCTGATTTAACTACGCTCTCTTCGAGCGAATTTACGTTTTTGCTGGTTTGATTGAAGAACCGAGCATCCCGTATCCGTTCTGAAAAGAAGCCTTTATCTATGTGGCTTACGGTGATCGTCCCAGTTTCTGAAAGGCCGCTGGCCACATCTCGTCTCAGATATGGTAGGGCAAAACTTCTCACACCCTTGAAGGGAGTTAATGTCGCCATCGGGCTGCCACGAGAATAATATGGCGCATTTTTTAACCCGAAGGCATACGTAATGGACGCTAAGTTCCAAAACTGAGTTGGTAAGTCAGCTGCTAACCTCTGAAAGCCTTTTCGGAGTTTAGGGGAATCTGCACAATAACCTTTTTTAAGTCAAAGTAAGGGTTATATATTTGAAAACATCTGCGACAGGTTTCCACTCTATATGCATCATATTTGGCAAAGGGATAAAACTGAGTTCTCTATTATCCTTCGCATTCAGTTTTCTATAATCGATGCGAGGCCGAGGATCTCTTCCCGTGGGTCTCAAGCTGAGATCATGATGTGAAGCATATGAACTGGGCTCTCTATTTCTATTGCTTGGTACTTCAACATTTTCAGCGGCCTTTTTCTTGCAACTAAATCGGTTCTGCCGTCTAGTCGACATTCTTTGTATGGTTTCTATCCTAATAGGAAGCATCATTTACATCAGCTCAATGTCAGTAGCTCCAGTCTACCAAGTTACACTGCACTAATCAATTGCAGAAATGTTTTGAATGACTGGCATCAGATTTCTTTATAGGTTTCTCTATTTGCTGAGACATTTAATCGGTTTCCCTGCTTGACTGTGTTTCCTTGTAATCTCATCGAAGTCAAGCAAAATATTCGGGTAATGAATCGACACAGGGGAACGTTCTTCCTTCCAATTCGTTCGAATCCTCTCCTTTGCTCTTACTGTTGAGAAATCATCTATTTATAAATTTGGCTCTTTAGGCTATTATGCGGCTACAACCTCGATACATAAGGAAAAGCTCGGAGTTTTTGACTCGGTGTTGCTGTCAAGGCCTACCTTACATGAATTAGTCTCTGAAATTTTTCTCTATTTTCCTTAGCCTCGCCACTCTACCAGGTGGTTTATAAGGCTCCTGATTTTCATCTTTAACACTTATACAACACACTCAATCTCCTTCTGAAAAATTCAACGCGCCGTAACAGCGTTTCTTTTATCCATACCATGCCCAACTCTTTTAATCTTCAGTTTTCTTCCATTTTTTCAATGGCTAAATTCCTGACAACTTTTAAGTCGATTCTATGAGAGTCTTGGAAAACGTATTTCCACAGCGTGGGGACTCACCTCTTCTGCTAGTTCACACCGATTTCTTTCCATTCACCCCAAAGAGTTATGGGTGTTCCCTGCGCTCAATTTTTCCCATGGACCAATTCAGCGGGAGTAAGCCCCTGGCCTTTCGCTAGAGTGATGGTTTCTTAGAGCCAGAGCGCAGGTGGCAACTGTTTTCTCGCTATTCGGGAGAGGTGATTCAGTGCACATCACTCTTGATATAGCTTCTTCCTTTTTTTCAGAGCGCAGCGGAAATCTTTCAGGCGGTAATACTCTGAGGATGATAAACCAAACTGTGAGAAACAACGTTTTACATTCAAACGAAAGTTTTCAAAAACTTATACTGATCTGTTAAAATACTCATTAGAATAAAGTCTCCTCGGTCCACGTTTGAATTTCTTTGTAGGAAAACCCATCTCTACTGAGAGATCTGGGAAAACAAAAGCCTCCGCGACTGCTGGTGGACGCCATATCAGAGTAGGCATTGGCGCTGCATCAGGTGCTACCGACATTACGCACATGACGGATTCAACAAAATATTTATTCCCTGTGTAGGTGTGAGTGGGAAGGGCGTCCTCACTGCAGAAACGTTTAATTTGGAAAAAAACTTTAACTTATTACAGAACTAATTGCCATTGGTGCTTTTTCTGATTCATTTGCCTTACCTACCTCTCTGACCAGGGATTACGTAAGCTTCACAAACTCCTCTTATCTCTTTATGGCACTGGGGCCAGTAAAGAAATATCTTTGCAATCCGAAGCTCTTCGTCTTCGGCGTGACAACGACCAGAATGGGCCTGATCGTGCCTTCAGCGCGGTACTTCCAGATTGACGTACGATCGGAGTTTCTCAGGAAATGAACCAGTAGTTGTCTTGCTGTCTCCATTCTTTATCTTTTCTGCTTTTGACTCAGAAGTTTTCCTTTGTGGTTTGAGTTGAATATCCAGCTTGATTCAAATCATTTATTCATGCACCCTTTTTCTATCTTTTGAACTCAAGTGGAAAGCTAATCTCTTCACTTTTTCTGTTGGACTTCCTTAAGAACTCAAAATCAGTATTATACGTGATTAAACTCGTTGCTTCCTTTTCTTTTATGCGCAGAAATGAAGGCATACGGATTTTTAACATCTTCAGCTAAGGCACTTTGCTTCCCCAGCTTCATTTCCTTCCTCCTTTTCAACCGCTTCACTTTGTTCAGTTCTGTTCAGCTTCTCTTTTTTCCTGACTGCGAGTTATGAGTGATCGACTATTTACTATTTCCCGTCTCAGTAAGTCCATTAGTGCTCTGTAAATCTCTGTTCAAGGGCTTCCGGTTGTTCGATTTCCACAAATATATCTTACCTGATCCAATTAAGCAACATTGTACCACAGCTGCCTTGGTGATGACATGTCCCTACTCAATCAATTTCTGCTTCTGTGGCGAGAGTGTAAACAGGTCATATACTCATCAGGAATATGTTTGGACCCACATTCTCACTGTAAAAAAACATATTTGGTGTAATAAATTTCTCACAGGTATATCAATTGAGACTCCAGTATCTCTAAGGATAGGCATCTCAAATCCCGTTCACCTTACCTCTAACTAGTATAGGTCGATTGAGCATTTTCAGATTACTTTTTAGTCTATTTATGGTTTCAGGCCTTATTTCTTCAATTGGGACATTGTGGACAAAGAAATGATCAACAAGATCCGCATTCAAACGCTGGGCGTCTTCTTCAAAGTCTTAGTGATTATTTACGGTTTTATGTTCTCTGCAATATTCGGATTATTCATTGATACATTTTCCT
>BMAU01021209.1:72500-143261 GCA_019973935.1 Trichonephila clavipes | reverse complement strand
ATAAATATGTAACATGGACTTCATTAGTACATTTTTGCACGGTTTTCTAGGGAACAAATCTACTATGGCAAAAATTAGCTTAGTGTGTTAAAGTTAATTGATGTAATAAGATTTGAGCTGACATTATAAATCTGAAGGCATAATTAAAAATTATTACAATCTTCGCTTACTAAAACGGCAAATCAATTTAGCATACAATTACCCGAAAAGTATGTTTATAATACGTAAGCAAAATGTAAAACATTGGGCGGCGAAAACCTATCAGAATATTACAACAAACTTAAATCTTAAACGCTATTGAAAACAAAATAATGTTCAATATTTGATTAAATGTTTGTGATCACATAAACAATTCCAAGCAAACCCAAAATACACGTGAGAAAATCTTAATTTTTCAATTGTATTTCAATTTTTAACACCAAATAAAATTTAAAGAATTGCCTAAAACAAAAAGAAGAAACGTACTTATAAAATCTCGTCAGTTAATTTTTCCAAATTAAAACTTTGCCAAGTGTAGAAAAATATTGTGCACCAACATGCATGGTACGATTTCTTATGGAATGCATATCACAGCATTTGAAGACGTCTTTTGATTTGAGGTAATTTTCGACAGGGATTTAATTTAGGGATTACTTGAGAAATATAAAAATAGCCTGAAATTTCAATCGGCAAGCCACTGTTTGCGATTTTTATTTTTTGGAATAAAACCAAAAAAGGATCTTCTAAGGTGTGTTTATATAATAGAACCTTTAGAAATGTTCACTATTTAGCAGAAAAATCTGTAGCACACAAAAGTCAAATATAATTATACTCTTCATTTAGTAAATGGAAATAAATCTAACTTGAAATTACAGAAAAAAAAATACGTCGGTTATTAACCGTTAATCATCTGGTTCGAAGTCAGACGCCTTATCCATTAGGCCACGCGAACAAAAACGTCTTAATATATAAGCAAAATCGTAACTATCGCGTTATAATATTGCCAAATGTTGCAAAATGTTGCCAAAACTACAAAACAAAATTTGAGTTGTTTGAAAAACTTTCATTAAAAAAAGTATTTATTCGAAAAATAATCCTAATGAATTCAAATTGGATAAACATTCCAACCGATAAACATAACTATATTAAAAATATGTAAAAATCTTGAAAAATTGCGTGTCATGTATACGTTTTCGCATTTAGTGAGAGACATGAAACATATGACATCAGAACACCAGAACACCATTTAAAAAATTAAATTTTAAAAATTTAGAAAGTACAAAAAAAATAATTACATAAATACCCGTCCGGACTCAAATGTAACGTAATGTAAAAAATTTCAGAGGAAATGGTTTTGTATTTTCGGAGATTAGCGGCTTTGAACAAACACACATTACATTTTTATTTATAAAGATAATATAAAATGTAAAATAGCTTTTATAATAGTGATTTTCAATCTTAATAAAAATATGTACGCAAAAAAATTACAAAATGTTTACTGAGTAATCAATTACAAGAATTCATTTAATGCGAAATTTGAGATTGATGGTTTTCGATCATTTCGTTTATATTTGTACGCAAAAATGATAATACTCCTCTCATATCGCCATCTAAAATTAAAAGAGTCCATGCTTTTCTCAGTTTATATTGATTAATCCTAAAAATAATGAATTCACATAAACAAGATTTAAAAAAGTGTAACAATATTTTAGAGCTTTTTTAGGTATTATGGGATAATTGCTCCTGCAATTTCAATCCAATATGAATTCACGAACTCTTACGAAAGTTTTGAAATTATATCTCGATTATTATAAAGCAAAATTATATATATATATATAGTTCTTCCTCTTCATTCAAAGTTAATTCCCCCACAGATGTATCCATTATCATATAAATGGATTACGCCAATATAAAATATTTTTTATACCTAACTTTTGGAAGTAAAAGAATTGTGTCCACTCTGGTGTTGTCAAATAATCTAAACAGATTTATGCATAGATTGTTTCTATAAAAACGCTAAATAAATTGTTTCCGGAATTTTTTAAATTTTTTTTCTTATAGTCCTATTAACTATTTGAAAAAGTAATTCGTGGCACACAAAAGTGCCGTGGCACAATGGTTGAGAATCAATGCCATAGACACCCTGCCCATGAATTCATGAAGATAATCGAAGGGCAACCATGGCCATCACGACAGCAAAAATTAATAATCTTAATTAAGCAAAAGCGAATGAACTAACTTAAATGGTTCATTTCATAGGAAAAAAAGTTTCAAAATGTTTGCTAAAGAAATTAATGACGATCATTTGATAGAGATCGATTAAATCTTAATATCGAACTAAAGATTCTGCTACTTTACCATGAAATCATATTTTCAGGTCAACATTTCATTTGTTAAATGAATCGAACTCATGATACACCGGAAATGTCTTTGTGACAGAACTACTAAGTTATCGCGGCAATGAGATGGTAATTGAAGAAACGTTTTTAGATCAAAAACATGCTGAATAAAAAGTAAAATTGTTTAAATTAAAGTTACACTGAACGCATAATAAGAGATAATTAGGGATGACGATTCTTTTCAAAAAAGATCGATTTATAAATCGTTTCGAATCGTAACCTGTTGAATCGATTGACAAAAATCGAGGTTTGAGAGATGGATTTTTAGAAAATCAATCTTTTTTTTCAAGTCAACTTTTACAATGTAAATATAAATCCTTTTTATTAAAAACAAGAAAGATACCATTCAAAACTATCTCTTTTTCTGTAAAATCAGAGAATTTTTTAGTTCAGGGATTTCATCAATTACAATTTTTTTATTACCATAACAAAGTATCAGATATAAATAAACTAATTGTAAATAATATATTTAATGGTTTTTACCACAAAACAAAAAAAAGGGAATGTCGATTTTCTAGGATGAAATATCGATTCACTGAATGACTCAGTGCTCCTTATCGATTTAAAAAAATATTTTTTTATCCCGTGAAATCGATCATTCGATTAATCGTTCTCACACAGATGACCATCCCTAGCAATAATGCCACCGGCGAGAATATTCTGAAATATGAACAAGTGTCTATGGATACATTTCAGATATTGAACCTCTCTCACCTATTGCTACTAACGCGAGATACTATTCATTTTTCTCTATAGTATGTTTACTTAAATTTCGAAATTAAAAAATCTGAAATTGAATCTTCTAAACTATGATCCAATAAATGTTACCATAGACCTGGACGATTAGATTTAAAAGACAAATGTTCAAAAAGGATTTAATGAAAGGGTATTCGATATATTCTTAAAACATTTTTATATAATCAAAATAAATTTTAAAAATTTATTCATCGTAAGAAATGTTCAGGTTTTTAACCTGAAAATTTGCAAATATAAAAAAATAATGCAGATTATTTAATACAATTAGTTTCAATATCTCTTTTTAAGACCTAACCACTAATGTGGCATTAATGCCACATACACAAAACAATTTAAATGCGTATAAAATTTTAAAATGTCTAACTGTTACAGCCTAAATAATAGAAAAATGGGACATTTTATTATAGTTCCCTGTTTTTGAAGTAAAACACATTAAATATGAATAAATTTTCCCTTGAAGTGGGCTATTCTTTAATTTTAATAGGTTTACATTTCGCATTTATGATTCTAAAGCTACTCGGTAAAAGTTTGCTTTTTCAATGATGTGGCATTGCATTTATTTTTTGAAATATTTCTTGATACTTTTTTTAAGTTAAGGAATATCCTGCGAGTTATTTCCACAGCTATCTGCAAGTTATGTAAAAATAAATAAGGCCTTCCAAACTGTAAATTACACAATTTTTTTTTAGGGAAGTGACTTGATTTTCTGCATTATATTATAAACAGAGAAATAGAAATTTAGCTACGAGTGCAGTATTAGGCCAGACAAGTTAGAACTATTTTAAAATGGATGTAACGAGAGAGTGTTATATTTGTAGAAAAGAACGCAAAACAGATAACGTTTTCATTTAATCAATCATGTCTTCATATTAGAAAGAAGCAGCCCTTTGTGTGTGTGCAAAATGTGATAAGACTTTAACTGAGAGTTACACAGTGAAATCTGATAAATTAACTAATAGTAAACTAAAATTCCACAATGATCAAATTAAAAGAATCAATTTAAAGAGACATTTGCGTATTCGTGAGAATAAAAGACCTTACGCTTCGTAAATTTGCAACAAATGTTTCACTCAGAAAGGACATCTAAAAATCCATTTGCGTATTCAAACTGAAGAAAAACCTTATGCTTGTGACATTTGCCAAAAGTCTTTCACTCGAAATGAAAATCTTAAAATTCATTTGCGTATTCATACTGAAAGGAAGCCTCATGTGTGTGAAATTTGCAAGAAAGCTTACACTCAAATTTCCCGTTTGAAAAAATACATTTACGTATTCATACTGAAAAAAAGCCTAATACTTGTGACATATGCCAAAAGTCTTTCACTCGAAATGGAAATATTAAAATTCATTTGCTTATTCATAATAATGAAAAGCCTTTTTCTTGTGAAATTTGCAAGAAAGCTTTCACTCAAATTTGTCGTTTGAAAATACATTTACGTTTTCATACTGAAGAAAAGCCTTATGTGTGTGATATTTGCAAGAAAGCTTTTTATCAAAGAAGTAACTTAAAAAGGCATTTGCGTGTTCATACTGACGAAGAATTCTATTTCTGAGAATTTTGGGCTAAGTTCTTCAATCAAGATAACATTTTAATTACGCAGTTGCGTCTTTAGGTAATGAAAATACCCTTATATGTCTGATTATTTTATGTTATAAACTTTTAGGCTATATATTGTAATTATGTCTGATTTTTATCTTCATTATGAAGAGTAACATTTTTTCAGTGTTGTATTATTTTAAACCATGAATTATACGTATTCCGTATTTTTAAGATATGACTAAAAATCAATCGTAGACATTTGAATTTGACATAATTAAATTTCATTTGCTCTGTAGATTTGTTTATGTTATGTATTTTTTAAGGGCACTTTAAAATGGGGAGTTTATTAACTTGTTTTGTTCATCTGTATTTGTGTTTTATTTTCGCATGTGAAACTGTACCTAAAACTTTTGTAACAGAAAAATGATTCAAATAAAAACTGATCATAAAGGCTAAGCAATGTTGATAAATGAATTAATTTTTTTTACTCATTTTTCTTAATTTTGTCACTTTATACTTTTTAAAATAAGTAGAGTATCTCCCTTTTATAATGTATGAACTTAGTTATTTTAGAGACTATATAATAAGAAATTGACTGAATTTTAATTCTTATACGGATGCATCTTTGAAAGGTTTGGTAATTATAGTTTTAATTTATCTGGTATGTGTAAAGTATATTAAATACAAATGATATGTATACAAACAGAAAAAAAAATGTTGAACTTAAAACACATTTACATATCTTAGTTTATTGGAAAATAGGAAAAACAGTAATTTGCAGGGTTAATGGGCTTTTTTTTGTCAGTAATATGTTTTTATGTTACTAGGTCTAGATAAATTTACATTTTAGTTAAAATGTATTTACATAAATTTACAAAAGGTTTTATTATGTTATTATTGTTAGAATAATTTTATTTTTCTTTAATTTTCAGTACTGCAATTTGACTACACTTTCTGCAAATATTAGTTCAAACGGAATTATTTTGTAAATAAAGTATCAGGACAGGTATTAAATGGATGATTAAATGAGTAATAAAGTAAAAAATGTAATTAAAATTAACTAGAATTTTAAAATACTTTAAACTTTACCTTTTTCATTTTACTTTTAAGAAAATGCCATTCGCTGCTTCCATTAAAGCATTATTTAGAGGAATTCATTAAAAATAACAGTAGAACAATGAATTTTAAAAGTAAACATTTGTGATTTAACTTTCATTTAGGTACTCTTTTTTCAAAAGCTATTCTGTATTTTTACATGTTATAAAATACGAATTTTTACTATACTAGGAATGTGACTTCTCATATTATGTATACGTTTTGAGAATCGTACATTTTTTAAGGTAAAAATTGAGAAAAATTTACTTACCAAATTTTTTAACAAATTTTTGTTTCTTAAAAAAGTAAATAGCTCTTGCTTTGTATTTATAAATGGTCAGTGTAGTTTTGAAATTATTAATCAAGTGAACATAGTAATAAATGACTCTCAAGGATTAACCTAAATTCATTACACAGGTTGCAAGATAGACAGCTCGTTAATTCTAATTGGTTATTCTTAACATGTGAATATTCGTATATAGTTCATTACTTTTATAACTTTCATTTTGTCTTTAAAACAAATGAAGTTTCAAATGTGTGAGTGCAAAAGCCTAGCTTCTTTTGTTATCGTGTTTAAAAGCAGAGTGGTTTAAACGAAACATCAAATAAATAAATTCTTAGATATTTCCTTTCTTTTCTTTGAAAAACGATATTTAAAATGTGTGTATCTTATAATTAGAATGCTAAAAGGAAGTTAAAAATATACTAAAAATTACAAATATAAAACATTAGTATTTTTAAATAGAAGATGTTGTGCATCATTGATAACACTTGCTGATGAATTACGGAAAGTGTAAAAAAATATGCTTCAGCATACAATCTAGGATTAATAATTTACAAATTTAAAACTGAAAAATGATCCATAATATTTAATTACTTAAAATATGGATTCATATTGTATTAAAAATATTACTGGTTGAATCCTAGGAGGACCCACTTTTGGTCACCAAATTTTTTGTCGCCAAATTTTGAGCGATAAAGGTTACAATATGGTAACCCTTCCATTTCATCCAAAAATTTTGATTTTCAAATCACCGAAAAAAATCGCAACCCTAAAAAAAGTACAACGTTTTTCGCCTTTTCCGAAAAAACGTCATTTTGACATTTGACTTCGTTTGAGAAGGTTTGCTCTCCACCGGTTGTTGTTAAGAAGGGCGTGTGAAAGGAAATTAATTTAAAGTGAGGCTACGACAGGTTTCTTTGTGCTCCTAGGCACAAAGGGGAAGAAAGAGACGTTAGAATGGTGTATGAAAGCTAATTTAATTGCTTCTCGTTATGAATGTCCGAGGTGTAAAAAAATATGCGTTTGCAAGAACGAAAGGGAACGGTTGACGGCTACGAATGGCGTTGCCGCAACCAGTCAAAAGATAATCGCCAAGATGTTGTTCGGAGTTTGAGAAAGGGCACTTGGTTTAGCGAAAGCAAACTTGCTATAACTATTATCTTGCGTTTGACGAGATTTTGGTTTGGCAAGAGCATGAATGCGTTCGTGGTGAATGACTTGAAAGTTAATAAGAATAGGTCACAAGTTGGTGGATGACAATTTTCATGAATTCCTTGCATCCATCGCAAGGGTGTATCCACCAACGGAACATGACGAAATGCGAGCTTAAGGTAAGTGCCTTTTAAAATTTTTTAAAATGATTGATTTCATCTATTTCTTCGATTTTATATTTGCGAAACGCCCCTTTCATCCTTTTTCAAAAATGTAAATCATGTTGTACACACTGGTTTTAGAATGCTTTTTTAGAATGAATTTCATTGCTTTCTCCGTTTTTTTCTTTATTTAATGATTAATTTAATGTATTTATTCGATTTCATCTTCGCGAAACGCCCATTTCATCCCCCCTGCTCCCCCCGCTGACGCATGCGTTTCCCAAGATTTTTTCGTCATTGACGCCTTTTTGAAAACCTTCGATTTGGCGCTTTTTGGCGAAAAATCTTTGGCGCCAAAAACAGCAGTGGGTCTTCCTAGGATTTTACCATTTTACTTTGCAAACCATAGTTGAGAGCTATTTTATTTGCAATGATCTCGAAGTGCGTTTTTTGGTGAAAAAAGTTCTAGTATGTCTTTCACAACATCTATATTACATATAATATGTTGATATTTCACATATTGCTAAGTTCAAATTTTTTTATAAAGTGAGCGAATTTTTTTTACAACATTCATAGTTCCTGCATAAAATTAAGAGTAAATTTAAGTCAGAAAACATTAAAAAAATTTAATTTTTTAATTTTTGTTTAAATTTGTTTCTTTTTATTATATGTACAGTTATGTCTAAAAACACCTAAAGTAAGAACATGATTGGAACATGAAAAAAAAATGTCCTGCATTTTTAATTTCTTATAAAAAAAGTATTACATATTTAATCGATTTTTTTGCATTAGCAGGTACATAAGTACAGACATAATTTACTGCAAATTTATTACTTTTATTGCTTTCAATTAAAGTAAGTGCGAACCATTTAATTTTGCTGTCAAAAAAAATATATTTGCTTTGCAGACGTCCCATTTCACATAATAAGTTAACATCAAATTATTTTTTTACGTATTAATTCATCTGTTTCCTGAAAAGGTGTTTACAATATTTATTTACAAAATGAAAAATGTAACTTAGTTACATAATTACGAATTATACCATCGCCAAACTCCAACAAACTTAAGAACGTCTCTAGAAATATATGTATGAAACTAAAAGTTGTTAACCATTTTCGAACATGTTTAAACCCAAAAATTATCTTAGTGCGTGTTTAAAAGGTTACTTTGCTTATGATTATTAAACGCGTCTGTATTTTTCGCTTATATTATTTTAAAAATGTTCACAAATTTTTACTATTATTTATGGAAGTGAATCCAGTAGAGAATTTCCAAAAATAGGTATTGATATGTTTGTACATGAAAGATTCTTAGTTTTAGTAAAATGACGAAATAAAAAACATATTTGAACTATACGGTGGCATTGTATATATATGAGTATTGCTTTTAGTGACCGCAAAAAGCAGACGCGGTAAGATTTGTCTCTGTTTTGAAAGCAATTACGGAATTTTAGCTGTCTAAATAGTGTAGGTGTTATTGAGTTGTTGTTTTTTCCATGTACTTTAAAAGTGTGGTGTTTTTAATCAATACAGTATTAATATGAATATAGTATTAAACTCTAAACCTTCATGATTTTATTTGTTAGTGGAAGGAGAATTCTTGGGAATTTGATTTCGCGCGTATGCAGAAATTATGACATATTTGTAATGTGATTTAAGTTTGCGAGGTCTCTTTGCTTGGAAAAATTGGTGGAAGATACCATAATTTAATTTAATTTGAAAGGCTCCTAAAATCAATTATATATAGATCAAATGAAAAATTCATATAATTAATGTAGTAATTTATTAGTTTTTAACACAGATTATTACAATTCTTCAGACAATCAAATGTATGAATTTTAACAGTATAAATCGGATGTAAAATTAATTGTTTTAAACTAAATTTATTTATTTAAACTATGAATTCCATTCTCCTAAGATGTTTTTTTTTAAATTTTTAATATTAATACGAAAAGTTATTTTTAATTTAATGGAATTTTTATTAGGTTGTGGTTAGTAGAGTAAGGAACTAGAAACAGAGAGCAACGCACTCAAGTGTTTCGCTTCCTTAAACGGTTTAATTCTAATACAGGTTAAATTTCATCGGATTTTCAAATCCTCACGTTTGTATTTGGATAACACCGATAAAGGATTATTGAAAAAACCTCCCGATTTATTCTTTTATTTATCGTTTGCTCATATTGTAATTCAATATTCAAATCCTTTGATTGTATGTAACTGATTTTACGAGTGGAATAAAAAGTGTTTGAATTTCGTTCGGATTTAATAATGTTTGTGTTTTTGTGTCAATTTATTATAACCAGTACTTCGATAGAGCATTCAAGTGTAATAGGCTATATTGAATAAAATTTATTTTATATTTTTATTTAACTTTATCGTTTATTTAATTTATAATTTAATCTCATTATTAATATGTGATCCAACTACAAGCAAGTCAATATGCTAAACGTGATTATTTAGAATTTATATGCATATTTCTGATAGAAAATTCGGTCCAAGCATTTAGTTTCACTGAATTTTATATCCGGGAGAATAGATATTAATACAATGTAATTAATAGCTGTGGATTTTCTTAATGCGTGTCATCAACTCGAAGTTTGTAAAACGGCTTATTTATTTTTTGCTAGAGCTCTATGAAAAATGTTAGTTTGTATGTAATAGTTTTCAAATTAAAAAAAAAAATATTTTTTAGGTCTTAAAATATTTTTTGGTTTATTTTTATCTCATTTCTTATTTTACATCAACTTAGATTTTTTTCTATTTAAAATTCGAAATTTTAAATCTCTGCTGAAAATTTAATTTTTTATTTTTTGTCTTTGAATATCAAATACATACTGTAAATGTTATGTTTTTTTTCTGTTAACATTTATGCCTTTCTTTTCGGAATTAAACTATTACTCTAACTGTAAAATTTACTGAAGTTTAATTACAAAGTAATCCGATTAAAATATTTTTTGAAATCTATTTAACTGAGAGGTTATTGCCGACCGTAATGAATGGGGATTCGAGCCGGCGTCCACTAAATTCTCGTCATAAGGAACAGCGAACATACGTTTAATTTATCGATGCTAAAAGTTTTCACCAAAGTGAGGAATTTTGTAGGAGCGCATACTAGCTCAAGAGTCATTCTCGTCACTTGAATGCGTTTCAAATTCATTAGGACTTTCGGGAAAAAAAACTGTCTTGAAAAAATAGGATGTTAATAAGCCATTAATGAAATTTATTAATTTTATGTTAATTGTACCTGTATTAATATTTGTTTGACTCTAAAATATAAATCCCTGAGATTTGACCATACTCTGTATTATACTATTACTTACTATTATTTTTTAAATATTTCTCTGAAAGTTTTTATTTTTAATACATTTTTCGCTATAGTTAAAATGCATTCACACGATAATATCCTAACAATTCAATGTAAATAATTAAATTTGACTGGAAAAAATTTATTTTTCCTTGAAATTCGGTAATCGCGGTAAAAACAGAAAACTTCGGTTAAAAAAATGATCGTGTGTGTGTCTTATGACCACACGTTAGAACAGATAACTTCAAATTTTGTAATGTTATTTCAGGGGTTAGTTAAGTGAATAAAAAATCAGGAGTTGTTAGTATCGTCCTATAAAATTATTTATTAATATATCTGTACTCATAAAGTAATATTTTTGTGCGAAATATACAATCATATTTGGGAATTAAGTGTATCCTAAGAAGAAAACAATAGGTTTATGGTAGCTGAAATAGGTTATAAATGCTTTAGATTCAAAATTGCATTTAAATATCTATGTTGTGTACTTCCTAGTGCTTCATTTGGATCATTTGACATAATTAACTTGAATTTTGATTTAAAAAAAAATCAACTAAAGATTTTTATTTGTCTTTTTTCAATGCATTCAATGCATTCTCCGGAAAAATAGCAAAAAGAGAAATATAGAAAAGAGAATTCAATGCATTCCCGAAAATAGTGAAAATTTTATTTGTTTTTTGTTTGTTTGTTTTTTACTCTAAGGTCATTACGTTTCATCGACTCTTTTCAATTTTAAATACTTTTCTACAGAAATTTGCCGAAATCTAAAGCCTTGTCAATTTCATCTTTGGGATAGGAATTTTGCAAGTAATGCACAATTTATAACTGGAAAAGGTTGCTATCCATATGAATATTTTGATTCCTTTTCTAAATTTTATGAAACGCAGCTCCCTCCTCAATCAGATTTTTTCAACAGTCGAACAGATAAGAATGTATCTGGAGAAGACTATGAATATGCTCACCATACATGGAATATGTTTCAAATGCGTACATTGGGAGATTGTTATGATTTGTGTGTAACCGTAGACGTATTATTTTCCGACATATTTGAAAACTTTAGAACTCTATGCCAGAATTACTACAAAATTGATCCATGTAATACATATACGATTCCTGGTTTGGTATGGCAAGCTTGTCTTATAAAATAACAAAAGTATGATTGGAACTTTTAACTGATATAGACATGCATTTATTCATTGAAAAAGGAATTCGCGGAGGTGTTGCGATGATTGGTCATCGCTACGCTAAGGATAACAATGTGTTTTTATCAACCTATGATTCAAGTTTACCTAGTAGTTACATTATATATTTAGATGCAAACAATCTATATGGTTGAGCAATGTCGCAAAACTTGCCTACACACGACTTTTCCTGTACTGATGAATACGTTAACTTCATCGATGTACCAGACGATTCGGATATAAGTTGTATATTTTAAGTTAGAATATCCAGATGAATTGCACGATTTGCGTAACTGCTATCCATTAGCTCCAGAAAAAGTTGAAGTACGTATCTCTGAATGTTCCCCCTATACTAAAAATATTGCTAAAGAGTTCAGTATTTTAGAATCGAAATCTGTGGAAAAATTGGTTCCTAACTTAAGAAATAAAACTAAACATGCTCTTCATTATAGAAATTTGAAGTTATATGTACAATTAGGTTTAAAGGTTAAAAAAATGCATCAACTTCTAAAATTCAAAGTCCTCGGTTAAAAAATTATATTGATTTTAATACTGAACATCGAAAACAAGCAAACAACAATTTTGAAGAAGATCTCTTTAAACTTTTAAACAATGCCCTGATCGGTAAAACAATGGAAAACTTACGCAATAGAGTTCAGATTGATTTAATGAATAGAGAAAAAAAAGAGCTAAGAAATTGATAGCATCTCCAGCATTTTATGCTTATAAAATAATTAATAACGACCTTGTACCTATTCAAAGAAAACTACTTCTTTTTTATTAAAAGTACCCTTATATTTGTTGGGTTTTCAATTTTAGACATTTCCAAAATGTTAATATACAATTTTCATTATAATTAAATGAAAAGGATGTATTCAAATCGTGTCAAATTATTACTTACAGATACAGATACTCTGTGTTACATTATTTCAACTTCAGATGTATATATAAAGATATGTTTCATAATTCCATTAAATTTGACACAGCTAGCTATCCTCCAAATCATTTTCTTTATAATCCTTAGCTAATAATGTTCTCGGAAAATGACAGATGAGGTAAATGGGATGGTAGCCACTGAGTTCGTAGGTCTGAATGCAAAAATGTACAGCATAAAAACATAAACTTTAGAAAAAAATACAGCAAAAAAAAAAGTAAAATTTCTCACGAAGACTATAAAAATTACCTCATAAATAAGTATAGAAGTCACGAAGAGTTTAAATCCATTAACAGTTGTAGACATCAAATACATTCTGTAAAAAGTAAAAAAAAAATCACTTTGCCCCTTCGATAAGATATATTCTTGAAGATGGTATTACAACTTTAGCTTTTGGTAACTGCCATATAAATGAAAGCTAATATTTTATATAAATGAGAATTTAATTAAATAGTTCCTTATATTTATTCATTTCTGTATAGATCTTATTCTTTCATGTTTGTGAATGTAAATTTTTCGTCTTTATTTTATGCATATACTTGTCGACTGTATTTATTATTTATATTGAATGATATTAATTATTTCCATGCTTCTCATATAATACATCTTAAAAATATAAGATTAAGTTAAGTTTTCTGTTAGCACATGGTTTTATAAAAGGAAAATTGTTGAGATCTGAAGGACTTTATTTATTGAGAAATGGATTAACCAAGGGATATTCCTTATTTCTATGTGGTCATTATTGTATATTTTTCTTGTTGAAAATCAGTAAAGGCTTTTCAATGAATTATATTTTGTATGAATTTGTTTGTAGTAAACAGAAGGGTTTCAGATTGTATCAATATTTTAAGAAAAGATATAATGTAAGAATAAATTTTAGATGGTGAATAAATACAATATTTTGTTCACATATTTTGTGTTTGTATTTTTATTATTAAATGAATAAGATTTTGCTTTGAATTTTTTATAAGTTTTCCATATATTTAAATTTATAAAGTTATTATTTTAAGATTAATATGAAAAAGAGAAATTTTATCACTATTGCTTTTAACTTAAATGTTCAAGTCCATCAACAATATTCTAACTATTTCAATATTTTTCATCTTTGTTTCAATACGTTTCAAAAAAATCTTTTTTCAATATTTTTCATTTTTTTCAATTACTTTACTTATATTAATACATTTTAGTGTAAGGGAAAAGAAATGAAACAGACTAAAAATTAAAAACAAATGTTCAAGAACACAAACTACACTTAATATTCTATCCATGACAAAGGTTTTGCATACAATGTTTTTGTTCTGAGATGTTTATTCTTAACAAAACTCTATGAAAATTGTTTTCTTTTGAAAAATCCGTTAAATGATCCGAACGAAAGGTTTTATTTTTCTACCTCTCTCAAAGTGGGCAGTCAGATTTGCAGCATTTGTATTTCGTATAGTTTTCCTATCATACATTTCGACTGAGATGGATACATTTGTCTTGCTAGACAAGAGATCTGTTGCTTGTCTGTAACATTTTTAAAACAACTTAGGTAGGAAGTATTTAAAAAAATATTCCTATGATTTGTTTTCCTTGCAAAAAAAATATTTTGTAAAATAAGTATTACGGAAATATCTCTATGATGGTTTCCTCTCGTGAACAAGTTTGGAAGTTTTTTTGTCATCTCCTACTTCATTCAATAACCCTCCAATGAACAGAACGGATTTTTCCGCCGTACTAGAGAGGCTTCGAAAATGGACTGCACGGATTTTTCTGCCTTCAAGTAACGTTTTCAAAAGCGGATTAGCCGCACTTTTCTGAAATCCATTCCCCCTTTTACGGTTTAACATCTTGAAAGATAATGAGAGACGGAGGAAGCAACACAGCAGGAGTTTTATGGCTCGCAGGGAAACCCGTGTTTTGCCCCCCCTCCCCAATCGTAAAAAATCGGGGAGAAATTTCTTTGCAACCCAAGAAGTGTGTGTTTCTTTGCTAGCTTGTATTTTAAAAGTTTCCAAAAGTCCCAACGCATAAGTAAAATATGTTACAATTCCCTTTTGGTTTCATATTAATTTCAAACTGTAACAAGTTGGGGCGTGTCAGGGCAATCTGCTATTTTATATAGTTAGACAAATTTTCTTTTTTTAAGTATATTCTCTTTCGCTTCATTTTTCTTATTCAAAGCTTTCAGTTTTTGAAACATGATTATTTTATTATAAGATACCGAAAAAATTAATAAAACATCAAACTTTTTAAAATTTGAAACCTTTTCAATTTTCCAACCACTAAAAATGAATAAATTTAAACTTCATCAAATCATTTGAAACATTTTCTTACACTTTGATAAAAATAATAAGGAAAAAAAAAACTAATTAAGATTTATTAGTTTTTTTTTTTTTTTTTTTTTTAGATTTCAAAGCCCAAGTGTTCAGGGAAGTTTAAGTACAGTGTGCCTGGTTATATATTGTTAAAATACACCGAATTATATTTGAATTTTAAGTGCTTGAACTTCAGTTTACATCAAAGACAACATGAATGAAGATATTCACACATTTTTTATAACTTGAATGTTTGAATAAATGGTAATCAAAAATATACGAAAACATTTACAGTAGACATTTATGCATATAAATAAACATAAAAACCAATCTTAAATTCGAGCTATTGAAAAACATTCGAATTATATATTGTTCAAAAATATCTATTTATACAAAATACCTCAACATTTACCTTTTTAAAGGCAAACTGAATAAGTAATTAAAATCTGGATATGTTTTGAAATCTCGACCTTATAAAGCTAGAAATTTTATGTTAGAAATTCCATTTGAAATTTCGAAAAAAAATGCATCGCGCAGTTAAAAATTATTTACCATAAGTTTTAGCAATTGTTTGAGTATAATAAAAATTTCAAATTTTATTATATAGCTTCTTTGGTATGTTTTAATATATTTCGGCCGCGGTAGCCGAGTGGTACAGGTATCGGAACGTGGCTTGCTTTGTCACGAGTTCCAGCCCAGTACCACTAAAGACCTGCCGTGTAGGGCAGCGATGTACGTTAAATCTGTCGAGAGCTGAAACTTCCTCCCGTTGGTGTGGTGGAGTAGTTAGGAGAGGGGGGTGCCAGCTCAGGTGTCGTCCACGTCACTTGACCATGGTTCAAAATTACGTGGTCCGTCGCCAAAAGCCCTCGTGTAGCTGAACAGTGCGACGTTAATATTCAATCATTCATTTAATATATTTCGAAGATTTCATACAATTCGGTTGAAAACCGCATGCTAAGAGCAAAAAATATAATAATAAAATTGATGAATATACAATTAAAATAAATTCTTACATAGAGAAGCAAAACTGAGAAGCTAAAGCGTAGGAATAAAAAATTTTGAGTATATCTGAAGTAGTTTTCGAAATATTTATTTTAAAGTTTAGAAAATTTGTGTGCGTTATGTTATACTTGATATCAATTAAATGGTTAAAATAATGTGTTAATATTAGTCATGTAATCGTTTGATGACACATTCATATACTAATAAAAATTATCATGGACATTGATGCGAATGTCAAGAATTTTATGTAATTTTAAATTCAGACATTAAGATATTGATGTAGAAAATATAAAACGACCATCTAAAATACATGAAAAATGCAATCTGCTATAAAATGATCTTGACAAACAAAATCCGGCATTTTCGCTTACTATGGCAGAGCCGGCTTAGTCAGGGGCGATCTGGAAAAACAGAGAGAAACCGCGGTTTTGATGGATGTCGCTCTAGCTTTTAAAGCTCCCAGGAAAAATTATATATATATATATATATAAATTACAAATGCAAAAATAAAACTTGTAATTTTCCATACATTTTTATAACAACGAATTGTGGAATTGACTTCCAATACATTGTTGTGTTTGACAATATCTAAGGTAACCAACTCTAGTTTAGATAGATTTGTACTACTTTTTCGTAACTGTATTTCTTCTAAAATTAATTCGTGCAGCCGAAATACACCTTTTGTACCCTTAAAAATTTATGTTAACTATAACGGTTAATTTTAATTTATGCAACTTGTGAAATGTTCATAATTAACCATTTCCGTCTAAACAGTTTACATGAAAAAAAAAGTTTGGACTCCTTCATTCATTAGGGATTTATATAAGATTCTAACATTAAATTTTATTTTTCACCGAATAGGATTGATTGAAAGTGTATAGTGCTTCCACACCACAGGTCTGGGGTTCTATTAACGGGCTGCGCAAGGTCGACTCTGCATTTCATCCCCGCTACATTGGGTCGATAAATGAGTACCAAGCTTGCTTCGGGTCTTAAACACTGAAGTTCTCTCTTCAGACAGACCACCAAGTTGGGACATCTGTTCATGCACCTCAGCGTCCAATGGTCACGTGTATTATGATGGGCACAGTAGTTCCTGGCCCTCATGGATTGTTGTGCTTCTGAGTTTGAGTCTTAAGTTTGAGGATTACCTCACTTTGGGGATACCCCTTAGATAAACATGTATTTCCACTCATTTGCAATTAAACATTTTTCTTTCAATTACGTTTATTTCAGAAGGAAGTTTGATTTTTCAAATGTATTTGCTTAATAACATGTATATTTGTGTATTATATTAAAAATTTGATCAGTCCAAAATTACATGTTTTTAGCTCCTCTAAAAGCTTTTAGGATTTTACAACTGATCTTACAATAAATATACGTTTTATAGTAGTATATTTAAAAATGATAAAGACATTTTTACGATTCTGTGAGCTTTTATGCCTCGTTTATAAATATAAAAATTGCATTCAGCTACACAGTTTTTAAAATGTACAGAAATAAGTGGGAGCAACAGGATACTTACATATTATGAATATTTTTGACTGCAGGAAGATATATTTATATTTCAGTTTCTTTACAACTTTGAATTGAAGTTGTAAGCCATTTTGCGAATAGTTTGATATTGAGTATAAACCCATAGGCTGTTTAATATTGTAAAGTGTTTTACTTTGATACCAGCACACATTAAAATAAGGCTCATTTGCAGTTATATGATCAGATTCAGTGATATTTAAATTTTCAAAAATAGTCTACACGTACGAAAACATTCTTTCACAACCGTACACCACATCTCATACTATATCTTCCTACAGCAGGAAATATTTGTGTATAATGAAAAATTTAATACAGGATACATTTCCAAGTGTTATGTTCATCACAAATGCCGATGTAGAAAAGGAATTTTTATTTAATACAAGAAGTTCGAAAAAGAAACACTAGGAAGGAAAATATAAATTTTTTTTTTCCGAAAAATATTCAGTTAACATAAAAATATCTTTTATACGATTTTAATTAAATTAAATTAAAAGTATTGAAATCCTTTTTTATGCTATTTTTATGCTATTTTAAATTAAAAAATATAACTGAATAGAGAAAGATCGGTTTTATTTCATAAATATAATCATTGTATGTAATATTTATTCTGTTATTGTTTAAAAATGAGATAGGGCCTTTGCTCTTTTTACCTCATTACTTTTGTAAAAAACAGGAAAGTGAGCGCGTTTTCTTACTCTCATATTCAAAACTGAATACAGTATGCTTTTCAGGATGCTTTCTGGTTCAAATCGCAATACCAAATATATATATATATATATATATATATTTTAATTTTTAAAAAATGACAGAAAAATAAATTTTCTTTGAAGAAAATATAATTATTTTTCAACTTCTAACATACTATTTATTTCATTTTATCCTCTTTTTTTTTTTTTACCTTTCATTTCGTTTTTAATTTTACTGTGACTGAACATATAGGAGAAAGAAACACCGTATCTTTTTTAAAGAGGATTGATCAAGAGAGGATATCTACGCTTTCAAAGAAGATTGCCCAAGGCAACTTAACAGCTAGCTGTAAACGATTGATCTCTTGGTTCTTACTTTTCAAAGCGACCGAACTGGGTCGTAAAACTTTCCCCGTTCGACCACCCAAGTTCTAAAAGGGGAAAGGAAAAAAGTCTGTTGCATTTTTGAAGGGAATCGCAAAATAAGAGTTAAACGCTTTCGAATAACTTTTCAGGAGGAAGGTGTCCAGTTAGAGGGTTAAGGTATCCGTACACCTTCGAAGAAATTTTTTTTTAAAAACTGTAATATTTGCTATTAAAATATTTTTACTGGTGAAATATAACTTAAAACTATGAAAAATACATTTAATATGTTACTTGTAGTATATAAAAAATTTAGGGAGTAAAGCCTAGTGTAAATAGTAATTAAATTGATTATTAGAATAACGCACATAACTCAAATGTAAACAAAAATATCCCTTTTCTGTAAATTTGATGATGATCATTATAACATTTTTAGGGCTGGTACTATTTTCCTGATGATAATCAATTTATTACAATTTTTATCAAGTTTCGAGTAAAATAACATTGAAAAATCATTAAAAAATTATTACGAGCATGATATATACCTAAGTTACTAAAAACATATAAATTATATAATTATGAAAGTAGTAGGTGTTCTTTAAATCTATAAAACAAATATATTTATAAAATTTGAACTAATTTGGTTCACAACTTTTTCTGATATTTACGTTGTCAGATGTCAATACGTTAAACAAATTCATTTTGAGATAAATCAGAAATAAACTTTCAACTGCAAATCTTAATATTAAACACAATTTGATATACTTAAAATGCTCCTGATTTATAAATAACACCTTCTTTACTCTCTAAAACATTGATTTTTTTCCTTTTCGCTCTTAAAATTTTTCTACGCTGCTTTACATTTGGTGTTGAATGTCGTTCTGCGTCGTTAATTCTATTGATGTCAAGATGTTTGTATGCTTTTAAAGTAAAATAACCAGGAGTTATATTAAGTTTTTTAAAAATTTCAACACAACCCTTGTATCCATCATTAAATTGGATCACAGCATCAATGCACCAGATTTTAAATAGTTTTGAGGCACACGAAAACTTCCTTGGGTACTCTCTGCCATATAACGCCATTTAAACACTCGTTTGAATTTTGTGTTTTGCCATGCAGGCATTTAGTAAACCATTCTTTGGTACACAACTCTAAATATGTAGGCTTAATCGTGTTTAGTACTTCATTTGATAAGCCTTTATATTTTTCTTTTGGCTTTTTGCCACAAGACAGTGCTTGCTGGTAGTAGCACCAACTATCTTTCCCGATGGGACACTGCGGTTTCTCAACACTTGATGAGCAATGAAACAAAGCCGCAATAACATTTTGCTGAAGACCGGAGAGGTTTCCAACATTGCTACGAACAGCAATCCCATAATAGTTTTGCATTCGGTCAATAAAAGAGTCGGTGAGTTTGCTTTTACCAAACAGATTTTTATTTTTAGACTTTAGTTTGCGCAATCTCGCACCTACTCTCTTTTGAACATGACCAATGCATTCATATTTTGTGACGCTATCCTTCCCATAAGTATCTTTGACACTGATAAAGCCCTTAAAGTCCCCGTCACCATAATAATGTGCATATTTAAGGCCTTGTTTGACAATAGAACGTTGGGAGATTCTCGTAGCACCAACAGCTTCAATTTTTAACGCAGAACCTTGAAAATTGCTATGGCACACGTGATCTGCTGCAAAGGTACCGACTCAATGCTTCTAGGCATTTTAGAAATCTTTCTGCAGGTGGGACAATATGACGACATTATATTTCAATGTCTACTACTTTACCAGTGTCAACTGACAAAGCTGCGACACACCCATTCATGGAAGAGTAACCTGTACGCTGCCACGTTTCATCAACTGAAATGCCACATTCAACAATTTTATTTTTACTAGGATTTAGCACTAACAGTTCAGAAGCTGCTTTTTGCATTGATAGTTCACTAACTTCTTAAATCACGGACACGAGTTTATTTTCATGATTAGTGTACGCAGTTTTACTGAGCCTGGGTAAATTTAACGTACCACATAATTTAAACCCAGCAGAAAAATATTTCCCAATTTGTCTCATACCATACACAAATCTTGTATTTACTTAAGGACAGTTTAAAGTTTTCTTTGAACTAGATAACCCTGAGTAAAAGTCACAATGTTTACACCTGATAACGAAATTTGAGCACAAACCATATGTGGAATCCTCAGAAAACAGGATACTTTCTTCGAAACATCTTGGGCAGCAAAGTTGTAAAAACAAATTTAAAAGAGGACTTCCATATCAATTATTCTGTTACTAGTAAGTGGTTTACGTTCATATTCTGCTATTTCTTCATCAAAGGCAGCAGGTATTTTAATTTTTGAAGAACTGGCATTGGTAGATGTTGCGCTGCTATTTTTTGAATGTTTAATGGTAGATCCATTACCTCGAAATTGGCGTTTTCTCTTTGCACTAACTCTACGTTTAGCATTACCCATTTTAAATGACAAAAATTAAAATTTTCGGTTATAAAATAGGATTAAACAAAAGCTTATAAAGAGCTACGCAATCATAAGCAAATGTAAACAAACAGTAAAGCACTCTATTTTCTTGCCAGATTCTAGATAAAAATATAAATAAAAACCTGTTGCCAATTATATTCTTGATAATTCTGAAAACTCAAATTAACATTTTAAAAAGTTTAAATTTCTTACTATTGCATATTTAAACGATACTTTGAAATTAAAAATGTCAACAAACATTTTTTTTCTACTTCGTAATGCAGACTTGTACTTCCGGGTTCAAAAGGGTGCTATCGAATGAAAATCAAATCCCCATAACTTAAGTTCTAAATAAGATAGAAACAAAATTTAAACACCATTTTAAAGACAAAATTTCATATTTTCAAATAACATTTAAATTAAAAAATCGAAAAATTTGACGAAAATGACGTTTTGAAGGTGTACGGATACCTTGTCATCTACTATTATGAAAGCATTAGTAATATTTTCTACATCGAAAGGCGTGCCTTCATGAAATTCTATGTCAGACATCTTATCAAACAGTTTTGGATAAATTCCATAACACCAAATAATTTTGGGTGGAAAAGGATTAATAAATTTTATTTCTAAGATTCGTCTAACAAAGAAAGTTTTACCAGAATTACAAGGTCCGCATATATTATCATAGAAAAGGGATGTTTCATGTAAGGAAACTACTTTGCAAACGAAAAAAAAAAACATATTCAGAGATTTTGCATTATATAAGCATAATATTTTTTAAGTTATCTGAGAATTATAAAAAAAATACATGCAAAATCAATGAAAAAAATATTTCAGTTATGTACAAAGTATCAAATGTTAAATGTAATAAACAATAATTGAACTCGTGTATCATAATTTTCAGAAATAGAATTAAACGGAATTATATACAAATAATTATACGTACAGAAAAGTTTAACCCTTTATCCTAATTAAAATTTGCTTCCAATGCCGTAATTAAAAAATCAGAATTCTCTACCCGTTTAATTAAAACTATATAAGAATATAACTCGTTATCTCTAAAAACGTGCATTTCCACTACCCATTACATAGCCCCGAAACCCTCATCAGAGAGGACGGGGATACCATCCTCCCGGACCAGACCCGGGGGCATGAAATCCCCCCCCTTTTCGTTTGCCTAATCTTCAATCCTATGTTCCAGAAATCACAAGCACAAAGTATCAAATTTGAAAAATAACAAATAATAATTCAACATGTATATCATGATTTTTAGAAATAGACTTATACAGAATTATATAGAAATACTTATATGTACAGAAAAGTTTGACCCTTTATCCCAATTAAAATTTGCTTCCAATGACGTAATTAAAGAGAAATCATAATTCTACCCATTTAATTAAAACTATATCAGAATATAACTCGTTATCGCTAAAACTGTGCATTTCTTATCAGTACAGAACCCCGAAAAACTTATCAGTCAGAAACCCTCCTCCCGGTCCAGACCCGGGGGAGGGGTGACTTCCACCCTATTTTGTTTGCATGCGCCTCAACCTCCTGGAATATCTGGAACCTCTGTTCCAGAACCGGTATATACTGGTGTGCAAAAATTAAGGACGAAGTCGAAATATTAGCATATCAGCAGAACGAAGAGGCAGAGTGGACAGAAAGACCAATCCGGAGATTAAGTAAGGTGATGTACGGTAGCACATGCGCATATATTCAGGTAGACGTAATGGGGGAGTGTCTGAGTAGTATAAAGCATGTTGTCGGTGTAAGATCAGTATTTCTGGCAATTGCACGCCGTATAGCAGTTAAAATCACACCGAGTTGCTGCCTCAGCGAGAAATGGCGAATAATCAATGTGTTAGACGACATCTGGATGCTTTTACCCGAGGTCGAATCATTGGGAAGTTGGAGGAAGGCCGCAGTGTGACAAGTGTGGCTGTAGAGTTCAGAATTGTTCACAGCATCGTTTCACGACTTTGGAAACAATTTCAAATTACAGGAACATCTATCCGGGGGTTCAGTACTGGTCGTCCACGAGGAACCACACCCGCAGATGACCGGTACATTTTCTTACAGGCCAGAAAAAACAGAGGGCAGACAGCCGGAGAAATCGATAGACACACGACACAGGCGACTGGACGACCGATATCGCGTTTTACCGTGGCCAGAAGACTGCACGGTGGTGGTCTGTTTGCACGACGCTCTGTACGGTGTGTAAGTTTAACGCCTGCCCATCGGAGAAGGCGTTCTCTGTGGTGCCGGGAACACCGGAATTGGAGAGACAATGAATGGCGACGAGTACTCTTTACAGATGAGAGCAGATTCAGTTTGAGTAGCGATTCTCATCGCATACACATCTGGAGAGAGGGAGGAAGCCGCAATCTTCCCTCGAACATCATTGAAAGGGACAGGTATGGAGGTTGCGGTGTTCTCGTTTGGGGAGGCATCATGCTTGGTAGTCGTACAGACCTTCACATCTTCGACGCAGGTTCAGTCAACGGGACCCGTTATTGTAACGAGATTCTTCTTCCATATGTGCGTCTTTTTAGAGACGCTATGAGGCTGCAGTTCCTTTTCATGGAAGGCAATGCACCATGTCATCGCAGCATAGCTGCCGAACAGCTCTTAGAGAGTGAGGATATTGAACGTATGGATTGGCCGGCACGATCTCCGGAACTCAATCCCATCGAGCATGTATGGGATTTTCTAGGCAGACGCTTGGCAACTCGTACCTTACCACCAGTAACGATTCGGGAGCTACAAGATGAATGGGCAGCAATGCCTCAACAACTCATTGACACCCTAATTCTCGGCATGGGCAGACGCTGTGAAACCTGCCTAGCAGTCAGGGGAGATCATATCCCCTACTAAAGACCGGATGTTTCTTGCTGGACATCCATCACAGGGATGTTTCGGCCTTCAGCCGCATTGCGCTCCATGCTACTTTTTCAATCAAGCTTCTTTTTATCCCTCTGTTTCTCTTTTAATAAGTATTGCTTACATTACACATGTCCTTACGTATTGGGGATCTTACGGTATTAAATGTGTTGATTTGGAAAGCTTTTGTACAAAGTTATATTGAAAAAACCGTCTCGTTCTTAATTTTTGCACACCAGTGTATTTTAACTACTCTGGTGGCTACAGTAGCCTAGTAGTTATAGTCACGAATTCGTCATTAACATGTCACGGGTTCGAGTCAGATCAACGCAGAATCACTTTTGTTTCGAAATAGCCGTGATTACTATACGACCGTTGGTCCTTGTTACCTCTCGTACAATGAAACTTGAAGACAAGGATTAACAAAGGAACTGCGCCGGTCACCACTCTGAGGGTTGATAAAGGAAGGTCAATGGTGAATTTGTCTTATAACATATGTGTCGGATTTTCCAATGTTAGCCACTTTCCTTCGCCAAACTGTGTGACCGTTAATGCAGCATTAGTTCCCTAACAGATATTGAGTCCTTCGGTGGATACCACCACCAATTTTCAGTACCTCCTGTATATCTCCATAATTCAGACGAAAAAATTGGTTCAAAGTTTGCTATTTGACAATAGACGGATATTTAAAAGATAATGCGTTGCTCATCTGCTGAAAAATAGGAATTTATTTAATTCAGAAAAACAGAGCAATAGAGAAAAGTAAATACTCCTCCAGTTTTAAAAATTGTGAGTTAAATTAAACAGGTGATACTGAATAATTTTTCCACCGTAAGTTTCAGAAAGCAGTTAAGATGGAAAATGACGATGGATTTTAAAATTAAGCTCATTCGTTACAAAAATATTTTCTTCCATTCTTCTGTGATTATTTTTTATATAGAGTGTTTTTTAGGTATAGAAGTTTAAGTTGGCATTACTTTCCAAGATGACCACCGATGTAACAGCTGTCAAGTGATTTATTCTCAGTTTGGCTTGGAAATTCATCAAAACGATCATCAAGCAAGGCGTGGATTCGTCGAATGGGCCCAAAACGAGATTGCCGTTGTTCCCGATTTTCATAAGCGAATTTTGTTTAGCGATGAAGCGCACTTCTGTTTGAATGGCTACGTCAACAAACAAAAATGCCGCATTTGAAATGAAGCTATTCCATAAGTGTATGTCGAAACACCATTACATCCAGAAAAACTGACTGTTTAGTGCGCTTTATGGGCTGGTGGAATCATTGGTCCGTACTTCTTCAAAAACGATGAAGGCGACAACGTTACAGTCAATGGTGATCGGTATAGAGCCATGATTACTAATTTTTTCATTCCTGAATGGAACAATCATGATGTCCAGGAGCTGTGGTTTCAACAAGACGGCGCAACATGTCATACAGCTCGTGCCACAATAGATTTATTGAAAGACACGTTTGGTGACCGCCTAATTTCACGTTTTGGACCTGTGAATTGGCCTACAAGATATCGTGATTTAACACCGCTAGACTATTTTCTGTGGGGCTATGTAAAGTCATTGGTCTATGAGGATAAGCCACAAACGCTTGACCATTTGGAAGACAACATTCGCCGTGTTATTTCCGATATACGGCCACAAATGTTGGAAAAAGACATCGAAAATTGGACGTCCAGATTGGACTACATCCGAGCCTGTTGTAGCAGTAATATGCCAGAAATTGTATTTAAAAAGTAATGCCACTAAAGTACCTTTCGAATAAAAAAAAATCACGTCAATCGAATAATACATCGTTGTTTTAATGCAATTTAAAGTTCTATACCTCTAAAAAAACATCCTTTACTTCACATTTTGTGTTTATTTGTCATGTTTTCCTTTTTTACGTCAAAATCTCACCAAATATGTTCTACTGGGCTAAATAAGGTGATTGAAGAGGTATTTTCATAATTTAGGGACAGTTAGAGAGACTCCAGTGACGTACATAGAGAGCAGTGCGCTTGGCATCATTATCCTGTTAAAAAATAAAGTCGTTTTCAATATCCAAATTTTGGGCACATAATTTAAAATTTCTCTTTAAAATATTTAAATAGAGCTCATGATTCACAATATCAACAAAAATTACCAAATTACCTCATTCTGTGCCCCAATTACACCTCCACACAAAAACCCTTCCACCTCCATATTTTATTGATCTAACTAGAGTCTTGGGATTAAGTTTCAGAAAATTCAATATTGATAGCAAATTGATTTGTCTGGTAGATAATTCAACATTTTTGGTTCCGATGGGCCTTGTAAACTCGTGAGTTCTTTTCCGACCGTGTTCGAATTGTGACAAGAAAATAATTGCAGACAGGATTTGGTCCCACTGTTTATTCCATACCTTCTATGGGACATTTCTTACAATCAAGAATATATTGTGATGTTACAGGATTACGATACATCGTTCAGCCGTGTCTACTTTTCACGACCCCGGCTTTTTCGTCCCCCTCTCCCTTCCTTCCGACCTTTTTCTCCTCCGTCGTTGCCAGATCCTTTTTCTCTCTATCGTCTCTCGTTCGACCTGTTGCCAGGTGCAGGCAGTAGTTCCTTACACGCCCCACCTAAGAGTAAAATTTGCCCCTTGTGTCTGATTTTACCATTTCAGACACCAGGAACAGAAAATTCACAAACCGTGAAACAGAAAATTCACAAACAGAACACACAACAATTGCAGCAGTCAAAAGTCTTGATGATTGTTCTAGTGAAAGTTCCTTAATACAAACACATGAAATAATATTAATAGTTCACCCAATTGAAATAAGTGACTATGTTCCCAGAAAAATCTAAACTGTAATGGGATTGCAAACAGATATATGGAAAACACATTATAGAAAAAAAAAAAAAAAAACGACACTAAATATATACATTACAGTTTTTATCTTAATCTAGACAAAGTTTATTTCATTAACTCATGAATGAATGCTCAATGAGTTCACTAAATCTATATTAAGTACACAGTAAACTTTCCTACGGCTCTAATTTGCCTTTGGCCAGTATGATTTCCGACCCAACCCATCCTAATACAAAAGTTAATTCGCTTTACACGATTTTTCCAAATTTGCATCAGAAGTTCTATATCGACTATTCGAGATATAACAAACTGCTCTAACATTCTTAAAACCTGAGCCGTTAAATTACATCCATAAGAAGTGTATTCAATCTTAAACCTCACTTTTTTAGTCATTCAAATTCCAAACGACATAAAGCATGCGGCATAATTCTTCGTGAGAACGACAGAAATACCATTTCCACAAATCCATTACCGTGACCCACGATGCTGCGCTATTATTTTCTACAAAACCTTCCCTTTTCGACAAAAGATAAATCTCGGTTCTCGAAAATATGCTTAACCAAGCTTCACAGGTTACCTTCGCACTGAGACTAGTCAACGGCACAGCCTCGCCCCACCTAGTGTGCTGATCAACCAGACATAAAAAATATATTTATGTCCCTTTAAGCTTGGCGGATCAATTGGACCTATCAGATCCATATTTCCCACCTCAAATGGCAATTCAGGCCTTGCCACAGGTGTACTGGAGGATCGGTCTTTAATCCTAACCGATCGAGTGAGCTGACATTCTTTACATGACTCACAAAATTTCTTCACATCGGCCCTCAGACCCCCAAAAAAGAAAAGAATACTTTATTCGTTCAAGCGTCTTCTTGGGACCCATGTGACTACTGAACACGGAAGTATGCGCTAGTTTCAACACCTCAGTTCTTCTGCACTTCGGAATTACCAGCTGCCCAATACTCTCCCCGAGTATTTTATCCCTACGAAATAGATATCCATCTACTTCATAGTAGTTTCCTTTGCCTTCCTTAGCATACTTCCAAACCAATGCTAACTCGGCACAACACTCCTGTTCGGAACGAAAACTATCAGCCACCATGATTCCTTTATCCATCTCAGCGGTCACCTCCTCATCCTTAGTACCCAATGTTCCCACTTCATTCCGACATGAAGTAATATTCCTTTGAGAATCCTCAATGTGCTCCTGTGCTTTCTCTGGCAGAATACCCGATAAAACTTCGGTTTCATCTACATTTCCTGAGTCAACCCTCAGTTCCTGAGAGCTTTGAGCCAGTGAATTCTCTTCACTCTGGGCTCCTCCCAACATATCCAAAACATCTGGTGGAAGCAACACGTCTTCTACCAAAACTTCTGCCAAAGCACATAACACTTGCTGGTGCACCACATTAACCTGGCCACCGGTAGCAAGACCAATTGGAACATATACTAAAGGACATTTAACCGCCGGACCGAAAATACCTTTCAAATAAATCGTGGAAGCTCCTTCAACCGATATTCCAGGAACTAAGTCTTTCTTGATAACAGTAATTTCCGTACCAGAATCCAATAACGCTTGGACTAACTTCCCATCTACACTGATAGATGTTTTCACTAATTTACTTAATTTGTCTTCAATAGTCCGTCTAGGAATGACTTTACCTAGCACATCAACTCTAGCAGCTACCGTCCCATCTACCAATTTTGTCCCTTCCGTTGACACCTTATTCACATTAAGTCTTTTATTATCTACCTCTTTGTTTTTCGGACAATCCCGCTTAAAATGTTTATCTGATCCGCAGGTGAAACAAGCGAATTTTTTAATTTCAGTTACTTGACCTTTATCAAAGTTTTTCCTAGAAGAAAAATTATCTGACTTTTTCTCCCCAAATGGCTGTTTACCCCAACTACCATTAAAACTTCTCTTTTCACTATCATTCCATTTAGCTCTCTCAGGTTCATCGTAGGATTTCCCTTTGGAAGCATAAAATATATCACATTGTTTGCCCAAGTCCCTGAGTTTGTACCATTCTTCCCCTTAGAGCACACCAATATGGGTCGCCGTCTCAGAATTCAACATTTCAAACATTTTATCTGCTACGATCAGTTGATTAACTGACTCAAAATCATTCGCACCTCTTAACTTACAGTAGTATAACCACATCGATGTTAAACGGGACGCGAACTGAGAGAAAGTTTCGTCAGAGTTACGTTTGGCCTTTCTAAAATTTTCTAAACATATTTTTGGTGAGGGTTCATACTCCTTGAGCACAACCTGTTTTAAAGATTCCTAATCTTTTAATTCTTCTTCGCCTAGGTTAACTAATAAGTTTGACACTTTGTCTCCTAACATGCATAACAAAACCTTCGGTTTTAACTCGTCGCTAACCATTTCACTAGCGAAAGCCTTTCAAGACTAGAAAAGAAATGTTCCCACCCGTCTGATTTATTGGGTACCTTTACAGTTAAGAGCCTAACCATTTTAACTATTTCATTCAAAGATTTTACACGTGAGGTTTGACCATTATTTTGATTAGCACTCTGATTAGCGATCCTAGATAATTCCATTTCCAAGCGTAATTTTTCAATTGATAATTGTTCTTGTTGTTCTAGTTTTTGCCGCTGTTCTGTCTCTAGCCTTTCGGCTGTAATAACTTCCAATAACTCTTTTGCCTCTTCATCCTTGTAATATTTACTAGAGATTATTAAATTCCTTAAAACAATTTTAGACATAGACGGATTAGACGTACCGGACTCATCTAAGTCCCGCGCTAATTGAATTAAGTCAATTTTCTTACTTCTAATGAGAAATGCCATTTTTAATCAAGCTAAACCTAATGCCAAATTACCTTCTGACAAATTTAACTACAAACACTTAAATGACCTAGTACTATATATTTAACAAGCAAGAAAAATTCTACTCGTTTTTTCTAAGAGTACTCAAATTCCAGAAACACAATACGAAATATGTTTACAATAAAACTTATATGAGACACAGTTATTTGTTACTAATCAGAACGCAGAACCTTTTTCAAAATAAAAAAAAAAAACACAATTAACAACATACTTTAGCTACATTACCATAGAATTATTTCTCAAATCATAAATCTACTCTTAGTTTCTTTTTTTTTTTTAATTAAAAGAATCTTATGCAGGAAACAAAAAACCAATATACATATACATCCTAAATTACGAGCAAAGGAAATAACCTCAGATTGCATTAAACTATCAACTAACTGACAAATTGCGAAACTTTTGCTTAAAATGAAAAACTATCATATAATATTCAAAAAAAAATGCCACATTCTGAGTCATAAATAACCTACAAAATCTCTTATTTCCAACAATTTAACAGGAAGTCCGTCTACTTGAAATACATATACACATTTTTTTAATGGATATTTTTTTACCCACTCAAACATACATTTTTCGCAACCATTATTTCAAGATAAATTAATCTAATTCTTTTTTAAAAAAATTCTGCAAACTGAATTGTTATGCAAAACACTTTCCATACCCAGATTTTAATTTTTGAGACAACTTCCAAACAGTAAAGAATGATGATAAAAAAAGAAATTATAGTTTAACACTAGAACTCTAAATACCATATTTTACAACATTTAAAATGATACCCTATCATTTCCAGGTAAAATAAGTACACAATTTTCTTATTTCATCTACACAATAATCCAACAACATAGAATATTGCAATAAACCAATGAAATTTTCTTTTTTTTCAGATATATCTGCTTTTTCTATTTTATTTTTTTTAAAAAAAATTAAATATGACTGCATCCCATTACTTTTTTAAATATACGCACAATATTTTAACTTAGGGGAACAATAGCCACCTACCTCGACATGAAAGCTGTTTCAGTACTTGAACACTTTTCAGATCACGGCTCCATTCATCAGAAAATGAAGAAAAATACGACATCTATTCGTTCATATCCCAACTCGGCAGGTGATGGTAAAACTCCATATGAAGAAGGTCTTGTTTTTTTCACTTGAAACTGCTGCAAGGCAATTCCGGGATGCACGTGGTCATCAACTTGAAGATACACTGCAGGGTTCTATTTCCTTGTTAAAAATTTCCTTTCAAACCGAATGTCCACTAGAACCTTGTTCACAATTATGTAGTACGAACACCGATCAATTTGGAATATATTATTCATTTAACTTCTGCTCCATTGCATCCCACTTCTGACACCAGTGTAAACTCGTGAGTTCTTTTCCGACCGTGTTCGAATTGTGACAAGAAAATAATTGCAGACAGGATTTGGTCCCACTGTTTATTCCATACCTTCTATGGGACATTTCTTACAATCAAGAATATATTGCGATGTTACAGGATTACGATACATCGTTCAGCCGTGTCTAATTTTTCACGACCCCGGCTTTTTTTTCGTCCCCCCTCTCCTTCCTTCCGACCTTTTTCTCCTCCGTCGTTGCCAGATCCTTTTCTCTCTATCGTCTCTCGTTCGACCTGTTGCCAGGTGCAGGCAGTAGTTCCTTACAGGCCTATAAGAGCTAATGAGTGGAAAAATAAGGAGATAAATCCCAGGAATTTATGTGGAACAAGAACTCCTCCACATCCACGCTTCAGCATAGAAGTGAAGGTGTTCTGGCCTGGGGGTGTAAATTGGCCTCAGAATTAGAATATTTGGTATTTTTTGATGGTATTGTGAATCATGAGTTCTATTTAAATATTTTAAAGAGAAATTTTAAATTATCGACCCGAAATTTGGCTATTGGAGACGACTTAATTTTTTAACAGGGTAATAACGCCAAGCGCACTGCTCTCAATGTACGCCAATGGTGTCTCTATAAATGTGATGTGTCTCCAAATTATGAAAATATCCATTCAATCACTTTATTTAGCCAGTTGAACATATTTGAAGAGAATTTGACGTACAAAAAAGAAAACAAGACAAATAAACAACTATCACAGAAGAATGGAGGAAAGTCAATGAAAACTTACAAAAAAAAAAATCTGATTAAATATATACCAAGACCCTTAAAAGTTGTTGTGGACATTGAAAGATATTCTATTAAGTACAATATTAAGAAAGAAATACAATATTTAAAGCTAAGTTGAGATTAAGTGTACGAAGAATATGTGGCGTAATATTTTAGTAACTTTTTAATTATTTTAATTTTAAAAAATAGTTATACTATTTTAATAGAATACGTCAATTCATTTTGAATAAGTTACAGATACCATAAAAAAATACATATACAATATATTAATTTTTATTAGTCGAAAACTTTAAATTTTATAAGAAATTGCAAACGAGAGAACACTTTTGTGTCTCACTGTATTCATTAATATCTGCAACATTAATTATTTTTAATTAATTCTATTTAAAAGTGTAAAAATGCTTTAAAATGAAACCAAAACCAAAATCTATAGCTTTTAAAACTTCAAATATCTTAACTTATTTTCAAACAGATCTTAAATTTCGTAGCAAGCTTCTCAATGATATGAGCCACCAGAAAATGCAAAAAAATAGGTAAAAATGAAACTTTTAAGGTATTGTGTGTAGTTTTAAAAACTTAAAATGATTAAATTTCCCTTTGAAGTGTCCTCCAGGCCTTTTTCATCCATTTACAAGTTTTACATTTCACTTCGACGTCTAGATAACCTAACCTTATAGGTTTAATTTTTAAATGTAACGTAGGGCATCTATTTCGAAACATTTTGGGATAATTATATAAAATTTATCAGTCACCAGTATAACGAATGAATAGCTATCTACAAGCCTTTTAAAAATAAAGAAAGTCCTTCAAAAACTATAATTTACACAATGTTTCATAAATTGAAGTGCATTCACTATATGAGTAAGTTTATCAAGAAATAAACATTAATTTAGCTGCGAGTGCTGTTTAATCCCAGACAATTTCAAGTGTTTTAAAATTGGAGCAAGGGTGGCAGTGTTATATTTGTAGTGAAGAACGAAAACCAAATAAGTTATCATATCAACCATGTCTACATATCAAACAGATGCAACCCTTTAAAAATGTGAAAATACTTTTGCTGATAGAGAAACAGTGAAATTGGATATATTAAATCGTGGTGGACAAACGTTACTTAATGGTCATACTGATAGAAGCAAATTAAAAAGACATTTGCGTATTCACACTGAAAAAAAGCCTTATGTTTGTGAAATTTGCAACAAGTCACACTCTCAACTTGGTCATTTGAAAACCCATTTGCGTATTCATACTGAAGAAAAACCTTATGTTTGTGAAATTTGTAAAAAGGCTTACTCTCAAAGAAGTTACTTAAAAAAGCATTTCCTTTTTCACACTAAAGGAAAGCATTATGTTTGTGAAATTTGCAGCAAGGCTTTCACTCAACTTAGTAATATGAAAACACATCTGCGTGTACATACAAGAGAAAAACCTTATGTTTGTGAAATTTGTTGCAAGGCTTTCTCTGGAAGAAATAGCTTAAGAAATCATTTGTGTATTCATACTGAAGAAAGGCTTTTTACTTGTGAATTTTGGTGTAAGGCATTCTCTGATAGAGGATACTCAAAAAACATTATCGTCTTCATTCTAAAGAAAAACCTTTTACTTGTGAATTTTGCAACAAGACTTTCTCTGACAGGAGCAACTTAAGAAGTCATTTACGGACTCATTCTGAAGAAATCCCCATATGTGTGCGATACTTTGCGAGAAAGCTTTCTCTCAAAGACGTAACTTATTACATCATTCGCGTATTCATAATAACGAATAATCTTAGGCTAGAAAAATTTACTGACTAAAATTTAATCACTTAAGATTGCATTTTAAAAACTCTTTTCACGACTTAATTGAAAATGTGTTTTCTTGTCTTATGTTATAAAAATTTGAATTATTGTAATTACATTATTTTTGGGTAGTTAAAAAGAGTTAAATTTGGATTTGGATTATGAATAAGTATAGTTCTTTTAGTTTTGTATTGTTTTTAGACGTTGAATGATATGTATTCCATACTTTTTTAAGATATGACATAGAATCAGTTGTAGACATTTAAAGTTTTCATAATTCAATTTTAAGTGTTTGTTATTTAATTATAATTTTATATCTCCTTTTAAAGTACATTTACTCAGTGAGCTTATATTCTATGATTTTTTTTATGTATGAGTGTATTCAGTTTTCTGACTTTAAATTGCGTCTAAATTCTTTGTTATTGAAAAAAACGTCTTCAAATATATTTTGACTATTAATAAGAAAAATTCTTATAATAAACGTATAAAACATTTTTTTTCTTACTTAAATTGTGAAACTTTTTGATTATGTGCTATTTAAAATCTGTAATATTCAACATTTGAAGTATGGACTTAGTTTATGTTGTGGCAATATAATATGAAATTGAATAAATTTTAATTATATATCAAAGCAGTCTTTGTTTGAAAATTATGTTGAATAATGTCTAATTTACCAGGTATGAGTATTGAGCCAAACGCCCGCGATGTGTATAAGAACGGAATAGAAAAATTGTTTCCCATAAGATATATTTATGCATCAAAATTTGCTTTAAAAGGAAAAAACGGCATTCATTTATACTTTGGGAGGCTACTCCGACGATATATTTTTATGCTATCGTTAAATTAGGTACAGAGAGTGTTACGTTTCAATTTAAAAATATCTAAACAATTTTTAAAATAATATTTTTATTAGAGAAATTTTATTTTTCTTGTTTTTAGTACCGCTATTTAGATTGGATTTTGTACAAGTTAATCAGATTTGGTTGTTACGTTAACGGAATATCAGTATAGTACTAAATAGGTAAAATAAATTATGGATTTTTAATAATAAATTTAAAACTGAAGCAATTTTTGAATTCTTCTGTAATCTAGTGCCAGGAAAAGGATTTTGGAGCATACCATAAAGAGTAAATGTAATTTATTCGTGTTAAATGATATTTTAATTCTAAATTATTGTGTATAGTATGAATTAATTAAAATTGCAAAAGTTTTAAAAAGTAAAGTATCTGCGTTTCTAGAAATACTTACAATATTTATTTACAAAACAAAACCTTACATTAAATTACATACTTAAGAGTAATACCATTGACCCATTCCGACAAATTCAAAACGTCGTCAGGAATTTCCTGATATGCAACAACTGGTAATTAACCATTCTCGAAAAAAGTTTGAACTCTAAAATATTGTTAGTGTATATTAAAAAGAGAAATTTGTTTACATTTTTTAAAATTTATGTGTATTGTTCGCTTATTTTGTTGTGAGTCTTAAATCTTTTGACCTATTATCTACAGAAGCAAATGTAGTGAAATATTTTTAAACATTCAACCTATTGTGCAAGTACCCGGAAGAAAATTTGGCGAAATAAAAAAGCGTATCAAAACAGCAGGGCAACATTTACAATCGTATGTTTGTGAATTTATGTATAGGTGACCATAAAGAAATACTCGATTATACGTCAAAAATTTAGATGCATTTTTACAGCGTATTTTTATGGTTTTGGATCTCAAACTTATTTCAAAAAGGTACGTGTTTTTTTTATCAATAATACTACACTTAAGTCTAAATCTGAAAGTTATTTGTATATGAGGAGACTAAGATGGATGGAAAGTGCTAGAAAATTTTTTTTTTCACACATGTTCAAAAACGATGAAAACATCTGACGAGGTTTTCTCCTTTGACGAAATCTTTTGATTAGCGAAAGTTGTCAACCATATCTTACGTAAATATTTTAGGTTAATTTTACTGGAAAGGCTCCCCATAATACAATAATAAACAATTCCAAGGTAAATTAATAAATTATTTACATGACACATGCCTTGCTTTCTTTTTTATTTTCAATACGATTACGCAGTTAAAATTTCAATCTCATAGAATTTTTATTAGAAAGGGGTTTGTAGAGTGACAAATTTGAGTCCGATTGGTAACATAATATATTCAGAGATGGTCATTCTAAGTCTACTTAAGTCTGGATATGTTAAATTTAATATGATTCAAAGTCTCTCACATTAGTATATAGGGAACAATGACACAGTACTTTTGACCCATACAATAGATATATTTTTATTTAACGTTCCTATTAGACATTTAAAAAGTCGGATCCAAATTTTTATGATCTCCTTGCGTTGTTTTTCAATCCCGTTCCATGATCTCAATGAAAGTAAGCACACCGATTCGAACCCGATCTTTTTTTTTGAGTTTCGTGATTTGTGGTTGGCAGCAACTGCCATGCAAATCGAGGCGAGTATTTAAACTCGGCTCGTGTTGTTTTTCAAAAAAGGAGGGAGAAACTCTTAGGGGAGAGAAAGGCTACACTCTGTCGCAAAAAATATATGCACCCAGAAGAAATCAAGCTACAATCACGAAACTCGGCAAGAATGTAGTCTGGTAAGAGATATGCAAATGATTAAAATTTCGAAGCCAATGAGACAAGGCTAAGTGTATGCGCATATTAGTTGCGCAACTGGGAGAGTTTAAAAGCATGAGTACGAGCGCCGTACGGCTATCCAAACGAATCTGATGACTGATAGACGATATTGAGACTTAGGATGCCTCTAATTTGACGTAACCGGCGGCAGGAGCAGCTGACGGACTTTGATAGGGGCCGTATAATAGGCCTCAGAGAAGGCGGGTTTGTCGAATAGACGTATCGGCCGCCACCTCGGTCGGAGCGATATGGTAGTTGCTCGGTGTTGGCAACAGTGGATCACAGAAGGTAGAGTGTACCGTCGCGGAGGGTCAGGACGTCCAGGAACACAAATGATCGCGAGGATCGTGCAATCAGAAGAGTGGCCACTTCGGCACCAACAACGTCACTAGCATCGATTCAACGCCACTTACCTCCTTCCAGACATCACCATCAAGAGAAACCATAAGGAGACGACTGACCGAAGTTGGTTTTGAGGAGCCGACGTCCGCTAAGACGCTTACCACTGACCCCACATCATAGGCAGTGTCGACTGGATTTTTGCCGACCTCGGGCAACTTGGAGTGTGACAGACTGGAGACGTGTCATCTTCAGTGATGAATCCCGATTCAGTCTCAGTGCTGATGACCACCGCACACGTGTCTGGAGGTGCACGGGCCAGCGGTATTTCATACGATCCGGCATTTAATGTCGAGCGGCATACAGCAATTTCACAAGGTGTGACAGTGTGGGAAATGAATGGGGTCGGAGCAATTTCTTGGGACACACGATCATCTTTAGTGGTCCTTCAAGGCACTTTGACAGCTCGCACATACGTGACGATATTTTAACGCCGATTGTGCTACTCATGCTAAGTCGCCCAGGTGCCATTTATCAACAGGATAATGCTCGTCCACATACTGCGCGACTCTCCCAACAATGTCTTCAAGGATATGACGTCCTACCATGGCCTGCCAGGTCACCAGATCTGTCGCCAATAGAGCATGTCTGGGACGCGCTGGGAAGGCAACTGCAGCCGTCCCGAGATACAGGAGAATTAACTGCGCAGATGCAAAGCCTATGACAGGATCTTCCACAGGGGTCATAAGTGATCTAATTGAATCGATGCCACGCCGAATTTCGGCTTGTATAGCTGCCAGAGGTGGCTTTACTACTTACTGATTTTTAACCTTTTTTGCAAAGCTGTAACCGCTTAATAAAAATGATATTTTGTTCTGAATTTTTAATCATTTGTTTATTTTCATATACACTACATGCATACCTAATTTCGTGAATGTAGCTCAATTTCTTTTTGGGTGCATATATTTTTTGACAGAGTGTATAAGAAGTGTGTAAGTGGTTTAACTCTTAGAGGGAGAGAAAGGCTGGTTGGCAATGCAACTGCAGGTTGCATCACCATTTAAGATTAGAAATTCATTTTACAATATTGAAGACGGTTCGAATCGGATGTCTCTGGTAATGTTTCTTTTTGAACGTATTGTTTTTTTAACGCTCCAGTAACGAGCAAAGTGACTTTATGATTGATTATTAAAGGCTAATTTTTAAGAAACTGTTTTTCGTCTTCATGCCTCCTCGACACATAAATTTCACTGCTAGCTGTGCAAAATTTAAATTAGTTTACCAATAAGTGTAACAAATTTGGTTATGGGCCCAGTCCATGTACTGTGTCGAGACAGGCTAAGCAGTTGAACCAGGCCATGAACTTTGTCTATTTAAATACTGTTCCAGTCTAGAACTATTTTTTATGAACTCTGTTGCTAGTACGCTAAATCGAGTAACAGATATGGAGTTTAACAATCAGATATCAGTGTTGACTCCAAATAACTGGATTACGTGGAAGCATGATATGCAAGTACACTTAATGCATTATGGTTGCTGGCAGTTTATAATACAGACCAAGCCAGAGCAACCTGATGAAGAGGCAACATACAAGGAAAAATTAGATCTACAACTTTGTAAGGATAGATGTTATAATATACTAACATCAGTTCAGATTTGAAAAATCTGATAACGGAAACAACTGACGGAGTAGCGGCATGGAAGATATTAAAAGATCACTTCGAACCAGTCACAAAAGCAAGAGTAATTCAACTATTAGATCAATTTTTTGGAACAAAATACCAACCAGGGAAGATGTTGGAATCTTCATATCTCGTGTAAAGACAGCGACAACCAGACTACAAGAAGTGGGGTCATAAATTGGACGACCTGTACATAGGATTTCAATTAATAAGGTGGCTTCCTCAGGAATTCCTGTCTACCGTGCAACAAATCTACAGATGGAAAGAAGAGGACTTCAGAGTTGTCAAAATTGAAGCAGAGCTGATATTGAAGCCAATCGTCTTCAGTTGATGAAACAAGATTTGGAGAAAGCGGAGAATGCTTGAGCAGTTTCACTTCGAAGAAGTCGAAGACGTTACCTGGTGCTACGGCTGCAGCTCATGGAGATCCAAATGGCAAGAATGATTACCAAAAGAAAGGTGGTAAGGTATTTAACTGTAAAACTATTAAAAATGTTAAACAATCTATTAAGACTATAGGTCCGTGTCATGTATGTAATAAGTACGGGCATCTTAAAGTAAACTGTAAAGAGAAAAAGTCTCTACAAAAATCTCCTTCAACTGTAAATGAAACTTATAACACAGAATTTGATAAATGTGATAAAAAGGTGTTTGGGTAATAGATACTGCTGCCACGAGTCATTTTTGTAATGACAAGAGTTTATTTTTCGATCTTAAATCAATAACTAACATGAAAATGTCGTTAGCAACGGAGGATAAAAGTTGTCCCGTAGAAGGAATCGGTACACTTAGATTTCGGGTAAAATATAAGAGGAGTTTTCATTAAAAAAATAACTTTGACTGATGTATTATTTAATCCTAAGTTGAGGAGAAATTTGTTATTCGGTTCCAGATTAGAAAGTAAAGGTGCGCATTTTGTGGGTACTAAAGGTAAAATTAATGTTTTTTAATAAAGACTGGATAAAATTGTTCTCGGCGACACGCCATGAAAATATGTATTTTTTTAAGCCGGATCATTATATTATACCAAAGAGTAAAGAAATTAGTTTTTTTAGCTAAAATAAAAAACGGATCAATAGAAATATGGCATCAACGCTTTTGTCATGTTAATAACGATTACTTGGTAAAAACTAGTAAAAATGATAGTGTAAAGGTCTCCCACGCTTAACTGATAATGGTAAGACTCATTGTATACCGTGTAAATTAGCAAAGTCCAAGAGAGTTTCATTCAAAAAGACGGGGCCGTAAGATCAAAACGTCCATTGGAATTGTTGCATATGGACCTCTGTGGTCCAATGCCTACTGAAAGCCAAGGCGGTAATAAATATTTCTTAAGTATAATTGACGATTATTCAAGAAAGGTGACTGTATTTCCCATCCGAAATAAATCTGACGTATTTCATACGTTTATAAGATTTCAGAAACGAGCAGAACGTTTTCTAAGTAAAAGGTAATAGCAGTTAAAACTGATGGCGGACTAGAATTTTGTAATAAGGATATGGATAATTTCTTGACAGAACTGGGTATAAAGAATGAGGTAACAAATTCATATACGCCAGAAATGAATGGGGTCGCGGAGATTCAATTTAACCGCTCTAGATGGCATCAAAACACACACACATTGCTTAAGTCTAGTGAAGTTCCCCATAAGTTTTGGGGAGAAGCATTACTTTGTTTCACTTATGCGTGGAATCGAACTTGTCACAAAGACAGTAACAAAACGCATTTCGAAAAATATTCAGGTAGAAAACCATCTCGGTATTGCATCTAAAACCTTTTGGATGTTTGGCATATGCTGGTGTGCCAAAACAAATTAGAAAAAATTCGATATGCGTGCTAAAATGGGAATTATGATGGGATACGCACAACGTACTAAGGGTTATAGAATATGGTTGATAGATGAAAATAAATTAGTCGAGACTATTAATGTAAGATTCGATGAAAATAAGAGGGGAATTAATTTTAGACAAAAAGTTAATGGTAACCTTGGATATAATTTAAACCGTCCTGATTATTATGATGATGAGGATGATTCTGATAGAGTAAAAGATTCATTAACGAGTCGTTTAGTTTCAAAGACAAGTACGGAAATGCCCTCAACATCAAAAAAACCAGATGTATCTTCCGATAATCATAACTTGATCCCATGTACGGAGGTTAAGTGGATTCGAAATATAGGTAGGAAAGTAACTGGATCTAACGTATATTATAGTATAGAAGGGTAGCAACCCGATTGAAATCTTTTAACAAAATAGAGAGATACTGTAAGAGGCATAATATTGAGTATGATCCTAGTTTATTTGATTTTAAAAGATAATACCGAATCCCAGGGATTTTCAGATTTGTCAGAGCAACAAGAAGCTCTTATGGTTAAAGTAACTATTCCTAACTGTTACAAACAGGCGATAAGATCCAGAGACGCATCTAAATGGCATGATGCAATGGATAAAGAAATTAACGTAATGATGGAACGTAAAGTTTGGGATTTAGTTGATCATCCGGATAATATAAAAATTTTAGAAAATCGTTGGGTTTATACCATTAAATATGATGAAAATAATAAAATTGTTAGATACAAGAGGCCCGCTTAGTTGCGCGAGGTAACACACAATTACGAAGTGAGTCATTTGACGAGGTATTTCAAGAATACAAATTAGAACTTTCAAAAGTTAAATCATTTAAACTAAGATGTTATTCAGACTCGGATTTTGCTACAAATAGGGATGATCGAGTGTCAATGGGAGAGTTCATAACTTTTAAAAACGAAACTCCAATTTCATGGCGAACTTTCAAGCAAAAATCCGTAGGTCTGTCGACCATGGAAGCTGAGTATGTTAGTTTAACAGAAGCAGCTAAGGAATTCATTTGGCTAAAGAATGTAATTGATAATAAAAGTTTAAATTTGGAATTAAGTGAAAATGTAATGTTTTTTGTGGTAATCAAGCTGCTATAAGTTTTTCAAAGTCACCGGTAGAAAATTACAGAACAAAACATATCGATGTTCGTTATAATTTTCTAAGGAATTTGATATACGACAAGGTTTTCCAAATTAAATATATAGGTACCAAAAATAATTTGGCGGACATTTTTACCAAACCCATGGTAAAGGAAAAATTTTTATAATTTTGTAGAAAATTATTTCTTTTTAGAGAATAAGACTTTGTTTCTTTAAGATTAAAATATTAGTTTGTTTATTACAATAAAAATTGTGAATAAAATGTATTTTTGTGTTAAATTGTATAACATGTGATTATAGATTAAAATTAATTTACTGATTTGTAAGAGATAATGGTGCGAGATTGGAAAAAGGGGGCCGATTGTTAGACATTTAAAAAGTCGGATCCAAATTTTTATGATCTTGTGTTGTTTTCTAATCCCGTTCCATGATCTCAATGAAAGTAAGCACACCGATTCGAACCCGATCTTTTTTGAGTTTCGTGATTTGTGGTTGGCAGCAACTGCCATGCAAATCAAGCGAGTATTTAAACTCGGCTCATGTTAGTTTTTCGAAAAAAGGAAGGAGAAACAGAAATATAAGAAGTGTGTGAGTGGTGTAACTCTTAGGGGAGAAAGGCTGGTTGGCAATGCAACTGCAGGTTGCATCACCATTTTAGATTAGAAATTCATTTTACAATATTAGAAGACGGTTCGAATCGAATGTCTCTGGTAATGTTGAGTTTTGAACTTATTGTTTTTTATCGCTCCAGTAACGAGCAAAGTGACTTTATGATTGATTATTAAAGGCCAATTTTAAGAAACTGTTTTCGTCTTCATGCCTCCTCGACACATAAATTTCACTGCTAGCTTTGCAAAATTTAAATTAGTTTACCAATAAGTGTAACAATATTTTTTTTTTTTATTTAGACTATGTTCTGCTTATTAAAATATGTATTATTTCAAATATAATTTAGTTTCTGTAGCAACAATATGCAATGTAAAAATGATTATTTTATTCGTATTCTAATACACAAACTTTGTTTGAAAAGCTGAGTAATTAAAGTTTTAATATATGTGGTATGAATACTGAACCAAATGCATGCAACATATCAATTAAATAAAAGAAAAACAATTTCACATAACATATTTTTATGTATAAAAATTTTTTCAAAAGGAAAACATAAAATTCATCTACCCTTTGAGAGGCATCTCTGTCGATAATATGTTTTTACGCTATAAGGTACAGAGAGTGTTTCATTACAAAAAAATATTTGAATAACTTTGCAACAGTTTCTCTTCTTCTCTTTCTTTTTTTTTTTTTTCGAAGTTTTATTTTTCTTGTGTTATTTTATTATTCTTGTTTTATAAGTGCCGCAATTTAAATTAGACTTTCTGCAAGTTCAAATGGTACTATTATGATATCAGAATTTCTGTAGAATTATTAATATGCGTGCAAAAATAATTTTACGAATTTGGTAACAATAGTCTATTACGCAAAAGCGATTTGATTTGTTGGTAATCTAAAGTTTGGAAAAGGGTTTTAGAGCATGCCTTGAAAAGTGAGATAATTCATTTGTGTTAACTAAACTTTTATTATTAAAATATTGTAAAGAGTATGAAGTAATTAAAAAGTTAAGAACACATAAAAATATTTTTCGTACTATGTCATCTGCTTTCCAGAAAGAACATTATTTATTTACAAAACGAAATCTTCAATTAAATTTGGTATTTATGAATTGTACCATCGACTAAATCCGACAAATTGAAAAACGCCGTCAAATGCAGTGATACGTAACTAATAATGATTAATTGTTTTCAGACGTGTTCAAACTCAGAAATGCCGTCAGTGAATCTTCAGAAGTAATATTATTATTAATAATTTGTTAATTCTTCTATCTTATTCGTCTCTTATTTTGTTCCAAAAAATGATAAAAAATTTTGAACCTGTGCTGGCGCATGCGCGCCAACGTCATGCGCACAAATGCAAATATTCTTCCTTGCCATGCTGTGCCGGCAGTTGAGAACTTTCTGTGGAACGAGATAGACGAGAAAATTTCTCTTTAATACTCAGACGTGAGCATTAATATAGGACTCACAATAATAAAAATCTAAGCTCACAATAATAAAAATTACTTAAAATTTGCTGCACTTGTAAATAGCATATATATGTTTGTGTGATACATGTTGTGTGGTTAAATAAAAAAAGTAAAAAGAAATAAACGTGGCTGGCCCTCGATGAAACAAAAACAACAAACTAAAAATAAACATTCTGATTCCACTCGTGCCAGGAGCGATCAGTGCATTATGGATAAGGAAAACAGATTAAAAGTACATTGGAAGGTAAAATAAGCAGAATTGAAACGTTCATTGAAAGTTCCAACGAAGAAACCGATTCGGTTGAAATAAAAGTAAAGCTAAGAACTGTGATTGCACTACAAAAAACGCGGAGGAACTTCGCAACAACTATTACGCCATTCCGAATGTGAAAGATGCAGAGTTAACTGCCGTAGACGAAGATCTCTATCTTCTTGAAGTCCGCCTTGAGTCATTAGAGGTAAGAATTGAAACTATTCTTAATTCCTCTAAGAAATCAAGTTCTGGGGCAGTAATGAAAACAAATGATAATTTCGAAATAAAAACTAAAATACCTCCTTTAGTTTTACCCGAGTTCTCGGGAAAATACGAAAAAATTTAGTTCATTTAAAATCCAATTTGACGATCTGATCACAAATAACATACTACTGAGTAAATCTCAGAAGCTATACTACCTCAGATCTTGTTTAACTCATAAAGTTAATTATTTATGCAGTAATTTTGATAATTTTAATTCCTTATACGAATTTTTAGAAAATAGATACGAAAATGAACGATTAATAATCAATATTCATATTCAAAACATTTTGAAGCTTGAAAAATACAAAATAAAAATTCCACAGAAATTAGAAATATGATTGATTGCGTTCAAAAAATTTACGAGCATTAAAAGTACTTAAATATGAGCAAAATAAATTATCCGATGTTTTACTTATTAATATTCTAGTTGAAAAACTTGATAGAGAATCGAGAAAAATTTTGAATTATCACATAAATCCAAAACCGTCCCTAAATTTCAAGAATTTATTGAATTCTTAGAACAAAGAGAATCCGTTTTATTGTCTGTGTCTCTTGATAGAAATGCCAAAGTGAACCCAAATAAAATGTATGCCAACAATTCTAAGCCAAAAGCTTTTATAGTTAACGAAAATAAAAACAAAAATTGTATAGTGTGTAAGTCACAACATCCAATATATAAATGTCCTACTTTTTTTAAAAATTCAGTATTAACGAAAGACTAAAATTCATTCGCAAGCACAAACTTTGTAATTTGTGTTTAAAATCTAACCATATTCAAATTAATTGCCTTTCCAAATATCGATGCAAATGCGGTGATTCACACAGTTATTTGATTTGTACTCGAAATTCTAATAAATCGAAAATAAAAAATCCTTTAGCTAACGGAAATGAAAAAGAATATTGCGAAACAGTTAACAAGAATTCTAATCCAAATAACCCGGCATCAGTGTTGAGTAATAACACATGGCCCGATCAAATAAATAAAAAAAAAATGTTCTGTTTTCAACAGCAGAAATATATGTTCGCAGAGCAAATAATCAAAAAATAAAATTAAGAGCTATACTAGATTCCGCTAGCAATATTTGTGTGCTTACAGAAAGAATGAGTAATTGTTTAGGAATAAAAAAAAAAAAATAAAGACACCAGTATCCGGTTTAAATGGATTATCACAGAACATAAAATGGAAATTAAAAACAATTATTTCAAACGAAGATAGCAGTTTTGCTGAACCAGTAGATTTCTTGATTGTAGACAAAATAACTGTGAATTTACACCCTCCTCAAGTTCAGATATTTCCAATGTGGAAATTCCAAAGTTTTTGACGTTAGCTGACAAATCATTTTATGAAGCAAACGAAATTCACGCTTTGATAAGCGCTGATATATTTTTTAAAGTTTTAAAACAGAATACGTATAAAGTAAATGAAGAGTTGTTTTTCAAAGAAAGCGAATTTGGGTGGATTGCGTGTGTAAACTTGAAGAAAGACAAACCAATAAACAAGATATTAAACAAGCTTTCTTCCAAATTTGTCTTGCTGACGGACACAAAGATGCCGTTCGATTTCTCTGGAGTGATGACGAACCGTGTGTTCATAAAAGGCCTAAACTACAGGTATACCGTTTTAATCGAGTAAATTTTGGTGTTAGTTCAAATCCTTTTCTTCTGGCAGCCACGATTAGGCATCATATTGAGAAATATAAACATGAATTCCCTGACACTGTAGAACTTTTAGATAGAAATTTCTACGTTGACGATCTTATTTCCGGTGGTAACGCATTTGAAGAAGCTCTTCAAACTTCACGAAGAGCCAAAAATATTATAGAAGCTGCTGGAATGGACCTCAGAAAATGGATTACTAATGATGCTAATTTAATGGAGCAATAGAAGAAAGAAAATTTTAATGTACATCCTGTACTTTGAAACTGTAAGTTTAGGAGCAAATGGAACAAAGGTCCTAGGACTATCATGGAACACTAATGAAGATTACTTGACTACAGATACTAAAAGTCTATTGGAATTCGTTTCCTTAGATAAAAATACGAAACGCTTCATACTGCAAGCAGTTGGAAAGATCTTTGACCCATTAGGGTTAAAGGGTCATATACCTTTTAAAATTTCCTGAAAATCGATTTTTTATTATTATTTTATTTTATAGAGTAAACCTTTCTGAGTGTTCTAAAAGAAACCGCATGCAGATATTCCCAATAGAACGGACGTTATTAAGAAAATAAAAAGAGTAGAAAAGGCGATTTACATATTGTTTACATTTTGGCTCCAGGGTGACAGCTGTCATGTCGCTGGTGGCAGCTGCGTTTCTCTGTTTCTAATATTTTCATTCTAATTATTATCAAATGCTTGAATCTAAGCCTCAAATATTATTATTGTTGTTCTGAATATTAACTACCACTTCTACTAACTTTATAAACTTCTACTTCTACTTTGTTTTGATAAAGTGAATCTTGAATTTATACTCGCTCGTTTTTGATTTTCATACCGTATCTTATTCTAAGATTTAGGAAAAGTATTACTTTTTTATAAACTTTTGAAGGATGAATTCGACTGAATCTGCTAAAAAACCATCTGGTAAACGTCCTAAGAAAAGGAAGTTTACTGGTAATATGCATACGAGATGCAAAGCTGTACACAGTGTGGATGAATCACTAAACAACAGTGCATCTGGAAAAAAGATTCGGCTGCAAGATGTAGATTAATCTTTTATTGAACATGATGACTGTTTTGATGGCTATAGAGTGTTTGATAAAACTATCATGTTTACAAACATTCAAAACTTTGCTTCTTGCAAAAAATGTGGTGGTGATATTAAACTTTCAGAAAATTGTGTTAGAGGTTTGTCTTGTGTTTTTTCGATTGAATGCAAGAACTGTAAAGACTTGTGTTCGTTTAGAAATTTAAAAATGCTGGGTAAAAGAAAAAATATTCCAGAAATAAACAAACGTTTTGTATACTCAATGAGGACAATTGGACAGGGTCATGTAGCAATGACAACTTTCTGTGGTGTCATGGACTTTCCTCCTCCAGTTGCTGAAAAATCCTATAATAACATTATAAACAAACTACAATTGTGTAGTAAAGAAGTCGCAGAAGCTTCAATGCAAAGTGCAGCTTTGGAAGAGGTAACTTTGACAAGTTATTCCGATATAATAATTAGTGGAGATGGAACATGGAAAACCCGTGGCTATTCTTCTCGTGTTGGTGTGTGTGCTGTTATAGGAGACAAAACAGGAAAGTGTATTGATGCGAAAGTGATGTCGTCTTTCTGTAAAGGATGTGATTCTTGAAAACGAAGAAAGGGGTCACCTGCTTACAAAAAGTGGAAAATTCTTCACGTTAAAGAATGTTTGAAGAACCACAATGGTTCAGCTGGCATGATGGAGACTGTGGGAATGGTTCATATATTTCAGCGTTCATTAAGTCATCGTTCTGTGAGATATACATCTTACATCGGAGATGGCGATTCCAAAACATTCTCATCTATTACTGCATCCAATCCGTATGGAGAAGATATCACAGTTTCAAAAATTGAATGTGTTGGACATGTTCAAAAAGAATGGGAACTCGTTTACGAAAATTAAAACAAATGAGCTCCAAACTCAGTGATGGGAAGTCGATTGGGGGAAAGGGAAGGTTGACCGACAGAATGATCGACTTAATTACAACGTACTATGGAAATGCAATCCGACAAAATAAAACATGCCTGTCAGATATGCGAAAAGCTGTTTGGGCTGTATATTTCCATATACGTTCAAGCGACGAAGAACCATTGCACAGTTTTTGTCCCGTAGGTCCTAATTCTTGGTGTAAATATCAAAATCAAGTAGTAGAGGGCAGTGTGGAAACTTTTAGACACAGTAACAAATTGCCAGTGGCAGTAATGGATGCCATAAAACCTGTGTTTAATGATCTATCACAACCTAAACTTCTACAAAAATGTCTAGGGGTAAAACCCAAAATAATAATGAATCCATTAACTCATTAATATGAAAAATTATGCCCAAAAACTTTAGGTTGTGGTAGAAAGATTGTTTTGTACTGCATTGGTATAATATATGTTTTTAGTTATAATAATTTTAATAAATTGAAGTTTATTGACTAAAAAACTTCACATTAGTTTTAATATAAATTTAGTTGTTGTTTGAGTAACCAGAATAATATATATATAAAACTGTGGTAAATTTTACGTTTGATGTCAATTTCTCAGAACGTCATTTTTACTCATTACGCGCATGATATTTTCAAAACCGTGCCATGGAAAATGATAAAATTTTTACTGTAGATTCTGATCATATCTGTACTTAAAATAACGAACCAGTTTGAATTTTTAATAAAAAAAATTTAAAATTACAAATATAAAATAGCAAAACATTTTTAAAAATTTTATAGTTAAATTTTAAATTGTTATAGTTTACTAAAAATATTAAATCAATATTTCATGCTTCGTCATTTTAAAGATAACACAAGTTCCAACACTGAGCAAAATTTCATCAAAAAATATTGGTAACTTTTTTTTTTTTTTTTTTTATAAAAGCTGCGCGTAATGCATATCACTTGCGAAAAGAAAACAAAAATTTATTTTTGTAAATATCTAATTAAAAATTTATCCTAATTAGCAGTGTGTTTGTTGGTTATGTTTTTAGTAAAGTAATATCTATTTGTTTATTGCTCCAAAATTTACATTCCAGGAAACAATAATAAAAAAAAAATTACAGAGCTTTAAAGAGCTCACTATTTTTAACCATTTTCAACTTTTAAAAGGTATGTGACCCTTAATTTCTCCTTGCACCGTTAGAATGAAATGCCTCTTTCAAGATCTCTGAAAGAAGAAATTCAATGGGACGACCCTTTGCCAACACATATTGAAAAGGAGTGGAAAAAATGGTGTGAGGATCTACCCCCTTACGAAATCTAAAAATACCTCGACTAGTTCTAGATTCTACTTTGCTGCAAGATGATGTAGAGTTGCATAGCTTTTGCGACGCCAGAAAAAGGCATATGGCGCAGCCATATATTTGAGAACAAAGTCAAGGAATGGAATTTCTGTTAAACTTGTGACTTCAAAAAGCTGTGTAGCACCATTAAACTGTGTAACCCTGCCCAGACTAGAATTACTTGAGCTCTAGTCGCTGCTCGTCTGGCATCTAAGGTGAAAAGATCGTGAATCTTAAAAGATCCTGTTTACAATATCACTGCACTGATTCCAAAATAGTTCTGTTTTGGATAAAGGGTAACAAGACCCGATGGAAGCAATTTGTTGCTAACCGAGTCAACGAAATAACCAGCCTAACAGATCCCCACTCATGGTACCATTGTGCTGGTAAGGAAAACCCAGCAGACTTCCTCTCTCGTGGACTGAGCGCTGACTGTCTGGTGTCAAATTCCAGGTGGTGGACAGGTGCAGAATTTTTGTCTAATTCTGAATTTCCTAAAAACTTTCAGCAAGTGGTTCCTGTGAGTTAGACTACTTCACCGAACATGAGAAAGAGACTGTAGTTCAAGAAAGAAAAAAATTGCTTGAAGCTGACAGAAGTGAAGAGACTGTCTTGCTGAATAGTGATTCCTCTAGCATCCTTGGCGAACTTTTAGAACTTTATAATAATTATTTCAAAATTATTAATATTTTGTCTTATATTTTCAGATTCAACTACAACTGTAGGAATAAGTCCAAAAAGGTTGGACCTCTAACTGTAGCCGAATTCAAGGAGTCAGAAATTAAATTGGTTAAGCATGCCCAGAGATACTTGTTTGATAAAAAAGAAATTCCAAGTAGTATTTCTAATTTATTTCCATTTGTAGATGGCGAAGGAATAGTTCGCGTAAAGATTATGCTTCTGTGCCCTATCTCCATAAGCATCCTGGCGATTTTACCAAAAGGTTCAAAATTAAGTAAACTTTATTTTAACAGCTTGCATACAAGACTCTTTCACGTTGACCCACAGGAATTGTTAAATGCTGTACGACAAAAATTTTGGCCTTTGAGCGGTCGTAGCATCGCTCGTAAAACCGTTCATCAATGTGTGACATGCTTCAAAAGCAGACCCATTCTCTCTTCACAAATTATGGGTAATTTGCCTAGTGAAAGAGTAAACATATCGAGCTCATTTACTATTGCTAGAGTTCATTTATACGGTCCCTTTTTAGTCAAATATAAAAATCAGAGAAAGAGAACTCAAAGTAAAATGTGTGTATGTATTGCTATATTATATTTCTCCTTTGTGTAAACTTATTGATTTAACTTTATTATTACATTTAAGTTGTAATCACTGTATTTAATTATGTGCTAAATTTATATGTATTGTGCTAATTATGATATTTGTAAGTTCTTGCATGTGAACATGGCAAGGCCGGGCGGGATGTTGGCGCATGCGCGCCAACGTCATGCGCACAAATGCAAATATTCTTCCTTGCCATGCTGTGCCGGCAGTTGAGAACTTTCTGTGGAACGAGATAGACGAGAAAATTTCTCTTTAATACTCAGACGTGAGCATTAATATAGGACTCACAATAACAAAAATCGAAGCTCACAATAATAAAAATTACTTAAAATTTGCTGCGCTTGTAAATAGCATATATATGTTGTGTGATACATGTTGTGTGGTTAAATAAAAAAAGTAAAAAAGAAATAAGCGTGGCTGGTCCGTCGATGAAACAAAAACAACAAACTAAAAATAAACAACCTGTTAGCAGAACGGTGTTAGATTCAGGCATTAGTTTTTGAAAAATGGTGAAAAAAGAAATAAAATGGAACTGCAAAACAGCATTTATAGCGTTTATACAGCGTGTCCGAAAAAGATTGTACCTTTTTTAAAAAATTTTCTCTGGCTTGTCTGAGGTACTATTGGAATGTTTCATTATACCAGAAGTTAGGTAATATGTCAAAGTTTTTTGTTTTTACTTTATAAATATTCAATATGGATGCCATTTATGATACGACAGATATCTAGGCGATGCTCCATTTCCGTCTTTACTCGCACCAACATGTCTCTTGTAATGGCAGAAAAGGAATGTACCCTTTTTCTTTATATTTTTCTGGGTACCCAGTGTGTAGAGAGTGGTGAAAATTGGCATGACAGCTAATAGATACTCAAAGGAAGGATTGCCGAACTCTATCAACTGTTTCCTCCCGAACGCGGTCGCCCGGTGCTTTTGCCTTTGTAAAAAAGGCAATCTGTCTCCATTAGTTGTGTATAGCAACGTTTAATTGAAAATCCATGAAATAATCGATTTTTCAATTTTGATTGAAACATAAAATACCATTCCCCAGTTTAAATTTTGCGTTGAATTAGAAGTATTTTTAATATATTTTTTAAAAGACATCTGTCAAACCCCAAAACCGCTGATTGCCACGCCCTCTCAAATCAAAACAAAAGACACATGCTACTTTTCAGCCTTATCAAATGGTTTAAATTGAAAAAAAGAATTTATTTTGCAGCAGCTTATCCAGGAAAGAAGTGAAGTGAATAGTTATAGATGTTTGTTTACTTTACAGCCTATTTTTACCTCCTTAAATGCAACGGATTTCTGCGATCGTTTTCAATAGTGTTTTCCATCAAAAACATTTACAAAACGTTTTTAAACTCTGTTAAGTAATAAAATGTTTAAAAACGAAAGAGTTTGGAAAGAAATGTATTTCCAAACGGTTTTAATTGTTGATAAGTCAGACAATTTAGTAAATAAATCAGCTTTTAAAATCTAAGTTTCACCATTTGAATGTTTCTGTGAAATTCTACATTATACTGTTCTTTTGTGCTTTGAAACAACATTAATTACATAAAAATAAAGAAAAAGGGTACATCGTTTTGGTCACCAAATCTAGGGTTTGGCTACAAAAGAATATGTTGTAATTTTTGTGGTCTTATTCAAACATTTCTTATTACCAAGTTTTCTAAAACAGTAGTTACAAAATTAAATGGAATATTGCCTATTTAAAAATCTGCCGGGTTATGCATTTTGAACACCATAGTGGTTTTGTGCTCATATTAAATCAGAGAAATTTGTAAGTTCATGGCTTTGGTGCCGAAAAAAAACTTTAAAAATGGATAACCAAATTACCTAACTTCTAGTATGGCTAAAAATAAGATACATTCCTAAATGGTACCACTTTATACTGAAAGTTGTTGATGCTAAAATATTATCGAAAATTTTGTTTAAAAAGTACAAGTGTTCGGCAAGTTACATTGAAATCCTGTATACTAGTTTTTGGGGCTAATTATTCCATGAATAGAGAACTCATTTTTTGTCTAAAGATATGTCAATATTGAACAATTAGAATGTAAGAATTGGAAAAACGCCGGGGACATTTTAAAAGACCAAGCCTAAGACAAAAAAAATCTCTAGGATGCCGTAATGGCTTGATGCTGTGTTGCAATTTTTATTTTCAAAACAACTCAAATTTTCAGCCATAAGGCAAGTTTTTTGAAAAATGTTCACAGGTTTGAATTAAGGTTTAAATTTGATGACTTGTGGTGAGATTTAATATGTCCACATACTGAAAGGCGACAAACCGAAAAAGACGCCTATTGTAATTAGCCAGAAACAAGATGGTACTAATCTTGAAAATCGCCATAAACTGTCGGCAAGGAAATATAGTGGAATAAAATGGATGCAATAATTAAAATACATGTAAACAATACAAAGAAAAATTAAAGTTTTAAGATAAAACATTCAAAACAATTTTACTTGTCGAGAATTGCAAAAAAAGTGCTCATTTTTTTAGGAAAGCAGAATAGAGTTTTAGTACAAAGTAACAGAATTAAAAACAAACAATTAAAGGTCTCATCGTTAATGACACTAGAATCCCCCAAGATAGTTCTGGGTACCGCCGCCATAGTATTTGTACTGCGAGGTAATAGTCGAAACATTTTTGAAAAACATTCAGCGTGGTTAACACTGGTTTTGTCACATTAAAAAATATTTATGATTTGTACGAAGAAAAATTTTTGATTTTTATAATCAAAATTTTGAAAATGCTCCCATCATGTTACATCATGCCGAGCATTTTTTAAAAAATAATGTTCCTTAAATTCATTTTAACATTACGGAGATAGGGAATGCAAGTGACTTTTTTCAGGATTGACCCCAAATTCTCAACTCAATTGTTATTGTTCCACCACAAAATGCCTCATGTGGTTTGGTGGGTGCCATGTTGACAACTCACAAGAAAATATTTCGAAACGTGGGAGTATTCAGTAGCTTTTACTCACACATTCGCAGCCTAGAAAGAAAAGTAAAGAAAAAGGGTACATCCAACAAGAGACATGTTGGTGCGAAACGGAAATGAATATTGCCTAGATATCTGCCGTGGCACTCATATTAAATCTTTGTAAGTTCATCTTTGATAAAAACAAACTTTGATATATTACTAACTTTAGTATAATAAAACATCAATACCACTTTATAGCTATAGAAATATTTTTAAAAAAAGTACAATCTTTTCGGTTACTAAGATTTGGCGCATTTATTCCATGAATAGAGACTCATTTGTTGTGGTTTCAAATCACACCGTTTTAGCGCCTAACAACCTTGGGTGTTATTGGGCTTTTTATTTTACTTCAAATTTTAGGGGTTTTTTGAAATATATACGGTATTTAATTCTAAATCTTCAGGAATTTATTTGTAGACAAAAGGAACATGCTAGGGAATTTTTTTTCACTCACGTACGAGATCAATGACAATATTCAGTAATGTTTTCTGAATTAGCGAAATCGGTCGACGGTATTATACATAAGTACTTTATTTACGTTAATTTAGAATTTTATTAAAATATGGTTTATGTAGAGTGTCAATCTAGAAACCCAAGCGTAATATTATTTAAATCGGTTGGGATTCAAAAAGTCTTACGTTGGTATGTAGTGAACACTGATACAGCACTATTGATCAAAACTCACGAATAAATTAATTTTTTATATTACGTTTTCGCTCATGCTTCAATTTCAATATTTATTTCGTTTTAAAATATATTGTTTCGTTGATATACGAGGGCTGTTTAGTAAGTGATAAGACTAAAATTATAAAAAAAACACAGAATACCTTTAATCGTCGTTATTTATATACATGGTCTTTTTCAAAATAAATTCCACGACACATAATGCATTTATCCCAACGTTCTAACCACTTCTTAAAAACATGTAAAAGTCCGTTTTATGAGAGCTTTTTCAAAACTGCCTCCGCAGCCTTTACACATGCTTGGTTGCTTGCAAAACGTTTGCCTCTTAATGATTTCTTAAGTTGAGGAAACATCCAAAAATCACATGGAGTGAGATCACGACTGTATGGAGGGTGCGGTAAAATCTCTACGTTGTTCTGCGGTGAAGCATGCTGTACGCAATGAGCAATATGTGGTTGGGCATTGTCATGGTACAATAGGAAGCCATTTCGGAGCCATGTAAGTTTCTTTTTAACGTGTTGTACCATTGTTCGCAGGACATTCGCGCAGTACGAGCCGTTGACGGTTGTACCCGGTTCGACAGCGTGTTGATAGACAGTTCCTTCCTAATATAAAAAAATTATGGTCATAACTTTACCAGCCGATTTCACAGTCTTTGCTTTCTTGGGAGTAGGTGAAGATGGATGTTACCATTCACTGTTTTGTTGTTTTATGATTAGATCATAGTTATACAACCAAGCTTCATCTGCTGTAAGGAAACGTTTAAGATATTGTCGCCTTCTTGTTCCAGTTTTTAATTCTGTCGTATCATATAAAAGGTCTCCGATGCTGATTTTTGATTCCATTTCGACAACTGGCCGCATCTGGTAGGCGCCTGCAAAAGCGCTTTAGTTAGATCACGTGATACTCAAGAACATGAGTCTGTACACGCCATCTTTCGGTAGCTTTTGTTAATGCAGACAACAAACTTTTCTTATGCCACAGGGGTTAGCATTTCAGTGAGTGGTTTCGCAGCAGTAAAATTAGTCTTATTACTTATTGAACAGCTTACATATAAATGAGCTCCCACGCGTGGAAGTAAAAAATGAAATTCCGTTTGGTTGTAATAAAGTGCATTTTTTTTAAAAATTTCTTCTTCCTTTTCTTTTTACCAATGCTTCGATAAAACAATCCAAACAAATATATATCTTTATTACTCACCATCATGGAATAATATGTTTCATTTACCTACCAAGTTTACAGATAGATACATTCTTTGGACTTAATTACAATATTTTTCTTCCTTTTTTTATTTCATTCCTTATTTTTAGATTTCGAGGCTTTTATCATTTTTTAAAAATAATTTATTGCTCCTATTCTGTATTTTATGGGTATTCAAATGTTTATTTTTTGACTTTGAGTATTAGGTTCTATTGCAAACTTCATAAATGTTCGTGTAAACATTTATGTTCTTTGGAATCAAGCTGAATCTGTAGCCCGTAAGAAAAAAGTACTAATATCTACAAATAAAAGTACTTTGATTCATTTATTAACGGATGCCGCTATGAGCAAGTGGTCTTTGCTAGCATCTTTCAGTCAGGGTTCGAGCCCAATGGCCATTTAATACACATCATATAAAAGGGTTAATGCACTTTAAATCGGGCATCGCTCTATGTTCTCAAAATGGAATGGTGTGGAATTTCCTAGAAGCAGATCAAAATTGTGTGTCCCCCACTCCATTAGATCACTTGCTTTGGAACACTTTGCAGATGAACAATCAATCAAGTTTCATGAAATAATTATTAATATTTAATGCATTAATGATTTAATGTGTGTTTCGATCATTCTTTCATGTGTTTTTATTAATTAATTTATCTGTAAAAGCATGTTTTTTTAGTTTGATTTAAAACTATAATTTATTTTATAGTTATTTTTACTGTACACGATAAAAATCTCAATTCCAGTGAATAATTTAATTAAGAGAAAATATATTTACCTACTTTCAAGGACTTTTCAATTTTTCTTAGAAAATTTGAGAAAAAATCCAATAAAACTAAAGAAAATGTTCTAAATGTGCGTGTCTGCAATAAAGAACACAGACACTTTTCGTTAAAAACACAGGAACGTTATTTTCCAGTAAAACTGTCATGATTTGTTCATGTTTTTGTAGTTTTGCTGTTGTTAGATGATCTACAAATAGCATTTTGAAATTTTTCTTCCTTGTGTCTTTTTGACAAGGTGAAGTGCTACATTATGGCTATATAGTTTTCTTCATAGAGATCTTTAGGCAGCATTTGAAAATTTCAAATCAACTCAAACGTTTCATGTCTTACGCTTTTCTGATATTTTCTTTTGCTATATTAATTATTATGCATTATTTCAGTAGGTTCTTCAATTGCTTGATAAGTTTCAACTTTCTTCAATAAGGATCACACATCCCAATTCTTTAAAAATATTCTGCTCATTTACATTTATAAACCATAATAAGTCGTACAGCACAGCAACTGTTCATGGGGTAAGTGTAGCATGTTCTAAAATAATTGTGTAAAACGTTTTTCATTATGCATTATATGTTTGAGAATACTCATAAAAATAAATCTTGGCCAAATAATTCTTCAATGTGCCCGATATGCTTATCCATATATTATAAAACTCTTTCACATGGAAAAAGATGAAACAGAAATATATTATATATGTTTACAACTTCCCTAAAAAAGGACGGATATAACCTTACAAGTAAGTTCGAAAGTCAGCTGAAGTAATATTTTAGGTTAAAAGAGACTTAATAAAAAATCTCTCATCGTGGGATTACAGCAAAGCAAACAAAATATTTTTTAAATTTAGTTATAGGATCAAAGATGGCTAATGAGCCGTTTGAAGTGAAAATTTTTATTTTTGATGATCACCAGATGATAAAAATAAATTATATCAGTGTAAATGCGTATTTTTTATTATGTCAGAAAACATTTATTTACTTCATTCCTTAAAATTATTTTTTTAAACATTTTATTTTCAATAGGCTCGCACCCACCTCGCTGGGTTACCGCTCCCAGTGGACGCGCCCCATAGTTTGAGAAACACTGACTTAGATAGTTATAAGAATAAAAAAAATTACATGTGACGTATTCGAACACATATGTAATAAACATTACATAAGCAAAATACTATTTTTAAACAAACAATAATTTTTAAATTTTTAAAATTATTTAAAATTATAAAAATTTCTACTACTTTTCCAAATTTAAATATTTTTGAACCATTTTTTCTTGATATTACTGGAAGTATTTCTCACAATTATGTGCATGGGATTGGTATTACGAGTGATACTTTTATTTCTAGAATATTTTTTTCTCTTAGACACTATAAAAACAGTAAAAAAAACAGTTATATCTAATTTTATAAATTTCTAAAAAAATAACTGTTCATCTAAATACTTATCCCATGCACATAATTATCAAGCATATTATATTGATATACTAGAAGAAGTTTCAAAATTTTATAGTGAGTATTAAAAAGCCTTAGCATTTTAAACACATGATCATCATGAAAAATAAGAAGCTGAGAAAAAGAAATTTAAAGTTTTTGAAATAAAAAAAATAATTTAAAGAGCTAAAATATATTTTTCTTTCTAATATATATTAAAATTCCAGTTGTACTTAGTATTTTTAATGCAAAATTCAAACTGAATTAGCACGTATTAAAAAGTAAATAAATTAAGATAAAATGGAATGAAGTCATACAAAACAGTAAAAAAAAATACAGCTATATCTAAATTTATGGGTATTTAAAAAATAGCTCTTCATATGAATCCTTAAGCTATATACACAGAATTATCAAACATTTTATACGAAACAATCAGGAAAAGTTTCAAAGATTTATAATGAATACAAAAATAGCCTTAGCATTTTTAATAAAGTGTGTTTTTTTAGAGGTATAGAACTTTAAATTGCAATAAAACAACGATGTATTATTCGATTGACATGAATTTTTTTATTCGAAAGATAATCTTGTGGCATTACATTTCAAATATGATTTCTGGCATAGGACTGCCACGGCTGGCTCGGATGTAGTCCAATCTGGACGTCCAATTTTCGATGACTTTTTCCAACATTTGTGGCCGTATATCGGCAATAACACGGCGAATGTTGTCTTCCAAATTGTCAAGCGTTTGTGGCTTATCCGCATAGACCAATGACTTTACATAGCCCAACAGAAAATAGTCTAGCGGTGTTAAATCACAAGATCTTGGAGGCCAACTCACAGGTCCAAAACGTGAAATTAGGCGGTCACCAAACGTGTCTTTCAATAAATCGATCGTGGCACGTGCTATGTGACATGTTGCACCGTCTTGTTGGAACCACAGCTCCTGGACATCATGTTTGTTCAAGTCAAGAATGAAAAAGTTAGGAATCATGGCTCTATACCGATCACCATTGACTGTAATGTTGTGGCCTTCATCGTTTTTGAAGAAGTACAGACCAATGATTCCACCAGCCCATGAAGCGCACCAAACAGTCAGTTTTTCTGGATGAAATGATGTTTCGACATACACTTGTGGATTAGCTTCACTCCAAATGCGGCAGTTTTGTCTGTTGACGTAGCCATTCAACCAGAAGTGCGTTTCATTTTTAAACAAAATTTTCTGACGAAAATCGGGAACAACGGCAATCTCGTTTTGGGCCCATCTACGCCTTGCTTGATGATCGTTTTGATGAATTGCCAAACCAAACTGTTAAATCGGTCGCCATCTTGGAAAGTAATGCCAACTTAAACTTCTATACCTGGAAAAAAACACTCTTTATATGATCACGATGAAAAATATAAAGTCGTGAAAAACATTTAAACTTTTGAAAGTCAATAAAATACATGAAAGAACTAAGCCTTGGCCTTCATTCTTACATATATTACAATTTAGATCATAGTAAATATTTTAAGGCAGTAATTTATGTTTTAAGTTACTAAATAGTATTAATTAAACATATTAAAATTAAATGTATTAAAATATTACAATATGTATCAAATTCACTAACAATTTGTTTTGAAATTATAAAACATTCATTTTAAGTTCATATTATAATTGTAAATAAATATTATTAAACACCACCCCGTTCATAAGTGATTCCTTCTTTTTTAATAAATGACGCTTTTTTGCTAACACAATTTTTTTTTCGAGCAATTTCTGCCAATCTATTTTTTTCCCTGATAAACCCTACAATATTCTCTCCAAACAGCTAACATTTTTAATTTTTTATTTGAAGCAAACCCATTTTCCTGTTGCAAGTTTTCTAATGATTTTTGTACCATATTTCAATTCACAAACAGCAATACTTACTCGACGTAGTGTCACTGACGTTTCTTTCGAACATTTACCCCTTATGATGCTGTGAAGGTTCTCGTTTGTATTTTGTGTCAGACATCTTATGCATCTTTGAAGGAGTTCATTTGAAATTAATCTGTGATACATTGGCATAATTTTGGCTAAATGAGCTTCCTTCAAGGGTGTCTTCACAAGCTTTTTACGTGAGGACCCGGTACTTTAACACGAGCAAGAGCAGCCTAGACCCATACACCCTACTTCCCATACTTCTGTAACCTATTAATGGTAGTACACTAATATAAAACACATCTGAAATAAATATTAAAATTCAAATAAATCATTGCTTACAAATTTTTCAAATCGACAATAAAACTTAAACATAATTCACCACGTGCCCTTTGAACGGAAATACATTTGTAAAGTAAATATTTAATGGATTTTCTTCAATACTTGTGCACTCATTGTTTCTTTTATCGATGAAGTAAGTCACACATCGAAATTAATAAGAAATGCCTACTTATGCATAGATGACTTAATAATGTCGAACTTTAAAACAACACGAGGACTTTTAGTATAAAGGATCTAAACATTTTGAACTTTGGTCAAGTGTAAAGGATGACATTTGAGCTAGCAACCTTCTCGGCACACTTCTAAACCCGGTAAATTTTAATCCTCGAAAGGCTTAGTGTGCACCAATTCATCTACACGGTGGGTCTTTAGAAGCACTAAGAATCGAACACATGATACGCCGGAAGCGAGTTTATGACCTGGACCACTAAGTTACCGCAGCCATTAAATGGTAATTGAAGAAACGCTTTTAGATAAAAAATATGCTGAATAAAAAGTAACTAAGATTAAATTAAATTTACACTGAACGCATAATAAGGAATGTCACCATGGAGGACATCTTGAAATACGAACAAGCGTCAATGGAAAAATTTCAGATAAAGAACCTCTCTGACCTATGGTTACTAATGCGAGACTACATCCAATTTTGCATATAGTAAGTTTATTTAAATATAGAAATCGCAAAATCTGCAAATGAAACCTGTTAGTTATGATCTAATAACTATTAACATAGACCTGACCGATTACACTTTAAAATATTAAGGTTCAAAAAAATGATTAAATGAAAGGGTATTCGATACTCTTAAAGTATTTTTACTCAAAATGAATTAAAAATTTTATTCTCTTCTAAAACACTTCTCATGTTTTTAACATAACATTTTGTAAATACTAAAATACTAATAGAGATTGTTTAAAGCAATTAGTTTCAAAATCTGTTTTTAATGCAGAGCCACTAATGTGGCATAAATGTGTCACACACACTAAATAATTAAGAAACGTATAAAATTTAAAAATGCCTATCTGATTACTGCTAAAATGATAGAATAATGGGACATTTTATTATAGTTCTATGTTTCTGAAGTAAATCACACATATAATATGAATAAATTTTCCTTTGAAGAGTCCTCATGGGCGATTTTTTTTACTTTTACTAGGTTTATATTTCACGTCTATGATTCTATATCCACTCAATAAAAGTTTACTTTTTAAATGAAGTGGCATTGAAGTTATTTTGAAATATTTCGAGATATTTTTTTTTAAAGTTTTCCAGTCTTTGACGAGATATGTGGATAACTATATCCAAGCCATTTAAAAATGAAGGAAACCCTCCAAGAACTATAAATTACACAACATTTTAAATAAAGAAGTGACTTCACTTTCTGCGTTAGTATATCAAGAGATAAACATAATTTGATCTACGAGTGCAATTTTATGCCTGACAATTTAGAGCTATTTTAAAAATGGATGAAAATGGTAAGTGTTATATTTGCAGTGAAGAGCGCAAAACAAATACGTTTTCATATAATCAACCATGCTTCCATATTAGACAGAAGCTACCCTTTAAAAAATGTGATAAGACTTTAACTGAGAGAGACACAATGAAATCGGATAACTTAAATATTAGTAAACTGAAGTTTCATGATGATCAAATTGAAAGAAGCAAATTAAAGAGACATTTACGTATTCATGCCTACGAAAGACCTTATGCTTGTGAAATTTGCGAGAAGACTTTCTCTGTAAAAAGTAACTTAAGAATGCTTTTGCGTATTCATACTGAAGAGAAACCTTTTGTTTGTTAAATTTGCAATAAGGCTTACTCTCAAGTTGGTAATTTGAAAAGACATTTGCTTATTCATACTGAAGAAAAGCCTTATGCTTGGGGCATTTGCCAAAAGACTTTCGCTCGAAATGGAGATCTCAAAATTCATTTGCGTATTCATACTGAAGAAAAGCTTTATGTGTGTGATATTTGCAAGAAGGCTTTCTCTAAAGTAAGTAATATAAAAAGGCATTTGCGTATTCATACCGACGAAAAATTCTATGTCTGAGAACTTTGCGGCAAGTGCTTCACTCAAGATTACATTTTTAAAACGCAGTTGCGTCTGCTAGCTACGAAAATGCCCTTATATTTCTGATTTTTCTATGTTGGGATATTTTAGAATATATATTAGAACTTTGTGATTGTTTTCGATTTGCATTATGAAAAAGGACATATTTTTTAAATGCTGAATGATACGTATTCCGTATTTTTAAGATATGACTGAAAATCCTTCAAAAACATTTGCATTTTGCTTTATTCATCTACAATTTTTTTTGTTAAATTGTTTATCTTATGTATTCTTTTGACTGAACTTTGAAATTGAGAGTTTATTATCTTGTATTATACTTCTGTATTTCTTTTACATTTTCGGATGCTAAACTGTACCGGAATTTTATTTAATAGAAAAATGATTCAAATAAATGTTGATCATATGAAGGTAATTCTTGCTGATAAAAGTATTAGTTTTTTTTAATTAGACAAAGAAGTTTTATTTTTATTTTATACTAATTAAAATATGTAGAGTATTTCAAATTTAATGTATGGACTTAGTTATTATAGGGACTTTATAATATGAAATTGAATTCATTTTAATTTTTAAACGGAGTCAATCTTTAAAGGTTTGGTAATTATAGTTTGAATTTATCTGGTGTGCATGAAGTATTAAATGCAGCGATTTTTATACAAACAGAAAAAGGAAAATTTTCACTTAAGATGTTTCTACTCATCTCAGTTTGTTCGAAAGTAGTAAAAATAGTATTTTGCGATTTGGTGTTTTTTTTTGTCGAAAATATATTTTTATGTTATTAGGTCTAGATAAAGTTACACTTCAAATTAAATGCATCTACATAATTTTCCAAAAGGTTCTTTGTATTATTATTGTTAGAATTGTTCTTATTTTCTTAAATTCTCAATACTACAATTTAGATTATATTTTCTGCAAATACTGGTTCAAACGGAATTATTTCGATAACAAAATATCGGTACAGTTACTAAATGGGTGATGAAAATGAGTATAAGGTAATAAAAGAATTAAAGTAACTGACAAGTTAAAATCACTCAAATTTTGCCTATTTTCTTTTTACTTTTAAGAAAATGCGTTTCACTGCATCCATAGATGCATTATTTAGAGGAATTCAATAAAAATAATAATAGATTATTAAATTTTAAAATTGTAAGCAAATGTGATATAGCTATGATTAAGGTACACTTTCTTCAAAACCTGTTTTGTATTATTATGTGTTATAAAATATTAATATTTTTTCTATCCATGGAGTATAATTACTCACATTATATATTCATACGTTTTAAGAATCCTACATTTTTTGGGTTAAAATTGAGAAAAATTTAAATAGTTACCAAATCTTAAAACAAAATTTTGTTTTTTTAAATATGAAATAGGTCTTGTTTTGTATTTATTATTGCTCAGTGTACTGAAATTATTAATCAAGTGAATGTAAAACGAAGTGGATCTCAAGTATTACAATAAATTCATTACACAGCTTGTAAAATAGACCTCTCGTTAATTCTAATTGCTTATTCTTAACATGTGATTATTCATGAATAATTTTTCACTTCTTTAAATGTTGTTTTGGCTTCAAAACAAATCAATATTCAAATGTTGGAACACAAAAGCAGATCTTCCTCTGTTATAATGTTTAAAAATCGAGAGATTTAAAAACTGACATCAAAAAATAAACTATCTAACATTTCCTTCCTATTTTTGAAAAACAATAATTAAAATATGTGTATCTTATAATTAGAATGGTAAAAGGAAGTTAAAAATATACTAAAAATTACAAATATAAAACATTGGTATTTTTAAATAGAAGATGTGCATCATTGATAACACGAGTTGATGAAGTACGAAAAGTGTAATAAAATAATTTTCAACATATAACTAGGCCTTAAAATTTACAAATTATAAACTGTAAAATGATGCACATTAAGTCAGCTAATTAAAATATGGGATCATACTGAAATAAGCAATATTACTTTGCAAATCATAGGTGAGAGAAAATATCTTTATTTGTAATGTTCTCGAAATGCATTTTTGGTGCTTCCACTACATTTTTCACAACATATATATTACATTTAGTGCTTATATTTTACATATCTCTAGATTCAATTTTTTTCATAAAGAAAGATAATTTTTATTTAAAAAATAAACATTCAGAATTCCTGCATAAAATTTAGAGTTAATTTAAATCGCAAAGCTTAAAAAAAATTTCATTTTTAAAGCATTTTTTTTTTAATTTGATTCTTTTTATTATACGTACCCTTATGTTTAAACACCTAAGGTACCTAAATGTACGAACACGTGATTCGAAGATAACAAAAAATTGTTCTGTATTATTAATTGCTCATACAAAATTATTTATATTTTTAAATAGTATTTTTTGCATTATCAGGTTCATAAGTACATACATAAATTACTGCAAAAATATTACTTTTATTGCTTTTAATTAAAGTAAGTGAGAACCATTTAATTTTTGTGTAAACAAAGTTTTTTTCCCTTCTGGCAGACATCCTAGTTAACATAATAAGTTTACAATAAAATAGTTTTTCACTTATTAAGTCATCTGCTTTCCTGGAAATGCTTGTAATATTTATTTACGAAATGAAATTTTTAATTAAGTTAGATATTTTTGAATTATACCATCGCCAAATACCAACAAACTTGAAAAAGTTGTCACAATTGTGTATATGCAACTAAAACTGGTTAACCGTTTTCAAACATTGTTCAAACCCAAAAATGTTGTTGTGCACGTTTAAATAGTTACTTTGCTTATAAGATTTATAAGCTCTCCTGTTTTCTTCTTTTATACTGTTGCAAAAATAATTTTAAAAATTACATTTATTTACGGTAGTGAACCCAGTGGAGAATTTTCAAAAATACGGATTGATATGTTAGGTCCCAAAAGACTCATAGTTTTGGCAAAACGACGAAATAAGAAACATATTGGAACTGTACGGCGGTATTGTATTCATACGAGTATATGTGGTAGCAACTACAGAAAGAAGACGTGGTAAGATTTGCCGCAGTTTTGAAAGCAATTACTGCGTTTTAGCCATCTAAATACTGTAGGTTTTTTGAGGTTTTTTTCGTGTACATCACAAGTGTGTGTATTTTTAATTGATACAGTATTAATCTATAATCGTAGTATTAAATTCTAAATCATCGTAAATTTGTTTGTCAATGAAAGGATAATGTTTGGGGGATTTGTTGTTGCTATGATGCTTAAATTATGACATTATTCGTAATGTGATTTAATTTTGCGAGATATTTTGTCTTAGCGAAATAACTAATGTGTATTGCCTCATTAGTTTTTAACAAAGGTTATTACAATTCTTAAGAGTATCAAGGGCATGAATTTTAACAGCGTAAATTGGATGGAGAATTAATTGTTTTAAATTAAATTTAATTATTTAAACTATGTACGGTATTCTTCTATGATAATTTTTGTATTTCTTACATTAATACATAACAAAAATTTTAATTTCATGGAATTTTTATTAGGTTGTGGTTATTAGAGTAATGAACTAGAGAAAATGAGGGAAATTTATTCAAGGGTTTGGTTTTCTAAATGGTTTAATTCTAATACAGGCTAACTTTCATTCGATATTCTCAAATTCTCACGTTTGTATGTGGTTAACACCGATATAGGATTATTGAAAGAAACCTCGCAATATATAAATATATATTTATATATATTATTGTTTATTCATATTTGTAGTTAAATAATCAAATCGTTTATAGTTTTATCGTTTTATTTGTAAACGTAATAAAGAGTGAAATAAAAAAATAATAATTTCGTTTGGATTTAAAAAAAATGTATTTCTGCATCAATTTATTCATATATTCATGTCAAAGCATCGACAGAACAGTTAAGTATAACAAATTATATTCCATACATATTATTTTATTTAAATTTATCGTTTATATAATTTTCAATTTAATCTCATTATGAATAATTGATTCAGCTATAAGTAAGTCAATATTCTAAGCGTTATTATTTAGAATTTATGTACATATTTCTGGTAGAAAAGTCACTTTAAGCAGTTTGTGTGTGTGTGTGTGTGTGTGTGTGTCTCACTGAAATTTACATCCCGAAGAAAAAATATTAATACAATGTATTGAATATTCACAGTAAGATTCCTTAATGCGTGTGATCAAACCAAAGTTTGTAAAGAGCCATATTTACGTTTATCTTGAACCCTATGGTAAACGTTAATCTGTACGAGTATATAATAGTTCTTAAATTTAAGAAAAAAATGATTGTTTGAGTTTTTAAAATATTTGTCTGCTTATTTTTTAAATTTTCTTTATTTATCTAAATTCTAAATATTTTTATTTCAATTTCATTTTGGAATTTGATGCATCTATTACAAATTTGTCTATTTTTTACTTTGAACGTCAGAGACTTATTGGAAATTTTAGGGGTGTTTGTGTAAACATTTATGTTTTTTTCCTTTTGAAATTATACTTTCATCTACCACATTATGATTAACTGCAGTTTTTTTTCATGCAATAGTTTTTTTTTTGAATCACAATATCGAAAATTAAGGAATATACATAAACAAAATACACATAACTTTTAGAAATTTAATCCGTTAGACCTAATTAATTAATTAAAGATATTCAACTGTAAAATTAATCAGGTACACTGTTCACTTAAAATAAATTGTCAACTCAACTAAGGTCTTCATTAACATACAAGAAATAAAACACTTAAATTTTGATATTAACTATTTTTTGGGACAAAAATCATAATCTGCGAAATCCTCTAAAACCACCATCAGCTGAAAACACAATTTCTGCTACAAACCTCTTCGCTTTCCCCGCTAAAATACTAATCATAGAAACCGTGCTGCCATATATTTTGGAAGAGTGGATTTCAGAGTATATTCCTGTTAAGTATCGTCAAAATTTTTCTTACAAATGGTTATTCTATGTAATTTTAAAGTGAGCGTTACTTGTAAGAACCGTCGGTAGATAAAGAATTAAGTTAGGTCTCTCTAACACTTAGTTAAAAGCTACTGAAACTTAATTACAAAGAAATCCGATTCAAATATTTGTGGAAACCATTTTAACTGCATGGTTAGAAAAAAATAATTATTTGGGTCTTAAAATATTTTGCTCCTTATTTTTTGTGTTATTTTTTATTATAAAAAATATGAATATTTGTTCTACTTTTTTTCATTTTGGAATTTGAGGTATCTGCTTCAAATTTATTTATTTATTTTTATTTTAAACATCAGACACCTAATGCAAATTTTAGGGGTACTTATGTAAACATTTATGCCTTTCTTTTTAGAAGTAAACTAGATATCTAACACTAAGCTAAATGTTACTGAGAATCTTAATTACAAAGAAATCCGATTCAAATTTTTATGGAAACCGCTTTAATTGGTTGGTTAATGCCGACCTTAATCAGTAGGGGGTTCGAGCCAGCATCCACTAATTCCCGTTATGTGGAAGAGCTGATGTACTTTAAATCTATCGTGGCTAATAGCTATTACATGAGCGTAGAATTTAGCGGAGCCATATAATAACTAAAGTGTCGCCGTGGTTCAAACTTATTAGAAACTTTGACAATAACTGTCTTGTAAAAAGTTTAAGATTAATAAATCCTCAATCAAGTTTTGTGAAATGTGATTAATAATTTATAATACATTTAATATTAAATGTAAATGTTGATCAATACTGTTCTATCATAAAAGAAATATAAAGCAATTAAGGATAGATGTAGAGAATAAGATGAAACTTGTAATTTATATTTAAACAATATCCCAAAGTCAGTCTTTAAAATTGGTGAATACCCAATAATTTTTGCCATTTAAATTAAACCTTTTATTTATAAATAAATAAAATGTAACGATATCTTTTATACACACGCACAAAAACAATTAGAATTTTACCAATTTTTAACATCATATTCCCTGCTTTGGAGAAAACCATCTTTTGCATATAAGATTTACAGTATTGATTCAACCACTTACTAAGCATTTTGCATGAACGAAATTTGGAAAACCGCAGTCTCTCTGGAAGAGATCGATTCGATAAAATAGAAAAAATCAAAACTAAACGAAATTGCTAATATATTATAAATAATCATTTTAAATATAAAGAAACTTATTTTATTCTATTTAAATCCCGGTTTTAACACCCTGGAGTAATTGCATGAATCGATGTACCATCGTCCTGCAGAGCGGTGTATTCTGGAGGATATTATGGCTGCTGTCGCATTCGGTGCCAATTATTGCCTAATATGTACGCATACTGTCTCCAAATATCAACTTTCTCTACAGACGATGAGTGGCCGAGGTAGCATGGTAGCTATGGTCACTAACGCGTCTTTGACACGTCACGGGTTCGAGTCAGATCAATGCAGAATCACTCCTGTTTAGAATTAGCCGGGATAACTATACGAACATTGGTCCTGGTTACCCCTCGTATGGTGAAACTAGAAGCTAAAAATTGACTAAGAAACTGCGCCGGTCACCTCTCTGTCAGCTGGATAAAGGGAGGTAAATCATGAACTAGTCTTAGAACATATGTGTCAGATTATTCAATCTTAGATATTTTTCCACGCCAAACTACGTGACTGTTGAGACGACATTAGTTTCCTAACCAGAAATGGGCCCTTTGGTTGAGACAGCCACAATCCAATATCCAGTATCTACTGTCTATCTCCATGCTTCGGACGAAAAAATTGCTTTAAAGTTTGTCATCAGACAATAAATAGACATTTAAAATATGATGTGTTGTTCATCTGATGAAAAAAGGAATTTATTTGATTCAGAAAAAAAGGCCAAAGGAGAAAAGTTTAAGCTCCTCTAGTTTTAAAAATTGTGAGGTAAATCAAACCTGTGACACTTAATAATTTTTTTGGCCGAAAATTTCAGAAAGCAGTTAAGATGGAAAATGACAATGAATTTTAAAATTAAGCTCAATTCCTTACAAAAATATCTCCTTTGTTTAAAATAATAATTGGTCATCGTGTAATAGTTAACATCATGAATGGGGGTCAACTATAAGGTTCCTTGTGTGTTTTTGGCGTTTTTCTTAAGTTCATATCTAATACTGCTGAAGACCAGCCGTGTAGATGTAGCTGATACATCTCAAATCTGCCGAGGTTCAATGTACTCTCGTCAGGGAAGTATAGAGAATGTATTAACTCAGGTGTCATCCTAGTCACTTGAGAAACGCTCAAAATTACGACATCCGACGCTAATGATCTCACCTCATGTTTCTTTATAGAGTTACGTTAATGAACATAATCTCGCTGAAGTCAGGTCATAGCTTTCACAAGGAGATTGACCTCGCGTAAATTTCAGTCTCGGTTAAGTGGTGAGGGTGACGCTTGAGCTAGCAAACTCTCTCCTAAGTTTCACATCACGTTAAATTTAAGCCTCGACTTCAGCCTATCTACACAACGGGTCTTCAAAAGAAATGCTTCATTAACTCATAACACAATGTCCGAAAGTTCATGACCATGAACACTAAGCTATCAATGACCACGAAATTGTAACTAAAGACAGTCTTGTAGATCAAAAACTTGTAGTCTAAAAAGTAACACAGTTTAAATTAAATTAACATTCAACACACAATATGGGATATTGTCAACAGGCTTGGAAATTTTCAAGTATAAACTAGTGTCCATAAACACATTTCGGATATTAACCACTAAGTTCTAATTTGTTCTCCTTGGTATACCTTAATGTCTAGTTTCTACTAAAGAGGAACAAAAAATCTATTTTTCCATATACATACATTCATATATATATACATATACACACATATACACTGCTGGACAATTGCTAAGGATGGATAACACTATCATCCATAGCAACCACAAAGAAAAAGGAAGCAAAATCTGGAAAATTAGAATAAGAGCGGCATATTAGTAAGAAGAAGTATGAGTATGCAAATTTTTTCCCACGTCTGTTCATCACGTGATTGCGTTCATAAGAGCTTTAAAGGTTTTGACGCGTGTGGACAGTTGATGTTTCAAGTCAAAGTTTTACAGGAAAGATTTAATAGACGAACTTAAAATTTTTGGCATGTCTTCCCGACATCACATAGATGATTTTATGTGTGGCCGAATTATTGGAAAGATCGAAGAAGGGCGAAAAATAACAGATGTTGCCAGGGAGTTCGACATCGCTTACAGCGCTGTTTCACGGCTGTGGAAGTCATTTAAAACTACTGGAATGTGTAGTAGACGGCATGGGGAGGGTCGTGTTAGAAGTACGAGACGTCTGCAGAAGACAGATATATCGCCCTATCAGCAAAAAGAAACAGGCGCACCACAGCTCAGCAGTTGGCAAATCAGTTTCTTGCTGCCTCAGAAAGCAGATCTCCCGAAAAACTGTTGCCGGACGTTTGAGGGGAGGAGGACTATACGCACGCAGACCTGTTGTATGTGTCCCATTGCCCAGACAGCACCGTACTGCCCGTTTGCAATGGTGTCGTGAGCATCACAATTGGACTGAACAGGACTGGGCATGCGTACTATTCTCAGATGAGAGTAGGTTTAGTCTGTCATCGGATTGTAGACTCAACTGATCTCGTGCGAGAGTGGTACTGCTTATCGTCCAGAAAATATCCAGGAAAAGGACCGATATCGACATGCAGTATCATGGTGTGGGCCGGCATCATGATCAATGACCGCACGCGCCTACATGTGGTTGCGAATGGGACTATGACGGACCAACAATACATTGATGAAGTTCTACTTCCTCATGTTCGTCTTTTTCGTGCTGCTGTCGGTGATATTTGTTTTTATGGACGACAACGCAACATGTCATCAAACACTCGCTGTTCAGGATTGTCTAGACTGTGAGGGTATTCAACGTCTCGTATGGTCAGCGCGTTCTCCGGAACTAAACCCCATTGAAAATGTGTGGAATGCTTTGGGGAGGCAATTTGCTGGTCGAAACTATCCCCCGACAAACAAGAACACCCTCTTTCGTGCACTCACCGAGGAATGGGATAAGTTGCCTGAACAGCTGCTGGATAATGTTGTGCAAAGTATGGTACGACGTGTGGAATGTTAAATCACACTCCACGGTGGACATATCACGTACTGATACCTTTCTTTAAGGTGCCTACTGACTTTTAGATGCATTGTTCCATTTCTCCGTATGCAGATCAAATGAACATTTTTTTTCTTTCAGATGTTTCACAGCTTTTGTACTTTCCAGAACAATAAATATTCTTTATTCTAATGTCTAAACAGTGTGGCAACTATATTTTATCCTACTAGGCCTCATGTCTTGCTTAATGTTATGCTACAAAGCAATTTGTGATCCGTCCTTAGCAATTGTCCAGCAG
>BMAU01021209.1:0-62500 GCA_019973935.1 Trichonephila clavipes | reverse complement strand
ACAATTAAAAACATTAAAATTATACAAAATAGTAATGTAAAAATAAATCAAACTTGTGGGACTATTCAACCCAAACGTATAATTAAAGTTTATATGAATATTGGATGTATATCTAAGCAAATAGATTATGTTTGTAATTGATACTGAATTGCCTTATATTATTTTAGGACTTGAATATTTACATTTATTTAAGCTTGACATTAGTATTCGTAACATGTGTATTTTTCAATGTGGTAAAAATTTAAGTAATATTAAATATGTAAATAAGTGTGTTGGTGAGTTGAGAACATATCATGGGACATATTGTAAAACTCCTAATAATGATCAAAATATGAACTACTATAATGCAAATAATGAAGATGATATTAACGTTAAGAATAATAAAGGTTTAGATCAAATATCAGACAGCCCTGAAGCTGATCTGAAAAGATTGTTTAACCCAGCCATGGTTGTTGAGGACACAGTACCAAAACAAACTAGTGAGCCATGGGAAGATTTAACCCAACTTCTTGACAAATTTCCCCCTCCGACCTTGACAGGCCCCAGGCCTGCTGGTAAAATGAGGAGATCATCATCTTCACAATATTCCTTTATTACGCTTTCATCATATATAATCTAACATGGCGGACCTTTTGCCGCGCAACCGGGTGTTACCAAATACAACATCGCTGCGAGGAGACACCAGCCAAGTCCTTTCTAGTATGCGTTCGCCTTCGTCACACTGCTCGTTGCTCCTTTTAACAGGCTTGTTTACTCATAAATCCTTACGCGATGGTAAAGAGTTCGCTCTATTTTCATTTATTACTTCCTTAATTTTGAACCTAAACTTTTCAAACCTGACAAATTTCCCCCCCTCCGCTGAAGTCTGGCACAGCCAGATTGGCCAATTCTGACTGGCAAGTCCCCAGGGAAAAAAAAAATTATATTTCAATTATATCAAATTCCCCAAATGAAATAAAAATCTAGAAGATATAATAATTGTGTAAAAGAGTGGGCTGGTGAATCCTAACATGTACAAAAAAATAGCAATAATGAATAACAAAGTATCAAAAATTTGGTATAAAACTTTGTGTTACATAGAATTGTTTTCTGAAAAATATCACACATCTAATACTTCCACTATGACTATAATAATAATGAGGTTAATAAAAAACAACATAAGATAAAGATAATTCACATTAGACATTCAAAAATATAATAGTACTAAGCAACATAACATAAGATCAAGTGAAATTCTCACTAAATGTGCACCAATAGTAAACAATGTTAATAAAGTGATAAATGTTGAAAAGTTACAAGTACTTCAAAATTGTATTGGATGTTGGAATAATGAGTACATAAATACATAGAAGAATAGGTATAGAGTAAATAACATGATTTTAGGAATAATGGTAAAGTAAATACATACAAAGAATAGATATAAAATAAGTAATAGCAAAATGAGTTTAGGAATAATGGTAAAGTAAATACATACAAAAAAACATATATGGAGTAACTACCAGCAACATGAGTTTAGGAGCTCCCAAAAAAGAAAAGATTACATAACTATAACACAGAAATTTATCAAAATAAACACATCAACATTATATCAAAATATCACTAGAAATATAAAATGCAAAGAAAAATAAGGGTATTTCAGATATATCAAGTACAGGTAAAAGTTCAATCAATGTAATGTAATGTTTCACACAGTCCTGTCTTGGAAAAATCATAGTTCAATGTTCATCATCCAATTATTGTTTATCTCACAGTTCTTTCGTTTATTATTAGAATCTCTACTCAATCAACTCATCTCAAAAAATACAACCATAATAAAATCTTCATAACATCACATACTATATTTTAACTTTCAGAATATACTTATCACAAATAATCACAATGAAATTATTATAACACAATGTATCGTAAAATGACCTCATCACAATGTTTTCATACAGTCCATAATTCAGTTATTTTTTTTTTTAAATAGTCTTCAATAATGTGTTCATTATGAATAAAGATACAATACAAATTCAATTACATTAAATTTTGATTTTCATAATGTAAACAAGTCTTAAATTCAAATTTTAAACACAACTTTTATTATTATTTTTTTTAAAATAACAATGCACTTATTATTCTTCTTCTGAAATTACAATGTACTTCTCCCCCCAATGTTTGAGAAAACAAACTCTATAACAAATATAAATAAGAATTTAGCATAATTGGAAATTGGATTTTGAATGAAATGGTTTTAATCTTGTAGAATGAACAATATCTGTTAATTTTCCTGTATATTGATTTGGTTTATCTGTTTCATAAGTAACATTTGAGAGTTTTCTGACAACTTTAAAAGGACCATTATAAGGAGATTGAAGTTTACTTGAATTAGGGTATGAGAAATTTTGATATAAGACTAAATCTCCAACTTTAAATTTTGCATCAACATAATGTTTATCATACCTTTGTTTATTTATCTTATGATGCTTAATTGTTCTGTTTACTGCAATTTGTCTAGCTTGTTGTATAGGTGGATAGTTTAATTTTACTTGATTAGGTAATGGCGAATCATATGGCAAAGTTCCAAACATTAAATATGCAGGTGGAAAGCCAGTAACATCATGTGGCGAGTTATTGTATTCATATGTAACTTGTTCTAATAATTTTGTCCAAGGAGTTTTTGTAGTTGAATTAACTTTACATCTTAATTTTGCTACTAATGTCTGATTAACTCTTTCATTCTTTCCATTGCATTGTGGTCTATTTGCTGAAGTTAGTAATTGTCTAATATTATGATGTTTTAAGAATTTCTTAAATTTAGATGAAGTGAATGCAGCATTTCTATCACTTAAAAGTTGTTTTGGGCATTGAATTGAAAAAAATTTGTTTTAAGCAATTTGTATAAGTTTCAGAAGTGACACTTTTGGATGGAAATGTCCAAGCATATCTGGTAGCATGATCCAGAACAATATGCAGGTATTTCTTTTGTGAATTATGATAATTAAATCCTCTTACAGCAGTGTCTAGTGAAATCATTTCAAATGGTTCTTCTGCTACAGGAACTTCTTGCAATAATCCATACTTTTTTTGTGTAGACTTTTTATTCATTTGACATGTTTCACAACATTTAACAAAATTTGAAATGTCTAATATAATGTCTCTCCAGTAGTAAATTGGGGAAATTAATTTTAACATCTTTTTACACCTGGGTGACCAAATTGTTCATGTGCAGTTGTAATTAATTTTTCTCTCAAAGATAACGGTACTACAATTTTAATTAAATTCTTTTTCTTAACTGTTAATACATCATTAATTTTTATATATTTTGGATCATTAATGTTCTCTGAATTTTGGTATTTAATAATTTCATCAGTATTTAAAAAATGACAAATGGGTGATATATAATGGCATACAGGGTTCCTCGACAACATGTCTGCTTCAACATTTAATTTACCTTTTATATAAACTATTGAATATTCATACTGAGAAAGTTTTAAACTCCACCGAAATAAACGTCCAGTTAAATGTTTTACACTTTTAAGCCATTGTAAAGCAGCATGATCAGTATGTATTGTGAATTTGGATCCATGTAGGTAACAGTGGAATTTATCTAAGGCATCTATAATTGCTAAACACTCTTTTTCTGAAATTGTATAATTTTTTTCATGTTTAAGTAATTGTCTCGAGTGATAAGCTATGGGGTAAAGTGTTCCATGTGGGTGTTGTTGTTTCAAGACTACACCTATTGATTCCTGACTTGCGTCACAAAACACATGACATGGATATTGTGAGTTGTATAATTTAAGTATAGGTTTTGATATTAAACAATTCTTTAACTTTTGATAAGCTTCTTGACATTCATGTGACCAATTCCAAATTGCATCTTTTTTAAGTAATTTATTTAATGGTACTCTAAGTTTTGCATAATCTTTAATAAATTTTTGATAAACATTGATGGAACCAAGAAATCTTTGGAGTTCTTTCACATCTTTAGGTGGTGCTAATTTTCTAATTGTTTCAATATTTGGATTACTTGGGGAATAATGACCTTGTGTTATTTCATATCCTAAAAATTTTATTTCTTCCTGTGCAAACTGACATTTTGATTTTTTAAGTTTAATGTTTTTTTTTTACAAATTTGAAATATTGTATCTAAATGAGTTAAATGCTCTTCCCAAGATTGTGAGAAAATTATTATATCATCAAAATAGTTTAAAGCAAAAGTTAACTGATATTTTTGTAAAATTTGTCTTATAGTTCTTTGGAAAACAGCTGGGGAATTTTTCCAGCCAAATGGAAGTCTTAACCATTCATAGAGTCCAAAATTAGTTGTGAAAGCCAGTTTCTCTGCGTCTTTTTCATGAATTTTAATGTGCCAATAACCACTTGTTAAGTCGAGCGTAGAGAAAATTTAGCATGAGTTAAATTATCAATTACAAAGTCTATCAGAGGTACAGGGGTGGAATCTTTTCGTGTGATTTCATTTAGTTTTCTATAATCGATACATAATCTTCATCCTTTTTGTATGCTAAAGTTACAGGGGCAGCATATGGGCTATGGGAGGGTCTAATAAAACCTGCTTTTAACAATTCTTCTATCTGTGTTTGTATTTCTTTAGATTCTTGTTGACTGTTTCTATAAGGGCGTAAACTTATAGGAAGGTCTGAAATTAACTGAATTCTTTGTGGCTCTAAATTGATACAACCTACATCATACTTATTTTGTGAAAATATGGTTTGAAATTTGTCAAGAAGTTGGGTTAAATCTTCCCATGGCTCACTAGTTTGTTTTGGTACTGTGTCCTCAACAACCATGGCTGGGTTAAACAATCTTTTCAGATCAGCTTCAGGGCTGTCTGGTACTTGATCTAAACCTTTATTATTCTTAACGTTAATATTATCTTCATTATTTGCATTATAGTAGTTCATATTTTTAACATTATTAAGAGTTTTACAATATGTCCCATGATATGTTCTCAACTCACCAATACACTTATTTACAAATTTAATATTACTTAAATTTTTACCACATTGAAAAATACACATGTTACGAATACTAATGTCAAGCTTAAATAAATGTAAATATTCAAGTCCTAAAAATAATATAAGGCAATTCAGTATCAATTACAAACAAATCTATTTGCTTAGATATACATCCAATATTCATATAAACTTTAATTATACCTTTGGGTTGAATAGTCCCACAAGTTTGATTTATTTTTACATTACTATTTTGTATAATTTTAATGTTTTTTAATTGTTTAGCTAAATTTATTGGAATTAATGACACATTGCTTCCTGTGTCAATTAGAGTACAAAAGTGCTTGGAACATACCATTGACTCAATAATTAGTTGTCATCCTTGCCTCTGGTTACTTTCGTTTCTGGGCGAGTAAAGATTATGTCGATTCTGTTGTCTCCCACTGAATCTCATCATGTGCGATTGATGTGGCTGTCCATGATTTCCTCTTGACTGAAATCGATTCTGTGCATCAGTTCCTCTGTGTACACTACCGTATGCGTCATTCCATCGGGTATAACTTCCAGTATCTACCGGTTTTCGGTCTGCGCTGTCCGGTGTTACTGCGATTAATTGTCGCATCGTTGAGATCCATTCGCAGGGTGTCGAAATCTTCTTGATAACCAGGAACTTCTGAAACTCTAAAGGAATCGATAATGTCATATGTGAACTGTCATCATAATTTAGTTTCTTCCCCAACGAAAGTTTTTCCGTAAAAAAGGAAATTAATTCTTTAGTGTCGTTTAATGTTAGGTTTTGAAATTTTCGAATATCCTCTTGTTTCGTCGCATCGAACACCGTCATTAATAGTTGTTTACTTTCTTCGTAAGACTTTTCAAATAATTGGTTTTCATACCAAAATTTAAGATAAACTCCCGTGAGATATCTAGGAATATTTTGCTTCTTCCATTGTTCGTCTTTTTGATATTCCAAACATTGTTGATCAAAACAGCTAAGAAAGCTGTTAGAACTACTAAACTTATTAAGAAAAAAAAAGATTATTAATCAAATTCAGGAAAAAAGAAGTGTTCTTTGGATGTGATGGCTGGTGACTCCTGCCGGAAAGAGTCGTCCTCCATGGTAGTATCGTTTTCAATGCAGTCGCTCGTTCGAAAAAAAAAAATGCAAAACTTGTTGAAGTTCATTCCATTGGTTTCCTCGCGTATTTTTCGGTACTTGAAATCATCCTGCCGGCTCTTGACCTATACTTAAATTATACAACTCACAATATCCATGTCATGTGTTTTGTGACGCAAGTCAGGAATCAATAGGTGTAGTCTTGAAACAACAACACCCAGATGGAACACTTTACCCCATAGCTTATCACTCGAGACAATTACTTAAACATGAAAAAAATTATACAATTTCAGAAAAAGAGTGTTTAGCAATTATAGATGCCTTAGATAAATTCCACTGTTACCTACATGGATCCAAATTCACAATACATACTGATCATGCTGCTTTACAATGGCTTAAAAGTGTAAAACATTTAACTGGACGTTTATTTCGGTGGAGTTTAAAACTTTCTCAGTATGAATATTCAATAGTTTATATAAAAGGTAAATTAAATGTTGAAGCAGACATGTTGTCGAGGAACCCTGTATGCTATTATATATCACCCATTTGTCATTTTTTAAATACTGATGAAATTATTAAATACCAAAATTCAGAGAACATTAATGATCCAAAATATATAAAAATTAATGATGTATTAACAGTTAAGAAAAAGAATTTAATTAAAATTGTAGTACCGTTATCTTTGAGAGAAAAATTAATTACAACTGCACATGAACAATTTGGTCACCCAGGTGTAAAAAAGATGTTAAAATTAATTTCCCCAATTTACTACTGGAGGGACATTATATTAGACATTTCAAATTTTGTTAAATGTTGTGAAACATGTCAAATGAATAAAAAGTCTACACAAAAAAAAGTATGGATTATTGCAAGAAGTTCCTGTAGCAGAAGAACCATTTGAAATGATTTCACTAGACACTGTAAGAGGATTTAATTATCATAATTCACAAAAGAAATACCTGCATATTGTTCTGGATCATGCTACCAGATATGCTTGGACATTTCCATCCAAAAGTGTCACTTCTGAAACTTATACAAATTGCTTAAAACAAATTTTTTCAATTCAATGCCCAAAACAACTTTTAAGTGATAGAAATGCTGCATTCACTTCATCTAAATTTAAGAAATTCTTAAAACATCATAATATTAGACAATTACTAACTTCAGCAAATAGACCACAATGCAATGGAAAGAATGAAAGAGTTAATCAGACATTAGTAGCAAAATTAAGATGTAAAGTTAATTCAACTACAAAAACTCCTTGGACAAAATTATTAGAACAAGTTACATATGAATACAATAACTCGCCACATGATGTTACTGGCTTTCCACCTGCATATTTAATGTTTGGAACTTTGCCATATGATTCGCCATTACCTAATCAAGTAAAATTAAACTATCCACCTATACAACAAGCTAGACAAATTGCAGTAAACAGAACAATTAAGCATCATAAGATAAATAAACAAAGGTATGATAAACATTATGTTGATGCAAAATTTAAAGTTGGAGATTTAGTCTTATATCAAAATTTCTCATACCCTAATTCAAGTAAACTTCAATCTCCTTATAATGGTCCTTTTAAAGTTGTCAGAAAACTCTCAAATGTTACTTATGAAATAGATAAACCAAATCAATATACAGGAAAATTAACAGATATTGTTCATTCTACAAGATTAAAACCATTTCATTCAAAATACAATTTCCAATTATGCTAAATTCTTATTTATATTTGTTATAGAGTTTGTTTTCTCAAACATTGGGGGGAGAAGAAGTGTATTGTAATTTTAAAAGAAGTGCATTGTTATTTACTTATTTACATTATGAAAATCAAAATTTAATATAATTGAAATTGTATTGTATCTTTATTCATAATGAACACATTATACTGAAGACTATTAAAAAAAAAATATTTAACTGAATTATGGACTGTATGAAAACATTGTGATGAGGTCAATTCTACGATACATTGTGCTATAATAATTTCATTGTGATTATTTGTGATATAAGTATATTCTGAAAGTTAAAATATAGTATGTGATGTTATGAAGATTTTTTTTATGGCTGTATGTTTTGAGATGAGTTGATTGAGTAGAGATTCTAATAATAAACGAAAGAACTGTGAGATAAACAATAATTGGATGATGAACATTGAACTATGATTTTTCCAAGACAGGACTGTGTGAAACATTACATTACATTGATTGAACTTTTACCTGTACTTGATATATCTGAAATACCCTTATTTTTCTTTTGCATTTTATATTTCTAGTGATATTTTGATATAATGTTGATGTTGTGTTTATTTTGATAAATTTCTGTGTTATAGTTATGTAATCTTTTCTTTTGGGAGCTCCTAAACTCATTTTGCTATTACTTATTTTATATCTATTCTTTGTATGTATTTATGTACTCCTTATATTCCAACATTCAATACCATTTTGAAGTACTTGTAACTTTTCAACATTTATCACTTTATATTAACATTGTTTACTATTGGTGCACATTTAGTGAGAATTTCACTTGATCTTATGTTATGTTGTTTAGTACTACTATATTTTTGAATGTCTAATGTGAATTATCTTTAACTTATGTTGTTTTTTATTAACCTCATTATTATTATAGTCATAGTGTAAGTATTAGATGTGTGATATTTTTCAGAAAACAATTCTATGTAACACAAAGTTTTATACCAAATTTTTGATACTTTGTTATTCATTATTGCTATTTTTTTGTACATGTTAGGATTCACCAGCCCACTCTTTTACACAATTATTATATCTTCTAGATTTTTATTTCATTTGGGAATTTGATATAATTGAAATATAATTTTTTTCCCTGGGGACTTTCCAGTCAGAATTGGCCAATCTGGCTGTGCCAGACTTCAGCGGAGGGGGAAATTTGTCAGGTTTGAAAAGTTTAGGTTCAAAATTAAGGAAGTAATAAATGAAAATAGAGCGAACTCTTTACCATCGCGTAAGGATTTATGAGTAAACAAGCCCGTTAAAAGGAGCAACGAGCGCTGACGAAGGCGAACGCATACTAGGAAGGATTTGGCTGGTGTCTCCTCGCTGCGATGTTGTATTTGGTAACACCCGGTTGCGCGGCAAAAGGTCCGCCATGTTAGATTATATATGATGAAAGCGTAATAAAGGAATATTGTGAAGATGATGATCTCCGCATTTTACCAGCAGGCCTGGGGCCTGTCATATATACATATATATACATATATATACATTATATATATATACATATATATATACATATATATACATATATATACATATATATACATTATATATATACATATATATATACATTATATATATACATATATATATACATTCTATATATATATATATATATATACAATATATATATATATATATATATATATATATATATATATATATATATATATATAATCAATCATCAACGATCAATCACAATATTGAAATATACGAATCTTATAATGCTAAATCATATTTCAAAATATCAATGGCGAATTTAGAAGATAAAATTCCATCGTTTTCAAACAAAATAAAAAATTATAAAGATTTTATAAGATATACAAGTTCAACCTCGGACTTAGGACTGCTAAGTGGGGTTAAATTGGTTTGATAAGATATACAAGTTCAACCTCGGACTTAGGACTGCTAAGTGGGGTTAAACTAGTTTGATGGCGCTAACCTTCTCCCTATTGCAACTTGGTAAGTTAATCAAAAAATATTCAATTCTCAAAAATTTAAAAATTAAAAAAGTTTAAATTAACCCATTAAATTTAAAAAATTAAACATTCGCCATCGGATTCAGAAAGATATTATAACATTAAAATGTTAAAATTCTAAAACAAATTAGTGCATAATATAAGTGAACCATCGAACACCAAAGATGATGCTCCCATCCTTAAAATAGTTGTATAGGTAGGAAAAATAGTAGTACAGGTATAAAAAAATATCTGAAATCCGAAAGTTCAAATGAAGAAATATCTAAAATCAAACAGTTCAAACCAAAAAATATCTAAAATCCGAAAGTTCAAACTAAAAAATACCTAAAATCCAAAAGTTCAAACCAAAAACATCTAAAATCCGAAAGTTCAACTTAAAAAATATCTAAAATACGAAAGTTCAAATTAAAAAATATATAAAATCCGAAACTTCAAACCAAAAAATATCTAAAATCCGAAAGTTGAAATTAAAAAAATGAATATCTGAAATCCAAAAGTTCAAATTAAAAACCCAGTATGTTCACAAATGAAAACAGCGTAAATCATTAAAAACTCACCAAAGAGTTTAAATTTATATATATATATATATATATATATATATATATATATATATATATATATATATATCATGAGAGTCATGTCATATATATATATATATATATATATATATATATATATGACATGATTTAATATCAGAATCAGTTAGTTTTTTAAAAATGGATCTTTATTCGATGAAATCTGTACAAGTTCTGACGCTGAGAACGAGAGAGGAAAAGAACGCCAAAGTGATTTACCACTTAAAAAGCTGATGTGATAGGTATGTTGGATTTTATGAGTGTGCTTGAAAGTTAATGCTGCCATGTGGGCTATAAAATATAACGATCTGGAATTAGGCATGTTTTTTGGCTAGGCCAGTGTTTCTCAAACTTGCATTACTGGCGACGCAATTTTCAATCATAATTTTTGTCGCGCCCCCCTTGTACAACAATAATGTATTTTCTGCAATAAAAATGTATTTTGAGAAAGAGACGCTAAAGTTACAATACGATCTTAATTATAAGTAGTACAAATTAATACGATAAGTGTATTAAATTTTGTACATGTAGCTTTTAAGTAATATATATTTCAAGAAAGTTACTTAAAATATATATTACTTACTTATTATTATGTTATTTTTCTTTCTCTAATTTTTAAATTGGAACAGATTGAAAAATGATATATTTAATTAAAGATTTATTTCTCCTTCAGCATTCGTTTCTCAAAGTACAAATGTCATTAGAAAAATAGTCTAGTCTATGTTGCTCTCTATCATATCCATCACATTTTTGCATTATAGGGTAAGTTTGTGTGAGTCTGGGCAACCTATCGGACGTCTGCGCAAAACATGTAAAACCTCGTACAATTCCAATCAGTTTTGGTCGACTCGATACTTCTATAGATACCGAATCTAGATTGTGATGGTATATTTTTTAAATTTACACGTTAATTGTAATTCACGGTAATTAAATATTTACGACAGTACATTAAACAAAATCATACATTCTTAAGTCGTAAGTGAGCATTCGACGATAATGATGGATCAACAAGTACACAGATGAGCATGGTTCCGAAAATTAAATAAAGGCAATAAATTTTCTCAAAAATACTTAAAATTTGGATTTACCACTACTGAAGTAAATGATGGGGAAAAAAGCCCCAGCTCGTTATGTGTCAAAACTTACAAATCTGAAGAACAGCATGAGAAAGTTGTTTCTAAAACCATGTAAAATCATTTCGCTATGTTAGCAAAGAATTTTAAAAAGTATTTTCTGGATGAGGACAACTTGGTAGCAAGTTACGAGTGGATTAGGGATCTATTTCAAGATACTCCAGAAGGGCTCTCAACTTCCGAAGAAGAAATCTTCATACATTCCCCATCCAGTGAAAACTTAAAATGACAATTTGTAAGAAATCGCTCTTTGAATTTTGGGTAGAGGTGAATGATGAATTATCTGTACTGAAAACAAAAGAACTTTGTATACTATTACCATTTTCAGCATCCTACCTTTGTTAAACCGGATTTTCTGCGGTGGCTGCTTTATAAAATATAGATCTCAGCTAAATATAGAAAATAACTCAGACCTACAATTTCTGATATTAAACCTTCCTTTGAAAAACTTTGCTCTACAAGACAAGCCAATGAAAGTCCCTAATAATTATCAAAATTGTTCTTAATTTAGTATTAAGAAATTATTTATCAAATACCCTCTTCAGTACTGATACAATTAACATATACTATCTGGATCACCAGCTCATCGCAAGAGTTCATTTTTTAAAAAATAAAACATTATTGATATAATAGCTGAATTGTAAGGAGAGTGTAAAACTGCGTGCACGACATTGTATACAAAAATGTAAAATGATTTTTTTTAGATAAATACTATAATTGTAAATAACTGTTTAAAAGAACTGTAATTTTAAACCTCACAGAATTAGCATTTAGAATTCATGTTAAATAATGAAAAGAATATAAAATTCCGATGAGGAATAATTGTGTTACTTTTTAATATTTAAAGCGAGAAGACTTCAAAATGTTTTAACCCAGAAGCAGGCGCGCACTCGATACTAATTCTAATGGTAGTGCAGGGGGACTCAGTCACCCAATCATTTGTTTATAATTATTTTTACTGTACACGATACAAATTCCAGTGAATTCCAGTGAATAATTTAATTAAGAGAAAGTATACTTTCCAGCTTTCAAGGACTATTCAATTTTTATTTGATGATTTGAGAAAAAATCCAATAAAACTAAACAAACAAGACCTTAATAAAAGACGCAAATCAGAGAAACTTTTCATAATATTACAGAAATGTTATTTGCTGGCAAAGCTGTCATATGTTATTCCAAGTTATTGTAGTTGTAATGAGCTTTCATGATCGAGTGAGTGAATATTAACGTCGCACTGTTTAGCTACATGAGGGCTTTTTGAGACGGACCTCATATATAATTTTGAACCATGGTTAAGTGACGAGGACGATACTTGAGCTAGCCTCTTTTAACTACCACACCACTCCAACAAGAGGACGTTTGAGCTCTTGATAAATTTAACGTGCATCTCTCTCCTTTATGGCGGGTCTTTAGTGGTACTGGGATCAAACTCGTGACATCTTTGGTGATCAAGAAATCGAGAGTTGAACTTTATCTTTCTTGTGTCTTTTTGACGAGGTGAACTGAACCTTGTGGTACACTTATGGCTTCATTATTTAGGTTGATGGAGTTCTTTAGGATGCATTTGAAAATTTTCCTTTCGTTTCATGTTCATGGCGTTTCTCAATCATGAATAACATGTATTCTTTCAACAGGTTTTTCTTTTGCTTGATCAGTTTCAACTTCCTTCAATAGAGATCACAGATGTCCCGCGCCACCGCTCCCGGTTTAAAAGTGTATTCAGAAAAATACGGATGATCTAAAAACCATACCAGTAAGTTTGAAGGTTAGCTATTTGATGACGGAAAAACGCCAGATGGTAAACATAAATTATATCAGTGCTGTTGTGTATTGTTTTATTATGGAAGTATATTGTTTTACTTCTCTTTCCGTTTTTTTTTTATTAAAAAATCTTGAAATTTTCGATATGCTCGCACCCCCTTGTAGGATCATCGCGCCCCCAGCGGGGCGCGCCCCATACTTTGAGAAACACTGGGCTAGCCCATATGTTCGGAAGAAACAAATGGGTGATTATTTTGATACTTGAAGCTGAAATGAAAAGTATGAGTTAAAACGCTAGATAGGGAGCTTAATTTTTAATCTAATTTAATTATCCTCACACACGTGTATATATAGATAAGTTTATTTAAAAATCTCTCTCTCTCTCTCGAAACTCATGCAAATTGAATCAAATTACCATATACACATGACCATTACCATGTACCTGACCGATAAGATTTAAATGATTACGAATCGCAAAGTTTTAAATAAAAGGTTATTCAAGATATTAATACTCAAACGGAGTTCAAAACATTTATTCGCCAAAGAAATATTTCAGGTTGTTAGCTTAACAATGTGTTTAATACAGAAATAAAATTAGTTTCAAGATTTGTATTTAGGACAGAACCATTAATATAGCATAAATTTAAGAAATAAGTTAAGACTGACTAGTGGGTTACAATTAAGTTTAGTTTGGTTAATACAGTGCTTCTCAAACTTTCGATATTCGCGACCCAATTTTCAATCATAATTTTTATCGTGCCCCCCTTACAATAACTATGTATTTAGCAGTAATAATGTATAATACTTTGACGCTAAAGCTACAATACGGCCTTAATTTTAAACTGTACTAATTATCAAGTATTAAATTTTGTATGTAATTTTTTTTTGTATATGAGAAGGCCTTGGAAAAAAAATCCCTAGAAATTATTAAACTTGTTCTTAACTTATTATTGATAGTATCAAATACATTGTGCCATACTGTTACATTTACTCGTATAAATATAGTATATCAGAGTAAATGTGTATTTTATTTTTCAGAATATATTTTGTTTTGCTTCCGAGATTAGTAAATTGGTAATTTTTTAAATAATCTTTTATTTTCGACTTTTCGATATGCTCGCGCCCCCTCTTGTAGGGTTGTCATGTCTCCCTACGGGGAGTGCCCCACAGTTTGAGAAACACTTGGTTAATCACAAGCAAATCGAGAGTAGCGCCTATTAAAAGCCTGACAATTCCCAGACTTGAATTATGTGCTACAGTGCTATTGACAAAACTTGTGAAAATAGTTGTAGCTGCTTTAAAACCTAGAAGCTGCTGAAATATATCTTTGGTTGGATTCGATGATCGTATTGGCTTAACTTCGAAAGGAACCGATGGACTTAAAGACCTTTGTTCAAAATAGAGTTGCCAAAATACAAGAATACTCTCCTATTCAGCTATGGAGACACATACCATCTGATAGAAATCCCGTGGACTTAGTCTCCCGATGAGTCGATCCTTATAAACTTTTGCAACAAAAATTATGGTTTAATGGACCAACATTTCTTTCAGGTGATGAATATCCCAATCGAACTACAAACTGTGGAAACTAGATGTGAATATAATTCAGAACTAAAAACCTATGCTAATGAACAAATTGAGAACTATCAATTGATGCTTGATTTTCATATATTAATGAATTTTTAAACACTCTAATTAATCCAAGCAATAATTATATAACTATTTCACGTGTTTTGAGTTATATTTTCAGGTTCGTGGAAAATTTAAATGGTATAAGTAGAGTGACTGGTCCACTCACAGCAAAAGAATTTGAGAAAACTGAAAACTTTCTGGTAAAAAAGGTTCAAGAGCAAGAATTTTCTAGTGACATTAACAATCTTAAAAGTAAGGGAAGTGTGCAACAAAGCAGTAAGTTAAAGACTGAATCCTTTTATAGATGACAATGGTGTCTTAAGAGTAGGAGTACGATTGTATATAAATATATATATAAAATTCAGAGTTAAGGTTTAATAAAAAAGGTACAGATAATTTTACCAAAAAATACTAAATTATAAATTAATTTTAATAATAATAGAATATTCTCATAAGAAATATTTACATGTGGGAACTGTATCTTTAATGATATTCAGGAAAATGTTGGTCGTTAAATGGTCGGTCAATTTGCAGAAAAATTGTATATAAATGTATCATATATTCTAAAGCAAAATCAATTGTGTCAACTTAAATGATGGGTAATTTGCCAAAAGAGAGGCTTATTACTGATTATACTTTTAATTGTTCACGAGTAGATTTCTCTGATCCTTTTTTCATTAAAAATAAAGGACAATGTAAAAGAAATTTGTTTAAAGTGTATATTTGTATTTTTGTGTGTTTTGTGTTTAAAGCGATACATATTGAGTTAGTATCAGATTTAACATCCCAAGCAGTCATTGATCAAAGATTCATGGCTCGAAGAGGCAAATGTGCAAAACTGTTTTCGGACAACGGTAAAAATTTCGTCAGAGCTAGCAATGAAATTAAAAAACTTCTTGAAATAGTCAGAAACCCAGACGAAAAATTAGCTAATTACTTCGCAGCAGAGGGGATAGAGTGGAAATTTATTCTCACGAGGTCGGCCAATTTTGGAGGTTTTTGGGAAGCTTCCATAAAGTTATGTAAGTATCACTTAAAAAGAGTTGTGAACGGAATTAATTTAATGTAACAGGAACTACTTACGGTCACTGTACTAATTGAGGGAACTTTAAATTCTCGACCGCTTTGCCCCTTATCAAACAATGATGATGATTTTTGAATGCTAACACCAGCTCATTTTTTAATTAATAGGTCTTTAAATTCGCTAGAAGAGCCTAATTTGATAAATGTAAAGAGAGTAATCTCAAATGGGTTGGAAAAAAATAACTAAGATAGTTCAACTAAGAAGTCTCAGGGGTGTTAAATTTCTCTAGAGATCTGAAAATATAATCAATTTTCAAACAGGTGTAATTCTTTTAAAGTTAAAATAAATAATTCGAATCTTTTTACACATTATTTATAAAGGAATGAGACTTCAGAAAAGTCTAAAACGTTTAAAGTATAATCATAATTTTAAAAATTATAAGCATATGAATATAAGAAAGTTTTCTATAAAAATATTTATTAAGCTTTACGTCGCGCATGCTATTTTCTAAAATAGTAGCTTTAATTACTAGCAGCTATAAGTTGATTTATAAAGTTAAATGTATTCTTATGACACTATAGCAACTTTTATATAAATAGAACAATAACTTACATATTTTAATAAATAAAAAAATACATTTTTAAAAAATTATTTAAAAAATTGCAATGTTTTACAAATTGTTTGAATTACAAAAGATATATAATACTAAAATAAAGTAGGGTTTAAAGAGTATGATGTATTTTATAATCCTACAAAGTTTTATACATAAAAGGCTAATATTTTGGAAAATAGCGTGAGCAACGCAAAAAATACTTAAGATTTATTATAGAATTTTCATATGGTTATGATTTCTAAAATTATTATTACATTTTAAACATTTTACACATTTCTGAAGCCCATTCTTTTATAAATAATGTGTAAAAGATTCGAATCATTTATTTTAAATTTAAAAGAATTATACCTGTTTAAAATTGTTTATATTTTCAGATATCTAGAGAAATTTAACACCCCTGAGACCTCTTAATGTGTAAATTTTGGAGTCGTAGTTACTTAAATCAATTACAACAGCGGGGAAAATGGATGTTTGAAAAAAAATAACGTTAAAATTGAAGACTTGATTTTAGTAATTGAAGAAAATTTACCAACCTATAAATGGGCATTAGGTAGAATCATAGAATTGTATTATAGCGAAGATAAAAAAATTCGCGTTGTTAAAATTAAACTCAGTATAGTCAGTGTTTTACAAATGGAAGATCCTTAAAATTTTAATTTGAATTTTTTATTTAGTGTACTCTTGGTGGTGTGTAAATTTGGCTCATTGTTAATAAATGATTTTGTATATGTAAAAAAAAAAATATTGTTATTTGAAATCTTGCATTTTGTGATTTATGTAATTTTATTTCTTGAAAATTTTCAAGTGTTGAATGTGTAAAGTGTTCTAGATGTAACAAATATGAATGTTAATTTAGTAACAATGATTGCATGATTAAACCAGTGCGATATGGGGGCGGAATGTTAGCTCTGTTAACGAACGGCGCCCTCTACTTGATTGTAAAATAAACTTCAGTGTGTGCAAAAATAACCTTGAACAAGGTAGTGTATGGAGTCAGTGAAATTAAAAAGTGAAAGTCCCCTACTAGTGTTTATTTGTGTAGAGTCAAAATAAGTTTAATTGTATTTAATCGTTACTTCAGAATAAAATATAGCAACACCAAAAAATAAATATTAAGTGATTTAACAAGGAATATATAAAGTGAATTTCATAAAAAGTATCCCAAACCCAAGAAAAATGTACCACAGTGAATAAAAGGGAAATAATTTAATGTTTCTTGTGCGGAAAGGTAATATTTGATCCACGGACCGGTACCGGTCTATAGACCGGTTGTTGCAGACAACTGCTCTAAGTTCTCGAATTGTTCTTGTGTTGAATTATCGAGAGGCAGATACCAGCTCATGTATCGTTCTCGTCAAATGACCATAACTGTTAATTATGAATCTCTACTAAAATATTTTTCTTGCTTCGGAATGTGGTGCTAATAACCATCAATAAAGTTTTTGGAAACGATTGTAAATTTTAATGCATCAATTATTCACTGTATATTTCTTACCATTATTTCATCCTTTTGAACATAAAATGAATCATACATGGAGGAGATAAGACGAACGCTGTAAGTTAAATTGAATAATATCCAAAATTGAATTTTAAAGTCAGTGTTCACCTTTTAATTTTTTCGTTTAAATGAAGTCTTTCATTTATAAACACATAAAATATAATTTTATCTTTCCTACACACATATGCAATATGAATTCTGATTTTCAATTTCCTATTCTCTGCTTTTGAGAAGACAATCTCACACTCATGAAACTTTCAGACTTGATTCAACCATTTTTAAAACTATTTGCAAGAACGAAATTCAGGAAATCTCCCTTTCTCTCTAAAGAAATAGATGTATTAAAGTAGAAAAACATATATTTACACTAAATTATTTTACTAAAACTATAAGTGATCTTCATGAAATGTATAAATCAATTAATTTTATTCCCTCTAAACCATGTTTTAGCAGCCAGGAGTAATTACTTGGATTGATATATCATCGTCCTGCTAAAAGGCATATTCTGCAGATATATATGTCTTCTGTCCTAGAAGGGATTTTATTTCCAAATCACAGATGGACGCTTTATTTCACATTTTAATTTTATAGTCACGAACTCGTGACCGCATCTCATGGGTTCACGTCCTCGGGACATTGCAGACCCATCGTGTAGAGGAAACCTATGCACGTTAAATATATCAAGGCGTAATTTCCTTCGGTTGGTGTGGTTTGGTAGTTAGTAATGACATCTGAAATATCGACTTCGTCACTTGACCAAGGTGAAAAAGTAAGGGGACAGTCACCAATAGCCCGCAGGTTGCTTTACAGTTTAACTTTATACACCATTCATTTTCACTCAAAACCACAGGGTTTCTTAAATTGCAAGGTCTTTTACAACATCCTTACAGAAACATTTCCGTACGTCGGACAAAGGATTACTATGCAAATGATGAATGCTTTAGAAGTCATTTTAAAGATGGACTTGTCTTATGTTGTCTTGAACAACACGACACACAAAGGTTTTAATATCAAAACAAATGACACGACAACAACAATGGTTTTGTGCAGAAATCCATTACATCAGTTCCATTGTTACAGCAATGTTTATAATGAGGATACCGCTTAAGGTTAAGTTTAGTATTTATCCACCTAAGGTCATAAGACTTTGGAATCGAAACTCTGTCAAGTTGTTTTCACGAGCGGTTTCCTTCTGTTTCTTCTTGTTCGGACTTGTTTGTGTACCAAGAATACAGAAATAACCAGGTTTTCATCAGTTCATTTCTTTAATGACGCAATTCATTCTCTCCTACATACATTCTTACTATGGTGCCAGATGCATCAGTATAAATAGCGAGAGCAATACGGTTTTACCGTTGCCATACAAAATATATATACAAAATTATAAGATAGATAACAATATGCAAATTCCAACATAACTCCCACCCATCAAGAATTTATTCTTGATTCTTCAACATACACTTGTGTTTTTTTAGATGTATAGAACTTTAAATTGCAATAAAACAACGAAGTATTATTCGATTGACATAAATTTTTTTTTATTCGAAAGATAATCTTGTGGCATTACATATTTTAAATATGATTTCTGGCATATGACTTTCACGGCTAGCTCGGATGTAGTCCAATCTGGACGTCCAATTTTCGATGACTTTTTCCAACATTTGTGGCCGTATATCGGCAATAACACGGCGAATGTTGTCTTCCAAATGGTCAAGCGTTTGTGGCTTATCCGCATAGACCAATGACTTTACATAGCCCCACAGAAAATAGTCTAGTGGTGTTAAATCACAAGATCTTGGAGGCCAATTCACAGGTCCAAAACGTGAAATTAGGCGGTCACCAAACGTGTCTTTCAATAAATCGATTGTAGCACGAGCTGTGTGACATGTTGCGCCGTCTTGTTGGAACCACAGCGCCTGGACATCATGATTGTTCAATTCAGGAATGAAAAAGTTAGTAATCATGGCTCTATAGCGATCACCATTAACTGTAATGTTGTGGCCTTCATCGTTTTTGAAGAATTACGGACCAATGATTCCACCAGCCCATAAAGCGCACCAAACAGTCAGTTTTCTTAATGTAACGGTGTTTCGACATACACTTATGGATTAGCTTCACTCCAAATGCGGCAGTTTTGTTTGTTGACGTAGCCATTGAACCCGAAGTGCACTTCATCGCTAAACAAAATTCGCTTATGAAAATCGGGAACAAAGACAATCTCGTTTTGGGCCCATTCGACGAATCTACGCCTTGCTTGATGATCCTTTTGATGAATTGCCAAACCAAACCGAGAATAAATCACTTGACAGCTGTTAAATCGGTCGCTATCTTGGAAAGTAATGCCAACTTAAACTTCTATACCTGAAAAAAAACCCACTCTTTAGAACGCCACTTTCTGAGGTGGAATCCTCGAGCACACACACACATCTATATCTTGAATTAAAGCTTTAATCAAAATGATCGCTTCCTTATTAGACGATGCTCCCGACATTAAATCGTCCACATAAAAAGAATTTTGTATTATACTAAACAGTTCAGGATTTTGGGGTTCGAATTTAATGATATTTGGTGTAAACATCTAGTAGCCAAAAATGAGGCCGATGCAGTACCATACGTTACTGTCGAAAGCTTATATTATTTAATATTAGAATCTAACGACTTTCTCCAGACTATCTTTAGCAAGTTTTGATCGTCCGGATCAATTAAAATTTGCCTAAACACTTGATTTAGGTCAGCCGTAAAAGCAAAAAAAATTCATTTACTCTAAATCTTACGAGAAGAGTAAAAATATATGGTTGTAAAATTTGACCTACTCCTAAAACAGAGTTTAATGAATTAGAGTTAGGAGGCTTGCATGACCCATCGAATACAACCCTAAGTTTAGTTGTAATGCTATCCTTTCTTCGCACAGCGTGGTGAGGAAGAAAATAAGATATTCTCCCATCTAGTTCTTTATTAGGCGATATATGACCCAATTTTTCATATTCTTCCATAAAATTCTTATACTCTCGCTCAAGTTCTACATCGGATTTAAATTTATTTTCCATTGCCAATAACCTGGAAACTGCCAACCCTCTTGTGTTTCCTAATTGATTAATGTCTCTATAAATAGGTAACTTAACCACGAATCTACCTTCATTATATTAATTTTATAAGTTGCTTTAAAGTGATTTTCACAAAATTCTTCCTCCTCTGATAATGAACTCTTTTTAAGAGGCAATTCTTCGGTTTGCCAAAACTTCTGTAATATAGAATCAACATTACACTCATTTTCAACACTAATTAGATGCGATTGCATGAAAGAAGATTTGCAATTTCCTTGAACTTTACCTGTTACAACCGAGCCAAAGATTGTGCTTTGAGCGATAGGTTGTCCTTTAGACCCAGTAATTCTGCCATTTCGCAAAATGGAAAAGAAACAGTCGGAACCTAAAATAATATCGCATTCCGATGGTTTTGAGAAATCTTCATCCGCTAAAGGAATACCCTCTAAATAATCCAATTTCTTTATATTAACCCTTTCAACGGGAATTTGAGACGTAACTTTGTTTAATATATACGCTTTAATTGTTAACTGATCTTTGCAGAATCTTGACCCGATCTTTAAAAATCCGATGTTCGTTAAATTTAACGAGGCTCAAAGTTCTCACATAAGCCTCGAAATTTGTAGAGACGCATACCAACTCAAGTGTCATTCTCGTCCCTTGACCAAAATTCAATTTTATGAGAAAACCTGACAATAACTGTCTTGCTAAAATATGAGATTTATAATCCTTTAATTAAGTTTTGTGAAACGATTAATAATTTAAAATAGACTTAATATCCAACGTACATTTTGATTCTCTCTGTTCCATCTTAAAAGAAACATAAAGTAATTAAGTGTAGATGTAAGAAATAAAATGCAGTTTGTAATTTATATTTAAACAATATCCCATAGTCAGTCTTTAAAATCAGTGAATACCTAATAATTTTTGCCATTGAAAGAATGCTTTTGATTTATAACTTAAGAAAAATGTAACAATATCCTTTACACACACACATGCTAATGCAATATAAATTTTACCGATTTTTAACAACCAATATCCTGCTTTGGTGAAAACCATCTTTCGTATATAATATTTACAGTATTGATTCAATCACTTTTTGAGCATGTTGCATGAACAAAATTTGAATAAATACATTCTCTCTTTGAGAAATGGATTCGATAATATAGAAACAAAAATCAAAGCTAAATGAAGTTACTAAATTTGTAAACAATCATTCTTAAACATGAAGTTTATTTTATTCTCTATAAACCCAGTTTTTTAACATCCTGGTGTCGTCCTGCAAAATGTCGTAATAAGGAGGATGTTATGGCTGATGTCCCATAGGATGCAAATTATTGGCTAATATGTACGTATAGTCTCACAATCTCAACTTTCTCTACAAATAAATAGTTGCCGTGGTAGCCTAGTAGTTAGGGTCATGAATTCGTCATTGACATATCACGGGTTCGTGTCAGATGAATGCAAAATTACTTCTGTTTCGAAATAGCCATGATTACTATACGGCCATTCGTCTTTTCACCCCTCGTACGACCTTGAAGCCAAAAATTGACGAAGAAACTGCGACGGTCACCTCTCTGTCGGCTGGATAAAGGAAGGTCATTAGTGAACTTGTCTTACATCATATGTGTCGGATTATCCAGTCTTAGATACTTTCCCAAACCAAACTACGTGACCGTTAAAACGACATCAGTTCCAAACAGGAAATGTCTGTTTTGATTGAGACCACCGATAAACCAATTTCCAGTACTTCCTATACATCTCAGTGCTCCAGACAAAAAAATTGCTTGAAAGTTTGCCATTAGACAATGGATGGACATTTAAAAGATGATGCGTTGTGCATCTGCTGAAAAATAGGAAATTATTTGATGCAGTAAAAAAGGTAATATAGTAAATATTATGCTCCTCCATTTTTGAAAATTGTGTGTTAAATAAAATTGGAGATACTTACTAATTTTTCGGCCGCCAGGTTCAAAAAGCAGTTATGATCGAAAATGACAATATATTTTAAAATTAAGCTCACTCTCGTTACAATATCTCCTTTATTTAAAATAATATATGTCCATCCTATAAAAGTTAACATCGACATTTGCAGGAGCCACAAATGAATAGTGGCCAAGGACACGGGGCTATGGTTGGTGTTTCTTCAGTTCGAGCCTAGAACTGCTGAAGACCCACCGTTAAGAGATGGCCGATGCATCGGCAACCTCTTTGGCCATATAAGTCATCCGAGGCTCAATATACTTCCATTGACGAAGTATAGAGAGAAGGTATTAGCTCAAGTGTCAATCTCTTCATTTGAGCGACTTTTAAAAATGCGAGATCCGACACCAGTAACTCTCTTGTACCTTTATACATTGACGTCAAAGAAAATTCTCTCGCTGAAGCAATGAAATGGACCTCGCGTAAATTTCAGCCTCGGGGTAAAGTGGAGAGGGGGACGTTTCAGCTGGAAACCTCTCTCCTAATTAACACACTAGGTTAACTTTAAGCCTCGACATCAGCCTCTCGACACGACGGGTTTTAAGAACAAATGTGGCATTAACTCATGACACAAAGTCCACGAGTTTGTGACCATGAACCCTAAGCTATCAAGGTCCGCGAAATTGTAACTCAAGAGAGGCTTGTAGATCAAAAACCTGTAGTCTAAAAAGAAACACAGTTTAAATTAACACTCAACACACAAAAAGGGATAATGTCAACGGGTCCTAGAAATTTTCAATTACGAACAATTGTCAAAATACTCATTTCGGCAATTGAAACCGTTTGTCCTATTTTGTTCACCTTGGGATACATTAATGTTCAATTACTACTAACTCTGGAAAATGCCCATTTTTCCATATAAGTGCATTTAAAAGTCTAAATTAAAAAAAAAGGCATATTGAATCTCTTGAACATATACCTATGAACATAAGCATGGACCTGACTATTAAGATTTAAATGATTACGAATCGAAAAGGCTTAAATTAAAGGTTATTCGATTTTCTTAAAATATTTAAACTCAAACTGAGCTCAAAATTTCATTTGTCGAAGAAGATTTTCAAATTAACATAAAATTGTGTTTCAGAATGAAATAAATTTACTTTCAAGATGTGTTTTTAGGACATAACCATTAATGTAATGTAAATAACAAAATAAGTTAAAACTGCTTAATTAATTGCATATAAAATGATAGAATATTAGGACGCTGAGAATTCTAGCGCTATCTATCTCCAATTAACAATATAACATGATAAATTATTCCTTTGAAGTGTCCTCCAGGCCTTTTTGCATCCATTTAAAAAATTTTACAACTCACTTCTTTATGTAGATAACCCAACCTTATATGTTTAATTTTTAAATGGAAAGTAGGGCATCTATTTTGTAACATTCCGAGATACCTATAACAAATTTATCAGTCACTAGAGTTACGAAAGAATAGCTATCTGCAAGCCTTTTAAAAATGAAGAAAGTCCTTCAAAAGCTATAATTTCCACAACATTTTATAAAATGAAATGAGTTCACTTTCCTCTTAAGATTATCAGGAGAGAAACATTAATTTACCTATGAAAGTGTAGTTTTATGCCAGACAATTTACAAGTGTTTCAGAAATGGAGCAATCTGGTCAGTGTTATATTTGTAGTGAAGAACGAAAAACAAAAACGTTTTCATATAATCAGCCATGTATTCATATTAAACAGAAGCAATCTCTTAAGGAAGATAATGAAACTTTGATTGAGGACATATTGAAGTCGAATATATTAAATCGTGGTGCACAAAAATTACTTAATGGTCATACTGAAAGAAGCAAATCAAAAAGACATTTGCGTATTCACACTGAAGAAAATCCTTATGTTTGTGAAATCTGCAGCAAGAATTTTAATCGACTTGACAATCTAAAAAGACATTTGCGTATTCATACTCAAAAAAAACCTTATGTTTGCGAAATTTGCAGCAAATGTTTCATTAAAAATGGACATCTAAAAATCCATTTGCGTATTCATAATAATGAAAAGCCTTATGTTTGTGAAATTTGTAAAAGCGCACACTCTCAACTTGGCCATTTGAAAACACATTTGCGTATTCATACTGAAGAAAAGCCTTATACTTGTGACATATGCCAAAAGTCTTTCACTCGAAATGGAAATCTAAAAATCCATTTGCGTATTCATAATAATGAAAAGCCTTATGTTTGTGAAATTTGTAAAAGTGCACACTCTCAACTTGGCCATTTGAAAACACATTTGCGTATTCATACTGAAGAAAAACCTTATGTTTGTGAAATTTGCAACAAATGTTTCTCAGGGAATGGAAATCTAAAAATCCATTTGCGTATTCATAATAAGGAAAAGCCTTATGTTTGCGAAATTTGCAACAAGTCACACTCTAATCTTAGTAATTTGAAATTACATTTGCGTACTCATACTAAAGAAAAACCTTATGTTTGTGAAATTTGCAACAAGGCTTACTCTCATCTTAGCAATTTGAAAACACATTTGCGTATTCATACTAAAGAAAAGCCTTATGCTTGTGAAATTTGCCAAAAGTCATTTACTCAACTTGGTGATTTGAAAAGACATTTGCGTATTCATACTAAAGAAAAACCTTATTTGTGTGAAATTTGCTTGAAGAGTTTCTCTCAGAGAAGTAGCTTCAAAACGCATTTGCGTATCCATACCGAAGAAAAGCCGTATACTTGTGGTTTTTGCGAGAAGACGTTTTCTGTTAGAAGTAGCTTAAAAAGGCATTTGCGTGTGCATGCCAAAGAAGAATTCTAGTTTTGACTAATTTGCAACAAGTGTTTCTCTAGAATTTTTTAAAAATACATATGCTACTTCATACTACGGATATTTTTGAATTTTTATTTTATAGAATTTTAGATTACTGTAATCACATAAGTTTTGCAGTTAGAAAAATTAATGAGATTTCTTTTATAGGTGTGTTTTTCTTAGACGTGTAAATGTTAAAGTATCCCATACTTTATAAGACATGACATAAAATCATTAATTAAAATTTTTTTTGTTAATCTGTTTATCTCATATCATCTTTTTAACTATATTTAAGATAGGGAACTTATTATTTTTTATTTTTCTTTTTGTGCATGTTTCATTTTTGGATGTTTATCTGTATCTAAAATTCCTTTTCTGTTGGAGAAATTCTTTTAAATGTACTTTAATCATTTATCAAAAAATGTCTTGAATTTAGACTGAAGTTTTTGACTAATTGTTTAATAAAATGTATATGACTCACGTTTCTTTAGTGTCTACGTGTTTTTTCTCCTAAATACTGTGTATTATATTCTAAATATTCTCAAACTTATTTGTCAACAAATGGGAATTTTTTTTCACGCTTTTTGAGAAACAATGACAACAATTGACTGATTTAATTTCTGATCCTTTTTGGTTGATAATATTGATTGATAAAAATCAAGTGGTTATATAATTAATGTACTATCTCATTCGATTTTGATGGAAAATTAAAGTATTACAATTCTTCATACTTTTAAGTGCGTGATTTTCATTAGCCTGAGTAGGAAGAAAAACCATTTTAAAAATAAATTAATAAACTATATTCGACACTATTTTGATGTTTTTTAAAAATTTTAATGTTAATATGCCATGAAAATTTTTATTTAAAGGAATATAATTACATCCATACAGTGTTATTGGCTAAACTTCGCGAATAAATATTTTTAATATAACGTCTTCACATGCTTTAAATTGAATATTTAAATTAAATTCAAATATATCTCTTCCGCTTGGTACCTAAATCGGGTAAGCCAAGAATTCATTTAAACTTTAAAATTATGAAGAGGGAAGAAATAATGATGTAGTGTTCAAGAAAATGCCCACAGGAAAGTTAGATTTTGCTTAGCATCAAATACATTTTTATTCGTGCCCACAGTAAATCAAATGTCTGTATTATCTGTAATTTGCATCATGTAGAATGACGCTCTCTGCCAATCCAGTAAAATGATTCATATTTTCTACTTTTCTTGAGGCCAGAGTGTTTGTTCGTGCGAGATGGCCACCTTATTTAACTGACCTTAGCCAGGTCCGACGATTGAGCTAATAAAAATCACTTTTGTTCTGTTTATCCCGTCAAAATTGGCCAAACTTAAGGGTTCGATCTGTTGTAAGGATTTTGCAATTTATTCTGAAATGTTCCATTTAGATACGTCAAGTACATTGAGGTTCCGTTGCATTTTCAGGATGTCATGTTGTATAATTTTGTATGGACAAATAAATGAACAAAGCACAGTGTTGTCCTGGACATTGTGCTTCGGTTTTTCAGCACACTCTAGCAATGATATTTTTAACTAAAAATGTGTTTGCCTTTTACAAAATCCGACTTCCTTTTAAGCCCTTCCTTGCAAACCTAATGTCATTGCCTCGTGAAATTTTCTCTTTTATGCATTTTTAAAGTTCAAACGAACTTTTGGCTGCCTCAGTATAACTGATTTCGCACGTGGAATGAAACGAATAAATTCTGGTTCTATTTAATATAAAGTTAGTATTCTTTTTTATAGTATGTTCATTTATTTATACTACCGGATTAACTAGACAATCAAAATAAATACAGGATGTCTGGGCTAAAGGTATCTAATAGTAATGGTTTATTATTACGATACTACTCATCAGAATGTGATTAACTCTTTACCCGTGGATTGGAAACAACTCTGATATTTTTGGGGTTTATTCCGATTGGCCGCATGTGCGCTTTATTCGGCAATCGCAAAAACGATAATTTTCACTCATTCACCAGTTGTTTTTAAACTATATTAGTATTCTTTACTTCAAAAAAATATTTTACTATGTTAAGTGAAATCGAAATGTTGTAAAGTTAACTGTTGTAATGTAATTTTAGATTTTTCTAAAAATGTATTAAATAAATCTAAAAATCACAAAAAAAATCTCCACATCTGCATTTTTTTTTAAAAAAAAAAAGTTGCCGCAAGTAGTGGGATACCTTAAAAGGAAGAAATTGTTGTCGTGCAAAAGTGACACATAAGAACAATGACGCATTGTCTTTTTCTTAAATGCATTTAAGTAGTAAGCTCTATTCACAGTTGCAAAGACCGCAGCTCTTATGTTGTTCTAGTATTAATTTAAAGTTAGATGCTTTTTTTTTTTTTAAATTTAATGTATTTCTGGAATTAATTAATCTATAAAGTTTCTTATTTGACGTACTTCCAATAAGAATTAATTACACATACGAGACTGGGAAACGTCTTCAATGGTGTATATATAAGTGTTTTCGACATGAGTGGAGAAAACACGTTGGACGCATGTTTAAAAAAGTTTAAATATTACTATGATCTATAGAATTTGCTTGTAATCAAGGAACTTTACTCTTTTCTATGGCATAAATAATGGATTTTATTGTAAATGATCTGAATCTTTTTAGTACAGAATAATCAGTAATATATCTGCTTAAATTAAACATAACTTTAAGTTACAAGCACTTTGTCTATCTTGTAATGCTGATCTGCGTAACTAAATGTCGCCAATGAATAAAGTTCACTAAGGAAGTATCATAGAATATTTATAGGATTAAAAGTGCAAATGGTGCAGCTTTCAGATACTTGATAAAAAATCTTACAAAAACTCTCATAGTTTTTACCTTAGCCCTTTAATGAAGAATTATTATCCAAATTCTCGTGCCATCAATAAATTTTAAGTTTCCTCTTCGGTTTGATTCTTTGAATACTGTTTGTTATAAGGCATTATAGAAAACAAAGTAAATGTGATTTTAAACGATTTCTAATACAAACATTAATGGCACATTAATAAACATTAGTAACAGTTGTAAAACTTGCAGTTTTGCATTGTTTGCAATGTTTAAATTTATATCAGAGTATTTAGGTGAGATACTACGCCTCAAAGTACTCCGATTTAGAAAAAACAAATAAAGCCCTAAAAGTTTAAGGATTGCACTGCATCTTTAACTCACCTTGAAAGAAATAATGTGAGTAATTGATTAAAAATCAGCAAATTATTTTATTGAATGAATGCACAAAAGAAGTTAATGATAAGTTATGTAATTTGTGGTCTGGTAATAAATTAATTTTTATGTTATGTGAAAAAAAGTGTTAAATATTAAAATCAAATTTCTTCCTTCTTAGATTTCTCTTTACTGCTAAGCTACCTGAAATCTGTCAGACAGAAGAATTTAAAACAATATCGTGGGTTATATAAATATATATTATATTTGTTACGGTTGATTAAATTTAAATACGGACTTGATATGATTATCATAAGGCACTGAGTTTCTGATGCAATATTTGATATAAAGAGAACTACTTATTAAAATCAAAGCATATTTTAAGTATAAAGTTTAAGCTTGTCAATTTTTGAATGAATATTAAATTTCAAAACAGAATATTTTATGATTAATATAACTTTTATTCATTTTATATCAAATTCTTCTTTAATTTTTAAATTAATAGCTATCAGTCTACTCACCAGGAGATTAATTTTTAAATTCTAAGTTTTAAAAAAGACGAAACCAAATACTAAAGAACTTTATTCTCGCAGATATTTCCTTAGTTTATATTACAAAATTATTTTCATTGTAAAATCAGAATGTAATATTTCTCTAATAGACTAACAAGGAATTTTTTTTCCTTTGCCTACTATTAACAAAATTGAATCCTTGCTCCTATGCCATAAGATATTACTTCAAAATGTTAGCCTTTTTCATGACCCTATATTTCTTCTAAAGAAACTCTATTTTTTTCTTTGTAGACGCTGATCTGTACTGGTAAGAAGCTGTCTTCTCTTTCTCATTTGTATCCACACATCTTACTGTGCGCAGGAAAGCTGAGTTTTAGCAGTTATGGGAACCCGTTATTTTTAAACCGTGCATTTCTTATAACATGTTCCATAAATAGATGTTTGAATAAATTTTCTTGATATTTTTATACATAAAGTGCGTTATATAGAAGTGTAAATGTAATAAATACATTTGCAAACGGAGATTTTTAAAAAAAGCTACTTGATAAACTGCCACTATCATGTGCAATTAGACACAAGCAAGATAATGCTTTACTCACATCTGCTGATTAGTAGAGATTCTAGTGATACAGAATGTAAAAGTGAAATGGGAAATTTTGTTTTCTTTTCATTTATTGTATAGGAATTTATAAGCGTAAGTGATGTGGTTAATATATATCAAACATAAGAAAAAAGATACGAAAAAAAGACAAAGTGTTTAATCACAGTGTTGTTAACAATGACATGTGTCAACAATAACTATTCAAAACTGCACCCTCCAACATGTTTTCCTATACATGTTTGACTAGTTTTTAAGCATTGCACATTTTATATTCAATGGATTATATTCATTTACACTACTGGCCACCGTAAATGCACCACCAAGAAAGACAAAAGATAACACAACAAAATTTATTTTGTAGATAACTTTTTGACAAATTAGTTAGTGTATATAAAGTTAGAGTTAAATAATCGTAGATCAGAAGCAGCAGAGAACAGCTGAACACTGTGTTACTTTGGTAAGAATTAGAATTACGCATCGTGAGACTAAAGGACGGATTTTAGCTACTAAGTTAGTTAATCCAAAATTAATGGGATTGGATTGATTAAAGTTATTCTATTCTCGATTTCATGCGCTTATTCACGTATAGTCGTTGCTCTCTTTATATCACTTCAAGGGCTTCCTATATAGATTAATTGTTCTGGAATATCATCTTTAATAATAATAAATTAGATTTGTCAAGGATATTCTTGGTCATTCATCGTTCCCTCCTACAGCTGTAGTTAACAAGATGATGAGGAAGCGAGTTCTGGGGAAAGATCATTACAAAGTATTGTTCTCGTTAATTGACCAGGGTTCAAAATTACGAGTTCCGTTGCGAAAGCCCTCGAGTAGCTGAATAGTGCGAAGATAATATTCACTCATTCACGCAATAAAGTAAGTGGTTGTGATAACATGATTCGGAAGTTAGGAAAGTGTGGTGTCAACTCAGATGTCGTCCTCACCAATTGACCGTGGTTCCAAATTAACATTAATTTTCGTCGCAACAGTTCGCAAGGTGCTAAATCGTGCAACGTTAATAAACACACACGCCTTTCAATAAAATAAAAAAACATTGCTGAGAATTTGTCATTCAAATGAAATCCTATAGAAAAATTATTTATTTCAGGTAAATAATTGTAATCAAGGAAAACAACAAAACAAAAAAAAATAGATGATTTAGTACTCAAATTAAATATATGATTACAAAATACATTTGTCCACTTAAGAAACGTGTTTTGATTTTCTCCTGATAACACGGATGAGCTTAACTCAGTGTTTCTCAAAATGTGGGGCACGGGGTGTGATAACCCTATGAAGGGGCACGAGGATATTGAAAAGTTGACAACAAAAAAAATATTTTTAAGAAAATTATGAATTTACGGAAAATAAACAAATAAAATTCTGGCATAGTAAAAATAATTTACACTAATATGATACACTTATAAATATATTACTGCGCAATGCATTTTATTATTAATTTATAAGAATAATCAGTTAAGATCAAGTTTGATAATTACCAGTGTTCCCATTGGCTTGTTATATATAAAATTATATTATACAAACATTAAGACTTATCCTAATAATCTCTACGGTTTATGATACGTCCCTAAAAAGCCGAATAAAAACTACCGGATTCTTTCCCCAATGTCACCAGTTAACACGTGGTGAGCGTATGGGGTGTTTTAGGGGTGGGGTGTAGAAAAGGAGTTATTCTTCCGAAATAAGTAAATCCTTTGCAAACATTATCAAGATCATTTTATTGCATTCCAAATGATCTCGGAATAATTTTTTTATGGATAGCAGTTCTCAAAAAGATCGTACTTTGAAAAGAGGTATACATATACGTCCGGCACGCACGGGTCGATATAATAACGCGCAGGCAAATAGGGCACAGGCTGATCGAGGCGTTTATATACGCACATGAGGTTACAGTCTTATTGTACGTTTAGCATCAAAGTATAGTATTATGACTTTAATACATTGTTATTGTATGGAAGGGGGGACGCGATGAAAATTATGATTCAACATTGGATCGCAAGTATTGAAAGTTTGAAAAAAACTGCGTTAACCCTTTTTAAATTAACGTTTCTAATTTAAATCAACGTTTCAAGTTTCCAGCAATTTAGTGGTGCTGCTATAGACGAGTGCCCATTGTAGTAAACTCACGGTGTTCATTGTTATTGTGTTACTGTTGCCGCAGTAGCATTGTGGTCAAGGTTACGGACTCGGGGCAGGAATGCTGTGGGTTCGAGTCTAGTGTCGCTGAAGAGCTTCCGTGTAGGAAAGCGATACACGTTCAATCTATCAAGAGTTAAAACATCTTCCTGTTCGTATAGTGTGATAATTTGGAGAGGGGCTGCTGGCTCAGTTGTCGTTCTCGTCCCTTGACCATGGTTCAAAATTACAAAGTCTGGTGCCAAAAAGCTGTCGCGTAGCTGAACAGTGTGACCTTAGTAGTCACTTACTTCATTGTTCGCGTCGAATTATGAATTCGAATACTGGTGACACTGAAGACCTGCCGTGCGTAGGAGTGGATATACTTTAAATTTATCTAGTCTCAAAGTCGTGTTGAGAAAGTTTAAAGAATCAGTTCAAAACTCATCTGTCATTATTGTCACAAGATAGTAGTTTAATATAACGAGGGCATTAGAATTAGCCCTTTCTTTCTATATAAATGTTACATTGAGAACACAAGCCTTTATTGAAATTTCTTCTGGGCCGCTTCCTTAGATATATGATAATCTTATTAGTTGGACTTCAGTTACACATGTCTGTGCCCCGATCCCAACATGGGGACTTAAGACCTTGATAGATTTTTCGTGCATCAAATCCTCTACACGGTTGGGTTTTAGCGTCAGAATAAAACAAATACATACTTAGACAGAATGTGTACGAGTTTGCGACCGAGACCCTTCAGGCAGCGCAGCCTTTATAAACTTAGCAATTGATTCTAAACGTTTGTTTATTTTACAAATGCCAGGCCATTGACCATCAGGTCATTAGGCAACGGGCTCTCCAATACCTTTTTACAATACAGTTAAGATCATTCAGTGCAGAGCACTCGTCCAAATGAGCGGCAGTCATGTCTTGTCCAGTGTCACACAAAACGCAGATAGGTGAAGTCACTAAATTAAAACAAAACAGATGAGCACAAAGGCAGTCATGTCCGGTTAAAAGTCTAAATTTAGCCACAGGAGCAGCACGAGGAGAACTTGGAATACCGTGGGATTTCTTACATAGTGTACTCCAAGGCTTATCACGAGCAACACGAGAAGCTGTAAGGCGAAATGATTCCCTAAAAATCCTTTTAATTTCCAGTTTGGCAGAATGAAGTGTCAGGTCTCTGCGAAAGTTCTGAAGGATACCCGTTCCCTTTTTTGCCAAAAAGTCTGCCCTCTCATTTCCCCAAAGACCACAGTGGGATGGTACCTATTGAAAGACGATCTTTCTTTTTATCTTTCCCAGGAGTTCTCTACAGTTCTGCACACGTAAACAATTATTCTCATTATAGTTGGACAAAGCCTGAAGGGCAGAAATAGAATCTGAAAGAATTACAACTCTTTCAATGGGGGGAGACGAACAGCAAGTTGCTGAAGGGCTATATGTATAGCTTCAACCTGACCATCAAAGTGAGTTGTCGAAGGGCCGGCGTGTAAATAGAAGGAGAAGAGGTGACTAAAAACACCAATACCAGCGCCTTGGGAAAAGTCCAAGAGTGAGCCATCTGTGTAAATGTGAAGCCACTCCTCCGTTGGGAAGCGGGTATTGATAGTTTCCAAAGCTATAGCGTGAAGAGCAGTTGGACTTAGATCACGTTTTCTCACATTCAGAACAAGGTCCAATCTGATGTCGAGTATTGCGTAGTCGAGTGGGTTAGCAAAAGACAGTAATTCAAAGGGCACATCATTAATGACTTTATATTGAATGTTCTCACGAACACATTGAATACAGCCCTTTTGAGTCTTAAGATTACGTCCTCCATCGGAATCATAGTCCCGCTAGAATGAATTATTTGAGAGTCTAATAAGTCTATTGAAGAGAATAGCAGCATTCTTCTCAATTATATTAGTTAATGGCTGAAGGTCGCAAAGTAACTGCATGGCAAGTACTGGAGCAGTTTTAACTCCGCCAGTGATCATGCGAAGGGCTTGGTTATGGAAAGTGTCAAGAAGTTTTCTAACGTTCTCTGAGGCAGAGATCAGCACCTCATTGCAATAATTTAGAACTGGTTGAATATATGTCTTGTAAGTTGTATTTAAGGTATCCCTATTGTATCCCCATTTAACTCCGATCAGTCTTTTAAGAATGGAGAGTCGCTTTCTTGCCTTAGAAACAACAAGCTCAGCATGTTTAGTCCATTTCAATTTGGTATCAAGAGCGCAACCCAAATAAATTGAAACATCACTCTATTGAACAGGCATGAACGTTATAAACCAATTGGGGAATGAATGGTTGTCTATTTAAAGTGAAGAACTGACAAGTAGTCTTCTTTAGGTTTACAGTCATATTATTTTCAATACACCAAAGGTGTAATCTTTCAAGAGTCAGATTTAGGATGGTATTTAGTTTGGACTGATCCTTTTTTGGTGTGCTGCACCAGATGGCAAGGTCATCCGCAAATAGAGCCGTATTAGTCAGTCCATCAGATGCCAAGAGATCAGGGAGATCATTAATAAATATGTTGAATAAGATAGGACTAATCACAGTGCCTTGGGGCAGGCCAGTTTCGCTTTGTTTAAAACTGGAAATAGCATTTCCAAAACGAACGGCCGAGAAACGCTGAGAAATGAAGTTCCTTATCCACATAAGCATATTATTGCACACACTCAGGATCTGCAATTTTTGAATACATTTAAGCCGCCAAACTTTATCAAAGGCTGCTTCAAAATCCACAAATAGGGCAAGAGCAGAGTGTCTCTGATCAAGGGCGTCCTTGATGGACTGGCCAAGAAAAACAACTTGTTGGTTTGTGGACTGACATTTTCTAAAGCCAGCCTGAGAAGAGGTCAGGAGATTATTAGTTTCGAGGTACCAGTCGAGTAGCTTTTACTATTTGTATTTATAGGGCAGGACAACGACATACATAAAAATAAAAAATAGTTGAATTTCAAATAAACATGCAAATTACAACATGCATTTTATAAGCATCATGTGGGGCATATAGACCTTTTCGATTGCTTCCTTCAAGAAATTAATCCCAGATATTCTTTGCGAATTGATGGATGATTGCTTATTTTCTCATTTCAAAGATGCAGAAAAGATAAAGTTGACAGTTCTCGTAATTTTGAATCACTGTCAAGTGACGAAGTGGATACCGGAGTTGGACTCTACTTTCTATGCCACAGTAATATATTTATACAAGTACATACACAAAATACATTAATGAATAAAATTCAGTGGCCGTGCAAGCTAAGTGAATAAGGCAGTGCTTCTCAAACTTTCAATATTTACGACCCAATATTTGACCATAAATTTCGTCTCCTCCCCTCCATACAAATAACAATGTATTGAATTTAATAACATTAACTCTAAGGCTACACTACTTAAATATTTAATGCGCTTTTTGATCACTATTTAATCTTTTTACAAATAAAATCAATCATAGGTGCGAGAAATAAGATTCATGTTGTAATTTAAATTTGATCAAGGTCCCCAAGTCATCCTTTTTAAATTCAGTTGTAGCGGTGCGATAGCTATATGAACTAGTACCAACATCACGTGAAGACGATCGTTTTGGCGTGATCGGTTAAGTACTCGGATTTCATCCGGAACGGAAGGTACCCAGAACAAACCTTCCTTCATAGTCTATACCTATTAATTCATATTTAATTTCAGTGTTTACTCTTAAGCAAATAAAGTACAGCGATATGTCTTTTCTTCATATCTAGTATAAATTCTACTGAGGTTTATCTTCTTATTCACTGCTTTTGTGAGATAAATGATTAAGGAGCCTACCGAATTGTTTCAATTTTTAATTAAAACAATTTTATTAAACCTTTATATACTGCATTATGATTTACTGCAGTTTTTTCATACATATTTTTTGAATCAGTACATTGAAATTAAGGGATATACGCAAAAAAAAAATACTCAACTTAGGAAAATATAATCCGGTAGAGCTAATTAATTGATTATATTGAACTATAAAATTAATTATATAGACAGTTATTTTAAAATAAATAGTCAGGTCTTATTAACATATAGAAAATAGGACACCTTTTGACATTAACTACTTTTTCGGAACAAAAAGAACAATCTTTGCAATCCGATCAAAATTTCAGCTGAAAACACAATTTCTGCTATAAAACTATTTGCCTTCACTGCTATAATACTCAACATAGAACTCGTGCTGATATATATCTTAGAAGAGTGAATTGAAAAGTATATTCATGCTAAATATCCTCAGAGTATTCGTAAAAATATTAATTCTATGTTACTAAAAGTGAGCAGTACTTATCAGTCGGTAGATAAAGGGTTAAAGAAAATTCGGAAAATCGTAAGCGTTATGAAAGAAATGGGTTTGATAGAATAGAGAGAAAAAGTAACAAAAATTATAAGTATTCTTTATAGGAAATGTAAATGAATAGATTTTTAAGCTTGTATGAACAGCCAGGATCAAATTATCATCGTCCTGCAAAAGAGCATTCCTTACAGTAAATTGCATCTGCTGCATATTATTCGGTAATATGTGCACATAGAACCTGATGTTCTCAACATTATCCCAAAATGACAGAATACATTAAGTTAAATGACTAATGTATAATAACTAAAATTGCTATTGATCTAATATTGTTTTGTTGTATGAGGACCAACAATATTTAATGAAGCCCTTAAATAATTCAGTAATATATTTTTTGCGTATAAAGGGATATCTGATGTATCCAATTAAATTTGAATTTGCGTAAACGATTGCAAGTAGTTTGAAGAAATGATATTTGAGTGTTTCGTAACAGTTTGGACACTTTAATGCATGAATTTTAAAAAGAAAAATATGTGCAATGTGAGTACATGTTATGTAGGTAATATGGTGTAGTTGGTTAGGCCCATGCCCCGTACGCCCAAGTTAGTGAATTCAACCCCGTCCCATGCTTTCATGATGCAAAAAAATCTACAGCGTCTTTGCCATATGATTATGCGGCATGTTATATACAAGAATGAATTTTCGGCTTCGATGCTCTTGCAAAATTGAACTTTAGGCACAGATTGGCATCGTCTGGGCTCAGGTGCCTCAATCTGGAAAGGAAGCTCCGTGTGAAAATTTTATTGCAGCAATTGGCATCCACCTATATTGTGTCAAACTAAATGGTTAAGCAGATTTAGGAGAAAACACTAGGTTTTCAAAGGTAAATTCTTTTGTGCACCCCCATTTGAAAGGAGGAAAAAAGAAAACTAAATACCCCACAGTTCCTCACGCGAAATAAAAAACAAATGTAAATTAAATACAAAAAAATTCTTTCTATTTCATAAGTATTCGATTTTCTTTTTTGTGTTTAAGTTACGGTAGCGAAAAATTGGAATTTTTGTTCTAAATTTATTTCATCAGCATTTTTCACTAGTTGTTCTTAAGCTATATTAGTATTCTTGATTCCATTTCTTTTTTAATACTGTTTTAAGTGATATTTAAATTTTGAAATGCATGTTACAGTCTATTGATTTTTGTAAGAAAATTCTACTATACTTACCTTGTGACGGGGCTTTATCGTGACTACTATAAAAATCCTCTTGGGAAATCTTTGGGGCCAGAATAGCATTTTTTTCTAAGCAACTCAAGAAGAGAACGGGATTATGCAGAATAGGAATGTGTTTATATTGCAATTTAGTATTCGCGTAGAGTTCGAAGTGGAGGCCTTAGAAGGCGAAAGTTCTAAGTAGGTGCCAAGAAGGAGAGTTCTATGAGTGCTTATTTATTTTTAATGAGAAGCTAGAAGAACCTTAGAAAGTCTTAAAAATCATATGGAAGAATCACATGGAATTGGTTTAGATGCCAGAAGATTACTCATTTGCCGGATCAAGTTGGATTACAGTATTGTATTAAAGATATGAGAACTGGTAGCTGTTCGCCATGGAATACCGGTAAGATAGATAATATTAAACTTTAATTCTAGAATGGAATCTAGAAAGATAAAAAACCCTCCATAAATATAGATTCGGTGGTTACTTTATCATAAAGGTGGTGAGTAAGGTTTAATGCGCTATTTGTTAAGAAGTGCAGTTTATGTCATATCCCTCCTCATCATTAGTCTCATAGACTTGTGTTGCATTGCTTAATATTATTTGAAATAATTATAAACTAGTTTTATTATGGAAGCTTTGACTGGTCAATCTTTTGTCCTCACAAACTCAAGTCGCGTGGATGATGAAGAGATGATACCCACAGCCCGTGGGGGTATCACAACCTTACTTCAATACATACAGCAAATTAACTTAATGATAACATTTATTATTATTAACCGAGTGTTATAAAACATTTTATGTCCTGAACATTTTTAGATATGAAATTAACTGATATAGTGCAAATATAAAAATAATGAGTTTAAGTAAATGCGAAAAAAATATTGCACTTTTTAATTTGTTTGCCAAAATGTTTGCTATCTCAATATATCTTTTTAAATTAAAAGTAGTTTAAATATATTAGAAAATATAATTGTATCTCATATGTTAATTTTAAAAGAAATAATTAACCCCCATGTCATATTAAATTATCAGAAAGCATTGTTTGTAACTTTTCATCCTTTAAGATGTTCCAGTGAGGTGTTTTTCCTTTTATTCCTAAAAGTTTTCGCATATCTTTGACGGCTATAAACAGGGCTTGCAATGTAGAAAATCTATGTTTCAAGACATAAGAACGCAAATACGTTCTTTGTGATAGATGTATGAGGAATAATAAATAAGAATTCTTACAATAGACTCTTATTCAAGCGCATGTTTCCGATTAATTTCGGTTTATCCCTTTAAGGCCTTTATCGTGAATGTGCAAGAAGCATGAATTCCATTTGGGACAAAATGTCTCCCAAACGTTTCTCATTGCTAATTTCCAATTAGTGTAAATTACATACACCCAAAGTGGAAACGTCAGCAGTGGACGATTGATAAGTTTTCCACTCATTGGATTTGATTAAAAAAATACATTATCCGCAGGTTTAAAATTTTTACATAGATCTACGACACATAAATTTTTTACAGTAATCAAGCGCTTTTTTCTTATTCCTAAGACATAAATAATGTACTTATAACCAAATGATTTGTTACTTATAAGTTCAAAGTAATCAGTTCTATATTTAAGTGATTTATACAGGGCTTGATAACAGTAACAAGTGCTTGATATTTCTTGTAATGCTCATCTGTGTAAATGTCTTTCAGTTCAGCTCAGTGAGCAAGTATTTAACGACATGAAGCTTAGATGTTTTATCACCTTTGACAAACACGGAACATTAATCTACAGTATTAAAATTCGTAGTTAACCATACGTATGTATGTATCTATTTTGGTGCGTCTATCGTCTCCCGAACCGCACCACGCAGAGATTCACCGACGGTACCAAAAGATAGGGAATGATCTGATAAAGCCGTTTTAACCATTTAAATTCCAATACTGCAATTAGATAGAAATATATTAATAAAAAAATTAAAAACATTGAACTCAACTTTCATCTGCGTTACTGTAATAACATTATTTTTGTAAAAATGACGTTGAAAAATATATTTTAGTGTAAGGAAAAATAAATGAAACACAGACTAAAAACTAAAAACAAATGTTCAAGAACACAAACTACACTTAATATTCTATCCATGACAAAGGATTTGCATACAATGTTTTTGTTCTGAGATGTTTATTCTTAACAAAACTCTATGAAAATTGTTTTATTTGAAAAATCCGTTAAATGATTCGAACGAAAGGTTTTATTTTTCGATCTCTCGCAAAGTGGGCAGTCAGATTTGCAGCATTTGTATTTCGTATAGTTTTCCTATTATAAATTTCGACTGAGATGGATACATTTGTCTTGCTAGACAAGAGATCTGTTGCTTGTCTGTAACATTTTTAAAACAACTTAGGTAGGAAGTATTTAAAAAAAATATTCCTATGATTTGTTTTTCCTTGCAAAAAATATTTTGTAAAATAAATATTACGGAAATACCTCTATGATAGTTTCCTTTCGTGAACAAGTTTGAAAGTTTTTGTCTCTCCTCTCTCATCTCTCTCCTACTTCATTCAATAAATCATCTACTATTATGAAAGCATTAGTAATATCTTCTACATCGAAAGGCATGCCTTCATGAAATTCTATGTCAGACATCTTATCAAACAGTTTTGGATAAATTCCATAATACCAAATAATTTTGGGAGGAAAAGGATTAATTAATTTTATTTGTAAGATTCGTCTAACAAAGAAAGTTTTACCAGAATTACAAGGTCCGCATATATTATCATAGAAAAGGGATGTTTCATGTAAGGAAACTACTTTGCAAACGAAAAAACATATTCAGAGCTTTTACTTTATATAAGCATAATATTTTTTAAGTTATCTGAGAATTATAAAAAAATACATGCAAAATCAATGAAAAAAATATTTTAGTTATGTACAAAGTATCAAATTTGAAATGTAATAAACAATAATTGAACTCGTGTATCATAATTTTCAGAAATAGAATTAAACGGAATTATATACAAATAATTATACGTACAGAAAAGTTTAACCCTTTATCCTAATTAAAATTTTCTTCCAATGCCGTAATTAAAAAATCAGAATTCTACCCGTTTAATTAAAACTATATAAGAATATAACTCGTTATCTCTAAAAACGTGCATTTCCACTACCCAATACATAGCCCCGAAACCCTTATCAGAGAGGAGGGGGATACCATCCTCCCGATCCAGACCCGGGGCATGAAATCCCCCTTTCATTTGCCTAATCTTCAATCCTCTGTTCCAGAAATCACAAGCACAAAGTATCAAATTTGAAATATAACAAATAATAATTCAACATGTATATCATGATTTTCAGAAATAGACTTATACAGAATTATATAGAAATACTTATATGTACAGAAAAGTTTGACCCTTTATCCCAATTAAAATTTTCTTCCAATGACGTAATTAAAAAAATCATAATTCTACCCATTTAATTAAAACTATATCAGAATATAACTCGTTATCGCTAAAAGTGTGCATTTCTTATCAGTACAGAACCCCGAAAAATTTATCAGTCAGAAACCCTCCTCCCGGTCCAGACCCGGGGGTGACTTCCACCCTCTTTTGTTTGCATGCGCCTTAACCTCCTGGAATGTCTGGAACCTCAGTTCCAGAACCGGTATATTTTAGCTACTCTGGTGGCTGTGGTAGCTTAGTAGTTATAGTCACGAAATCGTCATTGACATGTCACGGGTTCGAGTCAGATCAACGCAGAATAACTTTTGTTTCGAAATAGCCGTGATTACTATACGACCATTGGTCCTTGTCACCCCTCGCACGATGAAACTTGAAGCCAAAGATTAACAAAGGAACTGCGCCGGTCACCACTCTGTCGGCTTGATAAAGGTAGGTCAATGGTGAATTTGTCTTATAACATATGTGTCGGATTTTCCAATGTTAGCCACTTTCCTTCGCCAAATTATGTGACCGTTAATGCAGCATTACTTCCCTAACAGATAGAGTCCTTCGGTGGATACCACCACCAATTTTCAGTACCTCCTGTATATCTCGATAATTCAGACGAAAAAATTGCTTCAAAGTTTGCTATTTGACAATAGACGGATATTTAAAAGATAATGCGTTGTTCATCTGCTGAGCAATAGGAATTTATTTAATTCAGAAAAAGAGAGCAATAGAGAGAAGTAAATACTCCTCTAGTTTTAAAAATTGTGAGTTAAATTAAACTGGTGATACTGAATAATTTTTCCACCGTAAGTTTCAGAAAGCAGTTAAGATGGAAAATGACGATGGATTTTAAAATTAAGTTCGTTCGTTACAAAAATATCTTCTTCCATTCTTCTGTGATTATTGTTTATATAGAGTGTTTTTTTTAGGTATAGAAGTTTAAGTTGGCATTACTTTCCAAGATGGCGACCGATTTAACAGCTGTCAAGGGATTTATTCTCAGTTTGGTTTGGCAATTCATCAAAACGATCATCAAGCAAGGCGTAGATTCGTCGAATGGGCCCAAAACAAAATTACCGTTGTTCCCGATTTTCATAAGCGAATTTTGTTAAGCGATGAAGCGCACTTCTGGTTGAATGGCTACGTCAACAAACAAAACTGCCGCATTTGGAGTGAAGCTAATCCACAAGTGTATGTCGAAACACCGTTACATCCAGAAAAACTGACTGTTTGGTGCGCTTTATGGGCTGGAGGAATCATTGGTCCGTACTTCTTCAAAAACGATGAAGGCCACAACGTTACAGTCAATGGTGATCGGTATAGAGCCATGATTACTAACTTTTTCATTCCTGAATTGAACAATCATGATGTCCAGGAGCTGTGGTTCCAACAAGACGGCGCAACATGTCACACAACTCGTACCACAATCAATTTATTAAAAGACACGTTTGGTGACCGCCTAATTTCATGTTTTGGATCTGTGAATTGTCCTCCAAGATCTTGTGATTTAACACCGCTAGACTATTTTCTGTGGGGCTATGTAAAGTCATTGGTCTATGCGGATAAGCCACAAACGCTTGACCATTTGGAAGACAACATTCGCCGTGTTATTGCCGATATACGGCCACAAATGTTGGAAAAAGACATCGAAAATTGGACGTCCAGATTGGACAACATCCGAGCCAGCCGTGGAAGTCATATCCCAAAAATTATATTCAAAATGTAATGCGACAATATTATCTTTCGAATAAAAAAAATTCATGTCAATCGAATAATACATCTTTGTTTTATTGCAATTTAAAGTTCTTTACCTCTAAAAAACACCCTTTACTTCACATTTTGTGTTTATTTGTCATGTTTTCTTTTTTTACGTCAAAATCTCACCAAATATGTTCTACTGGGCTAAATAAGGTGATTGAAGAGGTATTTTCATAATTTGGGGACAGTTAGAGAGAGACTCAAGTGACGTACATAGAGAGCAGAGCGCGTGGCATCATTATCCTGTTAAAAAATAAAGTCGTTTTCAATATCCAAATTTTGGGCACATAATTTAAAATTCCACTTTACAATATTTAAATAGAGCTCATGATTCACAATATCAACAAAAATTACCAAATTACCTCATTCTGTGCCCCAATTACACCCCCACACAAAAACCCTTCCACCTCCATATTTTATTGATCTACCTAGATTCTTGGGATTAAGTTTCAGAAAATTCAATATTGATTGCAAATTGATTTGTCTGGTAGATATTTCAACGTTTTTGGTTCCGATGGAACTATAATAGCTTGTGGGTGGAAAAATAAGGAGATTAATCCCAGGAATTTATGTGGAACAAGAACTCCTCCACATCCACGCTTCAGCATAGAAGTGAAGGTGTTCTGGCCTGGGGGTGTAAATTGGCCTCAGAATTAGGTAATTTGGTATTTTTTGATGGTATTGTGAATTATGAGTTCTATTTAAATATTTTAAAGATAAATTTTAAATTATCCACCCGAAATTTGGCTATTGGAGACGACTTAATTTTTTAACAGGGTAATAACGCCAAGCGCACTGCTCTCAATGTACGCCACTGGAGTCTCTATAAATGTGTTGTGTCCCTAAATTATGTAAATATCCACTCAATCACTTTATTTAGCCAGTTGAACATATTTGGGGAGAATTTGAAGTACAAAAAAGAAAATAAGACAAATAAATACAAAATGTGAAGTGAAAACAATTATCACAGATAAATGGAGGAAAGTCATTGAAAAAATTACAAAAAAATGTGATTAAATTTATACCAAGACTCTTAAAAGTTGTTGTGGACACTATAAAATATATCCTACTAAGTACAATATTAAGAAAGAAATACAATATTTAAAGCTAAGTTGAATTTAAGTGTACGAAGAATTTGTGACGTAATCTTTTAGTAACTTTTTAATTATTTTCATTTAAAAAATAGTTGTACTCTTTTTAATAAATTAATTACGTCAATTCATTATGAACAAGTTGCAGATACCATAAAAATTTACATTTACAATATATTAATTTTTATTAGTCGAAAACTTTAAATTTTATAAGAAATTGCAAGCGAACGATCACTTATGTGGCCCACTGTATTCATTTATATTTGCAACATTAATTATTTTTAATTAATTCTATTTAAGAGTGTAAAAATGCCATAGCTAAATCCATAGCTCTTAAAACTTCAAATATCTTAAAAATTAATTTTTTAACAGATCTGAAATTTCGTAGGAAGCTTCTCAATGATATGAGCCACCAGAAAATGCAAAAAAAGGTAAAAATGAAACTTTTAAGGTATTGTGTGTAGTTTTAAAAACTTAAAATGATTAAATTTCCCTTTGAAGTGTCCTCCAGACCTTTTTCATCCATTTACAAGTTTTACATTTTAATTCGACGTCTAGATAACCTAGCCTTATAGGTTTAATTTTTAAATGTAACGTAGGGCATTTATTTCAAAACATTTTGGGATAATTATATAAAATTCATCAGTCACCAGTATAACGAATGAATAGCTATCTACAAGCAATTTAAAAATAAAGAAAGTCCTTTAAAAACTAAAATTTACACAATGTTTTGTAAATTGAAGTGCATTCACTATATGAGTAAGTTTATCAAGAAATAAACATTAATTTAGCTGCGAGTGCTGTTTAATCCCAAACAATTTAGAAGTGTTTTAAAATTGGAGCAAGAGGGGCAGTGTTATATTTGTAGTGAAGAACGAAAACCAAATAAATTATCATATCAACCATGTCTACATATCAAACAGAAGCAACCCTTTAAAATTGTGAAAAGACTTTTGCTGATAGAGAAACAGTGAAATTGGATATATTAAATCGTGGTGGACAAACGTTACTTAATGGTCATACTGATAGAAGCAAATTAAAAAGACATTTGCGTATTCACACTGAAAAAACGCCTTATGTTTGTGAAATTTGCAACAAGTCACACTCTCTACTTGATCATTTGAAAACCCATTTGCGTATTTATATTAAAGAACAACCTTATGTTTGTAAAATTTGTAAAAAGGCTTACTCTCAAAGAAGTTACCTAAAAAAGCATTTCCTTTTTCACACTAAAGGAAAGCATTATGTTTGTGAAATTTGCAGCAAGGCTTTCACTCAACTTAGTAATATGAAAACACATCTGCGTGTACATACAAGAGAAAAACCTTGTGTTTGTGAAACTTGTTGCAACACTTTCTCTGGAAGAAAAAGCTTAAGAAATCATTTGCGTATTCATACTGAAGAAAGGCCTTTTACTTGTAAATTTTGCTACAAGGCTTTCTCTGATAGAGGATACTTAAAAAAGCATTATCGTCTTCATTCTAAAGAAAAGCCTTTTACTTGTGAATTTTGCAACAAGACTTTCTCTGACAGGAGCAACCTTAGAAGGCATTTACGGACTCATATTGAAGAAAAGCCTTATGTGTGTGATATTTGCGAGAAGGCTATCTCTGACATAAGCAACTTAAGAAGGTATTTACGGACTCATTCTGAAGAAAAGCCTTATGTGTGTAATACTTGCGAGAAAGCTTTCTCTCAAAGACGTAACTTATAAAATCATTCGCGTATTCATAATAACGAATAATCTTAGGCTAGAAAAATTTACTGACTGAAATGTAAACACCTAAGATTGCATTTTAAAAACTCTTTATACGACTTAATTGAAAATGTGTTTTCTTGTTTTATGTTGTAGAAATTTGAATTATTGTAATTACATTATTTCTTGGGTAGTTAAAAAGAGTTAAATTTGGATTTGGATTATGAATAAAAATAGTTCTTTTAGTGTTGTATTGTTTTTAGACGTTGGATGATATGTTCTCCATACTTTTTAAGATATGACATAGAATCAGTTGTAGAATTTTAAAGTTTTCCTAGTTCACTTTTGAGTGTTTGTTATTTAGTTATAATCTTATATCTCCTTTTTGAAGTACATTTAATCAGTTACCTTATATTCTGTGATTTTTCTATGTATGAGTGTATTCAGTTTTTTGACGTTAAATTGCGTTTAAATTCTTTGTTATTGAAAAACCGTTTTGACTATTAATAAGAAATAAGAATATATTTTGACTATTAATAAGAAAAATTCTTAATAAACGTATAAAACATTTTTTCTTACTTAAAATGTGAACCCTTTTGATTATGTGCTGTTTAAAATGTGTAATATTCAACATTTGAAGAATGGACTTAGTTTCTGTTGTGACAATATAATATGAAATTGAATAAATTTTAATTGTATATATATCAAAGCAGTCTTTGTTTGAAAATTTTGTTAAATAATGTCTAATTTACCAGGTATGAGTATTGAGCCAAACGCACGCGATGGGTATAAGAACGAAATAGAAAAATTGTTTCCCATAACATATATTTATGCCTCAACATTTGCTTTAAAAGTAAAAAACGGCATTCATTTATACTTTGGGATGCTACTCCGACGATATATTTTTATGCTATCGTTATATTAGGTACATAGAGTATTACGTTTCAACTTAAAAATATCTAAACCATTTTTAAAATAATATTTTTATTATAGAAATTTTATTTTTCTTGTTTTTAGTACCGATATTTAGATTGGATTTTGTACAAGTTAATCAGATTTGGTTGTTACGTTAACGGAATATCAGTATAGTTACTAAATAGGTAAAAACTAATTTAATGGATTATTAATAACAAATTTAAAACTGAAGCAATTTTTGAATTCTTCTGTAATCTAGTTCCAGGAAAAGGATTTTGTGCATACCATAAAGAGTAAATGTAATTTATTCGTGTTAAATGATATTTTAATTCTAAATTATTGTGGATAGTATGAATTAATTAAAATTGCAAAAGTATTTACTCTTTAAGTATCGGCGTTTCTAGAAAAACTTACAATATTTATTTACAAAACAAAACCTTACATTAAGTTACATACTTAAGAGTAATACCATCGACCCATTCCGACAAATTCAAAAACGTCGTCAGGAATTGCCTGATATCCAACAACTAGTAATTAACCATTCTCGAAAAAGTTTGATCTCTAAAATATTGTTACTGTATGTTAAATAGAAAACTTTGTTTACATTTTTAAAATTTATGTGTATTATTCGCTTATTTTGTTGTGAGTCTTAAATCTTTTGACCTATTATCTACAGAAGCAAATGTAGTGAAATATTTTGAAAAATTCAACCTAATGTGCAAGTAACCGGAAGAAAATTTAGCGAAATAAAAAAATCTGTATCAAAACAGCAGGGCAACATTTAGAATCGTACGTTTGTGCATTTATGTATAGGTGAGCATAAAGAAATACTCGATTATACGTCAAAAATTTAGATGCATTTACAGCGTATTTTTATGGTTCTGGATCATAAAGGATCTTATTGATCTTATTTCAAAAAGGTACGTGTTTTTTTTTATCAATAATACTACACTTAAGTCTAAATCTGAATGTTTTTTGTATATGAGGAGACTAAGATGGAAGGAAAGTGCTCGAAAATTTGTTTTCACACATGTTCAGAAACGATGAAAACATCTGACGAGGTTTTCTCCTTCGGCGAAATCTTTTGCCTTAGCGAAAGTTGTCAACCATATCTTTCTTAATAATTTTAGGTTAATTTTATTGGAAAGGCTCCCCAAAATACAAATATAAACAATTCCAAGTTAAATTAATAAACTATATACACGACACATACCTTGCTTTCTTTTATTTTCAATACGATTACGCAGTTAAAATTTACACAATGTTTTGTAAATTGAAGTGCATTCACTATATGAGTAAGTTTATCAAGAAAAAACATTAATTTAGCTGCGAGTGCTATTTAATCCCAGGCAATTCACAAGTGTTTTAAAATTGGAGCAAGGGGGCAGTGTTATATTTGTAGTGAAGAACTAAAACCAAATAAGTTATCATATCAACCATGTCTACATATTAAACAGATGCAACCCTTTAAAATTGTTAAAAGACTTTTGCTGATAGAGAAACAGTGAAATTGGATATATTAAATCGTGGTGGACAAACGTTACTTAATGGTCATACTGATAAAAAATTAAAAAAGACGTTTGCGTATTCACACTGAAAAAACGCCTTATGTTTGTGAAATTTGCAACAAGTCACACTTTGTTTGAAAACCCATTTGCGTATTTATACTGAAGAAAAACCTTATGTTTGTGAAATTTGTAAAAAGGCTTACTCTCAAAGAAGTTACTTAAAAAAGCATTTCCTTTTTCACACTAAAGGAAAGCATTATGTTTGTGAAATTTGTTGCAAGGCTTTCTCTGGAAGAAATATGAAAACATCATCTGCGTATTCATACAAGAAGAAAAACCTTTGTTTGTGAAACTTTTGCAGCACTTTCTCTGAAGAAAAACTTAAAAAATCATTTGCGTATTCATTCTAAAGAAAACCTTTTACTTGTGAATTTTGCAACAAGAATTTCTCTGACAGGAGGAACCTTAGAAGGCATTTACGGACTCATACTGAAGAAAAGCCTTATGTGTGTGATACGAGAAGGCTTTCTCTGACATAAGAACTTAAGAAGGCATTTCTCTTCTTAAAGACGTTCTCTCAAAGACGTAACTTAGTAAATCATTCGCGTATTCATAATAACGAATAATCTTAGGCTAGAAAAATTTACTGACTAAAATTTAATCACTTAAGATTGCATTTTAAAAACTCTTTATACGACTTAATTGAAAATGTGTTTTCTTGTTTTATGTTATAGAAATTTGAATTATTGTAATTACATTATTTCTTGGGTAGTTAAAAAGAGTTAAATTTAGATTTGGATTATGAATAAAAATAGTTCTTTTAGTGTTGTATTGTTTTTAGACGTTGAATGAAATGTACTCCATACTTTTTAAGATATGACATAGAATCATTTGTAGACATTTAAAGTTTTCATAGTTCAATTTTAAGTGTTTGTTATTTAGTTATAATCTTATATCTCCTTTTTGAAGTACATTTAACCAGTTACCTTATATTTTGTGATTTTTTATGTATGAGTGTATTCAGTTTTCTGACTTGAAATTGCGTCTAAATTCATTGTTATTGTAAAAACCTTTTCAGATATATTTTGACTATTAATAAGAAAAATTATTAATAAACGTATAAAACATTTTTTTTTACTTAAACTGTGAACCTTTTTGATTACGTGCTGTTTAAAATCTGTAATATTCAACATTTGAAGTATGGACTTAGTTTCTAATGTGACAATATAATATAAAATTGAATAAATTTTAATTGTATATCAAAGCAGTCTTTGTTTGAAAATTTTGTTAAATAATGTCTAATTTACCAGGTATGAGTATTGAGCCAAACGCACGTGATGTGTATAAGAACGGAATAGAAAAATTGTTTCCTATAAGATATATTTATGCATCAAAATTTGCTTTAAATGGAAAAAAGGGCATTCATTTATACTTATGGAGGCTACTCCGACGATGGATTTTTATGCTATCGTTATATTAGGTACAGAGAGTGTTACGTTTCAATTTAAAAATATCTAAACAATTTTTAAAATAATATTTTTATTAGAGAAATTTTATTTTTCTTGTTTTTAGTACTGCTATTTAGATTGGATTTTGTACAAGTCAATCAGATTTGGTTGTTGTGTTAATGGAATATCAGTATAGTTACTAAATAGGTAAAAAAATAATTTTATGGATTTTAATAATAAATTTAAAACTGAAGCAATTTTTGAATTCTTCTGTAATCTAGTGCCAGGAAAAGTATTTTGGAGCATACCATAAAGAGTAAATGTAATTTATTCGTGTTAAATAATATTTTAATTCTAAATTATTGTGTATAGTATGAATTAATTTAAATTGCAAAAATGTTTACTTTTTAAGTATCTGCGTTTCTAGAAATACTTACAATATTTATTTACAAAACAAAACCTTACATTAAGTTACATAAACTTAAGAGTAATACCATCGACCCATTCCGACAAATTCAAAAACGTCGTCAGGAATTTCCTGATATGCAACAACTAGTAATTAACCATTCTCGAAAAAGTTTGATCTCTAAAATATTGTTAGTGTATGTTAAAAAAAGAGAAAACTTTGTTTATGTTTTTAAAATTCTTGTGAATTATTCGCTTATTTTGTTGTAAGTCTTAAATCTTTTGACCTATTATCTACAGAAGCAAATGTAGTGAAATATTTTGAAAAATTCAACCTAATATGCAAGTAACCGGAAGAAAGATTGGCGAAATAAAAAACGTATCAAAAAAGCAGGGCAACATTTTATAATCGTACGTTTGTGAATTTATGTATAGGTGACCATAAAGAAATACTCGATTATACGTCAAAAATTTAGATGCATTTACAGCGTATTTTTATGGTTTTGGATCTCAAACTTATTTCAAAAAGGTACGTGTTTTTTTATCAATAATACTACACTTAAGTCTAAATCTGAAAAATATTTGTATATGAGGAGACTAAGATGGATGGAAAGTGCTCGAAAATTTGTTTTCACACATGTTCAGAAACGATGAAAACATCTGACGAGGTTTTCTCCTTTGGCGAAATCTTTTGGCTTAGCGAAAGTTGTCAACCATATCTTACGTAAATATTTTAGGTTAATTTTATTGGAAAGGCTCCCCAAAATACAATTATAAACAATTCCATGTTAAATTAATAAACTATATACACGACACATACCTTGCTTTCTTTTATTTTCAATACGATTGCGCTGTTAAAATTTGAATCGCATAGAATTTTTATTAGGTAGGGGTTTGTAGAGTGACAAATTCGAGTCCGATTGGTAACATAATATATTCAGAGATGGTCATTCTGAATCTACTTAAGTCTGGATAGGTTAAATCTGATATGATTCAAAGCATCTCACATTAGTATATAGGGAACAATGACACAGCACTTTTGACCCATACAATAGATTTATTTTTATTTAACGTCCCCTCATGTTTGTGATTCAAAATTCAATTCTTTTTTTAAAAAAGTAAATCGTTTGGTTCAAATATAAATGAACTCACGAGAGGAATAAAAAATTAAATTCCGTTCTTATTTATTTAATTGGTTGATTTCTATTTTACCGTTTCTGGAATAATTATTTTATACCAGTGCAAAGGCAGAACGACAGGCTATAATCAATAAACTTTTTGTCTGTTTTGCTTTTTACGGAGTAAGTCATTCATTTATAAGTAAGTCTACACAAGCAAATTATTACTACTTAGAATTCATGTACATATTTCTGATAGAAACTTTTCTTGAATCGTTTCTCGAGTATTATGAAATTTTATTTCCCAGAAAAATATTTTTCATTAATAATACATTTATACAGTTGATGATTAATCTTCTCTTACAGTTTGAGAGAAAGGCATTTTTATTAATAAGTTATATTTGTTTTTATCTGACGTGAGCTACATAAATAGTTAATATGTATAGAGTTTAAGCAAGACATTCTTTCATCCTTCTTACGATACTTTTCAGCGCTTTTTTATTTCACATTCCTTATTTTTAAATTTATAAGTTTTTTAAATTAAAAAATTTGTAATTTTATAATTTCATTTTACATTGTTTTGATATTTAAACATTAATATTTGAATTCGAACGTATGTCTTATTGCAGATTCTACATATTCTTGTGTAAACCTTGACACCATTTGGAAACGAACTGAATCACTGGCACTTAGTAATAAGTTCCTAATACTAAATTAAAAAGAAATCTGATTTACACAGTTACGGAGGTTGTTTTGACAGAGTTTATAATGTCGGCATTGTTGAGTTAGGGATTCAAAATTAGATGCCACGTAAGACCCATCATGAAGAGGGAGCCGATGCATGTTAAATATGTTGAGGCTCAAAGTCTTACACTTGGTGTGTTGTGAACGTTAAGGGAGGGGGGTGAAATCTCAAGTGTCTTCCATTTCACTTAATCATAATTCAAAATTATGAAATCCATTGCCAACAAGTCTATTTCATCTTTATATTTCGAAACGTTAACATAACTCTTTATCTTTCTAATTATTGACATTTAAATATTTTGTTAGATGACGTAAGTTTTATAAAGCGGTTAAGATGTGGAAATGATCTCATTCACATTTTAAAATTAAGCTCATTATGTAAATAAATGGTCAATTGGTTTGAAATATGAATTGTCATTCCGTAAAGGTTAACATCTATATTTGATATACATGGAAAGCTGCAGAGGCAGTTTTAAATTTCGGTCACTTTAACAGAAACCTTCTTTGACTGAAATAATTTTGGTGAACTCGGACACGAGTTTGAAGCCTGGCTCAGACATTGCAGCCACTTCTAACTTGTAAGTTTAAGAAAAATATTCATTAATTTTATTACTAGTATTCATAGGACATTTCAATGATGTACTCGGATATAAAGAGTAGATGAATTTCAAAGGAATAATACATTATTTATAGCATTCAGAAAACATTTATAAAAGCAGGCATTTAGGGGGTTTTGCTTTCCTTAATTTTAAAATAAAACATTGGTGCAGGATCATTAAATTATAAAATATGAAAAAAAATCTATTTTCGCATTTTTTAAGCTTAGTTATATGCAACAAAAATTGTAGCTTTTTTGGAAAATTTTAACCAAAAAAAAAGTATGACTTATAAGTGGTTACATTAACTATGAATAAACAATAACAAATAATATTAACGGACCTGAAGACTCTGAAATAATAACAAAGGCAGATAAAAACTTTTCAGATATTACACTTGCTGTTTACATTATGGGAACACTTTGTGGTCCAGTTTCTACTAATGCGAGACAATTTTTCGTTTTGACCACAGTAAGTTTATTTGAAAACCAAAATATTGCAAAATACACTGAAGGAATTTCCTGAGCTGTGAGCCCATAATCATGGAAACAAAAGTTGCCGACAATATTTAACTGATTTAAAAATTAGAAAGGTTTGAACGAAAGAAAACATACTTTCAATAGTCTTCTTAAAATAGTTAATTAAAATTCAAACTGAGTTCGAGAAACTTATTCATCGCAAAAATACTTCAGGTTCTTGTTTTCAATAATAAGAAAAATTAACTTCAACGTCAAGGGTAAAATTAATTTCAATTACTAATGTTGTATAAATGTCAAATTAAGTTAATTACACATATAGTTAAAACGCATATGTGGTTACAGTTAAAGTGATACCATAATATTATGTCTCCTAATTCTATCTATGAGCAATGAAAGATATCACATGAAAAATTTCCCATTGAAATGTCCCCTAAGACTACCATCTTTATATATTTACTAGTTTTATATTTCAGATTCATACCTCTGTAACTAATATATAAAAAATTATTTTTCAAATGGAGTGTTATTAGGTTTATTTCTATATATTTCTACATACATTTCAACTTTACCTGTCTCCAGCAAATTAAATCAATAACTATCTACAGGCCATGTAAAAATGAAAGAAGACAACCAAATCAGATAATTTACGCCAAGTTTTATGTAAAACAATGTGTTTACTTTCTACAAAGGCTCATCACGCAAGAGAGAAACATAAATTTAGTAACAGTGTACAGTTTTATGCCAGGCAAGTTAGAAGTGTATTAAAAATGGATAAAACGAGTAAGTGTTATATCTGTAGTGAAGAACGCAAAACAAACATATAATCAGCCATGTCCCCATATTGGACAGGATCAACATCTCAAAAATGTGATAATACTTTAACTGAGAGAGAAATGGTAAAGTCGAATATATACGAAAAGTATCTTAAGTAAAAACTTATTTGAAAGGTTTCAAAAAATTCAATTATGTATTGATAAAAACAAAGGTAATGAAATTGATATCCTGATTCATTGGGTTTAAGCAAAAATGACCACAATTTATTCTGTCTATCAAGTGCATGTTTTTAATACTCTATGTCGGATAGAAAATTATTTAAAAAAATAATTAAATTATATTCAACATACATGCTTTCTTTATCATTACGTATAATTGTTAATACGTATTAAAGATATTAATTTCATAAAATTTTCTTGTTGTATGTTTTATAGTCTCAAATTAGTAACCGAGGGGAAACATATTTAAAGTTTGTCAATCTTAATGTGCTCAATTCTGGTATTGGTTAAATCTGATAGGTTTTAAAGATCCTCACGTAAATAAGGGGGCATCAGTGATAATTAACTATTGATCGAACCTCACGATCCATTTTTTTATTTAGCGTCTGCTCATGTTTGCAGTTGAATGTTTAATTCAGGTGCATAGCTACCGCCGTATCAATAATAAGATGCCTCCAAGCTACAGTGGGCCCGATCATGTGTAAGGTTTTGATCCTTTATTTTAAGTTTTATGAATGGGATCATCTTTAGTTTTCGAAAAAAGGCCTCCAAGAAATGTTGATACAGGGCTAAACAGGCTACGTCAGTGGTTTAATTCCTTTTTAGCTGCATCGTTTGCACTTGTATATTTGAATTTACGAGTGGAATAAAAGAAATAAATTACGTTTCGTTGTAATAAAGTCAGCATTATTTTCAAAATTCCTTCTACAATTTATTTAAACCAACACTATGATAGAATATACAAAATAAACAAATATCTTTATTACTCACAATCACGGGTAACAGGTTATATTTATTTAAGTTTTTTTTCACATCAGCGTTCAATTAATTTTCTATTCCATGATTAACTGAATAAATTAATTAAGTCAAAGTAAGAAAGCACACAAGCTAATTTTTACTATTTAGAATTCATGTACTTGTTTCTCCTGAAAATGTCAATCCAAGCATTTCTCGAATCTTACAAAACTTTACACCACAGACAAATCTAATAGTTGATTTGATGTTTTTTTACAGTTTCCAATTAATATATTAATAAGTTAAATTTGGTTTTATCTGAAGCAGCATGGAAAAAGTTAATTTGTGACTATAATAATTCTTATGTGTTTTAAAACACATATTCTTTCGGCCTTCTTTAAATACTGTTTTACCGTTTCCTTTAATTTCATTTCTTTTTCTTAAATTTTGAGTCTTTTTTCTATTGTGTGCTTTCCGTATTTTTGTGTACCTATTGCGTATTTTATGGATATTCAAATATATTTTTAACTTTGAACGTTAAAATCTTACTGCAAGTTTCAGGGAGGTCCGCATAAACTGCTTTGTCTTTTGAAATCGGAGTGAGTCTCTAACACTTTGTAATAAAAAATTGACTAAACTTTATAATTACTAAGTAACCCGATTCAAGAAAGCCGTTATTTCATAGTGGTCATTTCCGACAGTGTTGAATCTGTGTTCGATCTGGTTTGCCACATAATCTGAGTCATGTAGAATGGCTGATGTACGTTTAATCTTTCGATGTTCTAAGTTCTCAAATCAGCATTATGTTGAATTGTCTAGAACAGCGTTTCTCAAACTGGGGAAGTATAAATTTACGTGGTGGGGGCGAGCATATCAACAAGTCCGAAATAAAAAATTATTAAAAAAATGATTCATATACTGTTAGGAAGTAAATCAAAATACAATCTGACATAGAAAAAAGTGAAGTACACGTGTCCAATAATATAATATACGTGTAAATATATCAATACTGCGAAATATCTTTGATAATTAATTTATTAATATTAAGTTAAGAACAAAATTAATAATTATTAGTTACTCCCATAGACTTGCTATGAACAAAATTATATACAAAATTTAATACTTGTCTTTATGGTTTGTAGTGTTTATAATTAAAGTCGTAGTGTAGCTTTAGCGTCCAAGTATATTATTGAATTCAATACATTGATATTGTATTTAGAGGGGTGCGATGAAAATTATGTTCCAAACCTTGGTCGCAAATGTTGAAAGTTTGGCAGGCACTGATCAAGAGCCGGATACAACGAGTGTCGATCTTGTCACTTGACCATGGGTCCCTACTTCAAGAGCTCTCTTGCTTCGGAATGAGATGCAAGGAAACCATCAATCAAGTTTTATGAAAAAATTGTTATTATTCAAAGTATTAAATATTTACTGTACATTTTAATAACCATTTTTAAAAGAAAAATCAAACAAACATAGTTGGAGGAATTAAGATTCACTTTATAATTAAATTGTTCCTTAATTTAATTTTTAAATTATGTGTTAACCTTTTAATAGTTTTCGCATAAATTAAGCTTTTGATTTATATATACATTAAATATAACAATATATTTTATCTTTCTTTAAACCACATTTTTATTAGCCTGTAGTTGCTTGAATCAGTGTATCAACGTCTCACTAGAAGGAATGTTCTGTAGAAAATTAAGTCTTCTATCCCATCCGGGAACAATTATTGGCTACTATGTACGCATAGAGACTCACAATCTTAACTTTCTCCCCAAATCACTGGTGGTCACTTTAATCTAGAGGCTAAGTTCACAAACTCGTGATCAGCGTGTCACTGGGTCGAGTCCTGGTGCCATTGATGACCTACCATGTCTAGGGGACCAGTGCATGTTAAATACGTCGAGATATTTTTAATCCCGTTCGTGTGATGTGGTAGTTTATAGAACGGTTAAAACTTAAGTTTAAAATTCTAAGGTCTTTCAGCAACAGCTTTCGATCAGCTGTACAGAGTGACGTTAGTAGGAATTTCACTCTCGCCCAAAATGAACAGGTGTGAGAGTCCTCACGTCTCTCTTGGGCACGTAGATCTGTAGGAGGAAGGGAAGAAGCACTAGCCATGATCCAATCAATGTTATTATTAATCACACATTATAATAACATAAATTCAATTAATAGCACTAAAAGAATGTACCGGTGTTAACCTCGAAAGTGGATCAACGACAAATTACATGATTAGTTACCCGTGTATGTTACAAATATTTTTAAAATCCCGATATTGGCTAAGATGTTGCTTAGTATTTACCTCCATAGGCTAAAATGCCTTTGATATTGATACTCTGTGATTGCTTAGATATTTTTGCACTTTCCTTTATTGCATTAAGAGACAGCTAGGTTTAACGAAATACCTTTCTGTAGAATAGGAATTTCGAATATCCTGTCTCCTACTTTTTGTCAATAAGTTTTACCACCATGCGCTATCAGACGATTGACAGATATAACCAGGATTTGTTCTTCTGCTGAACAACAAGAATTTTTGTAATTACGAAAAAAAATGTGATAGACAAAATTTTATACTCCTCTTCGTTGAAACGTTGTAAGTTTTATAAAATTATTGACATTTATAGATTTTGTCACACGTAAATTTCAGAAAGCAGTTAAGGTTTAAAGAAACTTCTTAATAGATCTTAAAATTAAACACATTGGTTGAAAAAATGCTCCTTTTGTTTGATGTATTAAGGTATCCGAATACTTTCGACAACTGCTTTTTCAAAAAAGGGATATATGGAGATTTTTTTTTTTCTGATTTTTAGATTTATTTAGTATATTTTAAGGAAGAAATCGTAAAATTGAAAACAGTAATTTTTTTATTATTATTAAAAGGGGAAAAAACTGATGAAAATGTACAAAGATTACACAAACGGGGCCTACTCTGTACAAAAATGTTTTGAACAAATTCTCAATTTTTTAATTTTAAAGTGTTTCTTTGAAATTCATGTTTGAAATGACCTTCAAGATAATAGATATTTTAATTTTTTAAAAAACGAGAGCAATCTATCTTAGTGACTTTATGAAATTGCTTTAAAAAACAGTGATTATATTCACATAAAGGACTGTAAATTTTGAAATAAAACAGATATTGATAAATCTAAAAGTCAAAACGCTTCTACTGTTATACAAAACATTCACAAAAAATATCAGCAAAATATTTTCAAATTTTTTTGAGCATTCGCTGTCCCCGTTTGAGTTTTTCGAAAAAAAAAAAAAATGTTTTGAGTAAAAGGCATTTTAAAGTTGGACATCTTGTGTAACGTTATGGCATCTTCTTTTATTAAAACACATGCAGTTTTTGTTCCACTGAACGGAAAATAAAAAACTTTATAATTTTATTAAGCTAATAAAAAGATGGCTTATAAAATAAAATCATAAAAATTGTCACTTTTTGAAAAAAAATCATGATTTTAGGGTAGTTGGATACCTTAATTGTTCATCCTGTAAGAGTTTACATCAATCGATGATATACATAGTAATTCGCAGGTTCCGTGGTAGCATAGAAGTCTTAGAGGGTTCGTGTCATCAATTCGAGGCCAGTACAGCCCAAATTCCCCATATAGGTTTGGCCGATGGCCGTTAAAACTGTCGAACCTCACACGTCCACCTATAGGTGTAATGAGGTAGTTTGGAGAGGAGGTAAAAGCTCAGGTGTCATCTTCGACACTTGGCCGAAGTTCAAGAAGTTACGAGGACAGTAGTAAAAACACTCAAGTTGCTTTATAGAAGGAGAATTTTGAACATCCACTCACTCAAGCTACGTTAAGTCTTCAGCGATATGTTGGACCTCGTAAATTTGAACCTCGGTAAAGTGACGAGGACGATACCTTAGTTGATTCGCGAATGTCCGAAATGCGAAGACTGAACACTTTTGAAGGTTTAATATGCTTCAACCTCTCAATTTGGGGTATGGTGCCTGCATTAGAGATACAACATTTAAACCCTTGTTGTAAAACAGAATTTTTTTATTGCAAGCATTTTTAAAGCCTATATGAAAAAGAACTTCAAAGTCCTTTTAAAGGAATACATGTAGGTACGATAGTCGGGTAGTAAGGACCATGAATTTAACTTGGAATTATATAGTCTTGGGTACGAATGCTAATTGTACTGAAAACACACCATGTACAGAGGCCGATTCGCATTAAATATGTCAAGGCCCTAAGTCCTTTCTGTATAGTGGTCTAGAAATTTAGAGTGGCCGCGGTATCCATAACGTAATCATGGTTTTCAAATTAAAAAGCTGAAAACATTTGTCTCAAAATTCAAAATTAGGCTTTATTTTTTAAATAATAATTAGGTTTCTCAATTCCTGGATTTTTTCACCAAAATTGTATTACATAAAAATATAAAAAACATTTTGGCAAAGTTATAATAAGTATCATGAAGTTTTCACAAAAAGTATAACTACATTTAAAAAAGTATTTGACAAAAGCATATCACACTTGTTTTGAAAAAAAAAATAAATGATCAGCATATTATATTCTTTGAATAACTTGCATTATATTATTAAAGAAAACCCTACATACCGCAGCATTAAATGACTGAAATGTCGCAGAATCAGCTACATGTACCCGGATTGAGACTGCAATAAAAATTTTATAACTTCAAATCAATATAAAAGATACTTATATAAATTTATATAATTTATCCTAAAAAATTTATTCATGCTTTTTTTCTATAATTCAAGATATAACAAAAAATAAAGAAGTAGTGTTATATTAACATCGCATTCTAAAGTAACACGAGAACCATTCGTGGGGTATCTCTTTATTTTGAGTCTCGGTCAAGTGACTAAGACGACACCAGAGCTTTCACTCCCTTTTCCTAACTACCACACCACGCCAACGAAACAACTTTGAGCTAGAAAACATAACTGTGTAACAACACGGGTTTTTATCCGCACCAAGACTCAAATCCATCGACACTCCAGCCATGAATTCAAAACCATAAACGAAGGGCTATTGTGGTCAAGACAAAAAAAAATTACGAATCTTACCTAAGCAGAAGTAAATGATCAAATTTAAATGTGGCTTCTTTAATAAAACAAAGTATATAATAGTATACATGAAGGAATGAAGCGTAATGAGTTGACACAGATCCATTAAATTTAAAGACAGGAATAAAGAATTTGCAAGTTTATCAATTATATATATATAATTTCAGATCATAATTTAATTTATTAACAGACAAATAATTTTTTGTAGCAATTCGTTGTGTAGGAAACATTATTGTAGAAGCAAAATTAATATAATTAATCTCTTAAAGAAGAATATTAAATCCTAAAAAAATATCTCTTTCAGTTTCTTATTGATAGGAAACTCTGGTCACTGTGGGTTCAATCCCGATGGGCCTGAAGGGACCCGAGACTGTTGTCCGACTTTTCCTAAAATAACACTCTGGCAGTAAACCTTCACTGTTTGTTCTGGCTGCTAAAGGGGCTTTCCCTCTGTGCGGCATTGCCAGCATGATGTTGACCATCTGCTCCAGTGCCCTAGACTCGATGAATACACCATTGACGACGTCGTCAGTCAATAATGCGAAGCTTGTCGTCAAATGGTTAAGCACGGACGTTGGATAAATGGAATAAATAGTTTTTAATTCAATTTTAGAAATATAATTTACTTTTTTAAAATCCAAAAGCATATAGTTATTTTTTAAAAAAAGGGTTAGCGATTTAAGAAAGTAAAGATTAGTTAGCAACTTAAGGAAATGCAGCTATATAAATAACGAAACCCCAAAAATATCAGAGGTTATATATTATTTCAAATCATCATTCGTATTACTTAAATAATTTTGAATTAAATGGAAAGATTTTCATAATGAAAAAATATTTACATTTAAAGAAACAAGTTAGCATTTGAATTCATAAGTGGATAGAAATAACATGGAACGCCAGTTAATGACTGTGACCACACGATGCTAAGACTATTTATTTTAAAACTGAAGCTAATCATTTACAATTTTTACCATAGGACATTGCAAATGTGTGCTATAAAATAAAAAGTAGTGGGAATTCAAAGAAATAGATTAATTGCCCTGCCCTGTTCATTCTAAGCATCCAGCCTTAAAAATAATTTCTTAAGATATCCAATATTAATTCTATCATAAAAATAATTTCAGCTCAGCAAAGTTTGCCACTTTTACAACTAATATTAAGAGTGCGTAACAAATGAGGTTACTTCCGTACTATTACCCCCTTGAAAATTTCCAAGATAACTCACCAAATTGTCAATGTCGACTTTGAACGTGTCATAAGTCTTGAACTTGCAACACAGAGCATCGTTTCAAATTAAACCGCTTGCCACCGTTCTAAGGGTAAACGTTCTTTAAAATGGCGAGCTTAAATACTACAATGCAAACAAGGGATTTAACGAATTTTCTTAAAAATAAATATAAAAATACTAATATAATTATTATTATATGATAATTATTCATAATAATTAAATAACCACAATATTAATTTTATTTTACAGAAACAAAATAAAAGAATAAAAGTAAATAATAAAATTTACTTATTCTTTTTTTTATTGATATTATTCATTTTAAATACTTTTTTTCACATAATACTTTGAGATCACGCACTTCATTTTCCCGTCAGCGTATTCCGTTTTTAGAATTAATGCGGGTTTTTTTTCAATGTTGCTAATGTGGTTTTTTTAGAACGTATGTAAAAATTGGGTAGTCGGAAATAAATATTAGTGGAATTTGAAAGAAACAGAAAAAAGTGCATTGGTCCACTTCATTCTTAGTCCACTTCATTGTCTACACGACGGCTTTTGGCAACGGACCACGTTTGTATCGAATATAGTCATTTAATATTGATTGCTAATGTTGCTTTTATAAAAAAAGTTTTGAACTACTTTTTAAATTATTTTTTTTTTTGATGATAGTTTATTAATTCATTTCAAAGATACTGTGTTGTTGGATCTCGTAATTTTGAGCTGCTGTCAAGTGACAAGAAGGACGCTTGAGTAGGAACTCTACTTCCCATACTTCCATAACCTATTTAAACAAAAGTGGATACATATATATATAAAATACATCTGAAAGAAATTCAAATTCTAATGAATCATAGTTTCATTCGTTGTTGTTAAAAATGAAAAAAAAAAAGACCAAGGTGAAAGACATACCTTGTCAATGGAGGGCTGCCACGTATTGAAGAAAACAAAGTTCAAATAAAGCAAAGCTTGTGAACTTCTAAAGAGTTTATTTGCTACCACACACATAATACATGAGACTTTACACGCACAATTAACACGTCATACTATAAACATTTCTATCAATAACAACTTGTACCAGATATCACGTACTTTCGCTCGGCTTTCTGTGCTTGATTTCTTTCTTTCTGCTCGGCTTTCTGTGCTTGACTTTCTCTGCTTTGACTTTCTCTGCTTTGACTTTCTCTGCTTTGACTTTCTCTGTTTGACTTTCTCTGCGTGACTTTCTCTGCTTGTTTTCCTCTGCTTGACATTCTCTGCTTGACTGGACGTTTCTTCCACATGACTATATATATATATATTTAATTATATCAGTTCCTTCAAGTGGTGGTGCTGCCGGCGCCTTTTGGTTGGGAATAGCTTGATTGGGAATCGCTTGGTTGGAAGTTTGTGGCACATATATTATAATTTTTTGAAATCGAAAATCAAACTGAAACAAAATTCACCACGTGCCCTTTTTACGGAAAAGACATTTGTAAAGTAAACATCTGTTTGCCTTTCTGCAATAGTTGTGCTATCAGTGTTCCTTTACATCAATCAAGTAAGTCAC